>CM075482.1:8922500-9522500 GCA_037950665.1 Hypophthalmichthys nobilis | reverse complement strand
CTGTGAATGGACATATTTTGTCTTTTTTTTGTGCAAACAAAGTACTTGCGTCGCTTCATAAAACTGAGGTTAAACCACTGGAGTTACATGGATTACTTTTATGATGTCTTTAGTACCTTTCTGGGGATTGAAAGAAGTAGTTGCGTAGGCTGTCAATGGATGGACAGAAAGCTCTCAAATTTCATTAAAAAAATTGAATTTTACACAATTAAATGTATTAATTTAGTTAATTTAAAATATAAATTTTAAAATGAATGTGTAACCTTTTTTTTTTTATAAATATTTGGGCAAATTTAATTATTTTTCCAGTCAACCCATTTATCAAGAATGTTCCATAGAATTTCCTTCAAAATCAGTGAGGAAATGTGAAAAAAAGTTATAAATAGCAAGAGAGATACATAAAGGTTAAAGAAATTGTGTCCCTTCTGCCATTTGCTCTGAAATATCACTCAATCCAAACATGGCAAGTCGAAATGTGTTGCACATGTGACATGTGAGAATCACAGATGGATCACATCAATAACAAGAAACCTGGCACAACATGTTTTGTGTCATATTTAAACGATTACAGAAGGCCAGGGAACTTTTTAGTGGTCTGTTTCTTATACAAAGTTATCATAAGGCATGAATTCTAGTGCACAAGTAGTATGGACCACTTTTATGGTGCTTTTTTTAACCCCCTATTTGGCGTACCCATTATTAAAATGAGCCCTCTAGACATTCTGCACTATATTTTTAGTTGTGACTTAAAATATGAGGGTGAGATCCCTTTTGAGTCACTTAACCCTTCTAAAGTGTAGTAAATGTGCGTTCATACCTGACAGACTTCTGAGAGGAGGAGCTGGCAGCTTTCTCCTCTGATGACGAGAAGAGTCCAGCGTCTGGGACTGACGCAGGAAAAAAATACATCAATATTATGCTTTAAGTCTAAAATCATGAATCATTGTACATGTATCCTGCTTTTTTTTAAAGTTCAATCTTAAGTGTAATATTAAGGTGCAGAGGAAACTCACCATGGGTTTAGATTTGTACTTGGAAAACCGTGTGCATGCAGATACATTCAGACCTGCAGTTTTGAGGGCTGATATTCTTGCCTCAATATCTGAGATCTGCAGATAAGAGATAAACTTCTAAATTTACACTTGAAGCATCTGATACTGTATCAATAGCATATTTAGGACCGGTCTACATTGTCACATAGCAAGCACGCACCTGGAGCTCAGACTGCTGAACCTGGGCAGCAGCAGTAGCCACCTGGTCTTCCAAGAAGGCCAGTTCAGTTTCTGTTGTGGAGCTGCTGATGCTGCGTGCACAATCTTCTAAGTCACTCAGCGCCCCCTCTAGGCTGTACACAGCACCTGCAGCCAAATACACCTGCACACAGATCACAGGATCAAAAACTGAGATCACAGAAACCATCAGAACTTCACTGATAAATGTGAGAGCTGAATGATGAGACTAAACTAAAACCAGGGTTTTTCAAAGTAGGGTCCAGGGGTGCTGTTGTTCCGTAGAAAATTTGAGATTTTTGTGAAAGACAAAGTCAAAGTTAATATTATTTCTCAAAGTGAATTTTTTTTTTTTTTTTTAAAGAATTTTAAATTGTTAGTTCATTTTTCATTCTGCTTTCTTAAAAGTAAGAAATGAAAACATAAGTCAGTCTCCATATATATTTCAATCATGACAACTTTTGAAGTAGTTTTAGCATGTTAATGAATATGGCAATGTTAATATATTTGGTTTTGGCGGACTACAGTAGATCTGCTATGTATTCTGCTGCTGCTGCTGTAGAGCAAGTATGGACTACTGCCAAAAGATTCACAGAAACACTGCTGTGAGCATGTAAGATATGCTGCTGCATGAATAGACATGAATAAATCCCGTAGCAGATCCAGGCAGGTGGAGGATTTCAGAGGAACTCTGATGCGCTGCAAGACTGCACAATGGTGACCAGACTATTTAAATGTTGAGTAAGCAATCTCATTGGCTGCAGAATCAGCAGAGGCCATGTGGTAATGGTGTGATTGCATGTAAAGGACTGCCGGCACCATCTAGAGTTTAATGACTGATCTAGATATTTCAATCATGACAACTCTGAACAGTTTTGGCATGTTAATGAATATGGCAATGTTAATGTATTCGGTCTTAGCGGACTAGATCTGCTATGCATGCTTAACGCTAATGGACTATGCTAAGTGTGCCTGGGCCTGCTTTGTCAAATGGCTTGAAATCTAGTGGCTTGACTTATGTGTATCTGGGTTAGTGAAACCCAGTTATTTAAGTGGCACCTAGTGGAATTACAAAAATAAAGCATATTTTCAAACAACCTTACAAACGTCCCTTTTGCACATCATGCCTCCTCAACTCAAACATCACAAACACAACTCTTTCGGGTGCATGTGAAGGTATGTCTCAACAGGTAAAAATATTAGGAATACTTTTAGCTGTGTTGCTACACATCATGAGTAAGTGATTTGAGTTGGATAACACTGCCAAGAGTGAACATAAGCATCTTGCTTATAATAAACACAACCCAAGGTATATGTACCGGGAACATTTTTTGACATGACATGCCACTGTTTGAGGCATTATAAATGGGCACATTTGTCTTTCTGAACGAGTGCATGATGATACTGTATGGTATTGAAGTGATCACTGTAGTGTGCAACATCACAATGCACTGTTGACTTTGACATGTTCATGACCTCTTTAATCTTTAAAGGTCTAAATGCAGCAAATTTGGCTTGCACTTCTATAAGTGAAGCTGAATTTCTTTTTTTGTGTAACGCATCAGCCAAGCTCACACCAGCTAAACACCCTCTGTCTCTGCCTACTACAGTAGCCATGCCCCAAACTCTCGATATAGGTTGACCTGGAAAGAGATTGATGGATCTGAGCGGACTACTCTTAATGTTTTGATGGTGCCTGGGAGGCTTAGTGTTTACACCTTTGGGGGAGATAAACCCATGAATGACATACTGGTTATTAACAGCATAAACATCAGTTTAAAAATTCTGTTATAATTTCTAAGTTCAGGTTTTTGGCCTGCTCAGATCCCAGCTCATTCTATATCGAGAGTTTGAGGCATGGCTACTGTAGTAGGCAGAGATAGAGGGTGTTTAGCCGGTGGGAGCTTGGCTGACGCATTACATGAGAAAAGAAATTCTGCTTCAGTTATAGAAGTGCAAGCCAAAATTTGCTGCATCCAATTATTTCATTTTAATTTATTTTTAGTATTATTTTTTTAAAGTTACATTGAGTTGTGTGGTTTCACTGGTCACAATTACAGTTTGTCTTAAAATGATCTTGGATTTCTCCTCTTCAAAAGCAAACAAACAAACAAAAAACATTAGAACATATTCTAACAATAAATCTTACATTTTCCTCCATCTTAGTGAGGTGCTGGTCCAGCTTCTTGGTTCCTGGGCCTGAGGACATGGGTGTGCCAGCCGGAGAAGGGTCATGAACTTTGCCTTCTGCCTCTCCAAGCAATTCCTCTGTAGCATTTAGGACCTTTAGTACCTCTGTGGTGATGCTGCATAAAGATGCAGCAGAGTACTTCTGCTCCATATACATGAGAGTACACATAAAACAGAGGAGAAAACCAATGATAAACAGATATGCAAAACAGAAGAAATTCAAATGCACCAGATGCTCTTGAAATTTCCATAAAAGCCATAAAACCATTTATTAATAAAAATAATAATTTTATTATTTTATTTAAAAAAATTTAAAATTCAGCTGTTGGGTGGATTACAACTTCCACATAGCTACCCAAGATCTCACTCCCAATTAAGCATGGATGTATTACTTGTCATGAACAAGCTGTTCGATCAATGAACAGGATAAGCGGATTATGGGAGAAGAAGAATGTGACGTGAACGTACGTGGACGAGAGATGCTCTAACACTTCAGAGGTGAAAGGTCATCATTGAGGGTGTTTTTAAAAAAAATGAGTAACACACACTCATCAACATACACACTTGAATATTAAAGGAATTATTCATTCAGAAATTAATATTCTGTCATTATTAAATCACCCTCATGTTGTTCAAATCCCACACAAAAAATAATAGCATCCAGGTTTGTAAGGACATGAGCATGAAATAAAGACAGAATATTCATTTTTGAGCTAACTAATTCTATAAGAGATACTGGGTCAAGACACAATGTGCCTGAGAACGTGACATAAACTATTATACTAACATCAGAACACACGTCATCGCAAGATGAGGACAGGACAGGGATGAGAAGTACATTAGTTCTTGTCAATAAGTTTTACAAAGTGTATCATCAAGAGTACTAAGCCATCAATATGAGATGTACATGTTGATGCGTGTGCATGTGTTTTTAAGTAAGACAGTAAGCACACATGAGAGAGGGTAATATGAAGAGATAAAATGACTTTTCAAGATGAGAAAGTGAGAATGAAAGAGATGGGAAGAAAGAGAGGAGCAGTGTGATTCAGTAATGAATACTTGAGGAATCAATTAATGGTTGGGTTGGTGTATGCTTTGATCACAGATATAATTGATCCAAACTCAGTCCTCAGGACATGAGTGGCTCTGAAAGGGGCTGTGTGTGTGTGTGTGTGTGTAAAAATGGACATCTATATTGAGGGAATATATAGAAAACAGGTAAGCGTGGAGCACTGAATAAATCTAACCCAATGAAAAGTTAAAAAGTATACTCATGAACCACATTCACAGATATTCAAATATTAAAATGGAAAACAAAATAAAAATAAAAAGAGTACATTTCTAATAGGTTTATACTTGCACAAAGGATAACAAAATGCTTGTAGGCACGGTCTATTAATAGGGGAAAGTGCTATCTTAATAGGCTAATTTTCATAGCAATAAAGGCACAAAACTCATGTTTTTTAGACATGTTAGACAACTACTGTAAAAAATGGCCGTAATTTTAACGGTAAAAGACTGTAAAAATGCTACGGTGAAAAACAGTTAATTGGTTTACAGAAAGTTTCCGTACTATATACGGTGAATAACTGTAATAGATCTAATGGTGCATTTAATGTAATTTTACAGTAAAATACCATTAAATTTGCAGATTTTTGGAAGTGAAAAATAACAAGTCATTGTATAATTTACAGTGAAAAACCATAAATTGACATTCCCACAGTTCCCTGCGTGACACTTCACATTTGATCTAATTTCGTTGAAATAAATCTTTCTTCTTAGTTTTTCTTAGATTTTTCTAATCAGTTATGTACATAAAATTAATGTTTATTGCATTTTTAAAATTTCATTTGTGTTACCACAATGGTGTTTAGTGTTTGTGTGAATGACACTGTGTGCACCTTCTATATATTAGTATTGTCCTTCTCAGCTTGTGGAAAAGCTGCTTATGATGAGCTTTGATTCATCATGTGACTCTCATCACCACTGTGTTTGGTGGTTGTCAGTGTATTACAAAGGTACAAAACAGATATTAGTACTTCAATAGGTTGGTAAATTAACATTATATCAGTTAATGAAATACGTTTTTTTTACCGTAAATTTAACGGGATTTTTTTTATGTTGCTATGGTAAAGTTCTGGCAAACACAGCTGCCGTTTTTTTACCGTAAATTTTACGTTTTTTTTTTTTTTTTTTTTACAGTGTTATTTTATGCAGGATTTTAACAAATAAATAAATAAAAAATCTCTTTTTTGACTTTCACACAACTCTCTATTTTTTCTCTGTACTTTAATATATTCACCGTATTTCAACACTGTTACTACCTGTAAGAAAAATGAACAAAATATAATATCATTAAAATACAAGTTTTTTTTTTTTTTTTTACATATATCTGTACAAACCAACATGTCATCCCACCCTTGCTGAGTGTCAAAGAATCCTGAAAAATCACAGGAATAATATATATATATATATATATATACATGCACAATTTTCATAATAATACAAATTTCACAATATGACTGTTTTACTGTATTTTTGATCAAATAAATGCAGCCTTGGTTAGCCTAAAACAATTAATTCAAAAACATTTAAAATAATCTTACCGGTCTCTAACTTTTGAACAGTGTACACTAGTAAAATGATGTTCTAGTTTTGAACCATGGAGACTGACAGAGAACTGAGCATTGTTATTGTTTCACACCATCATGTGCTTCTCTCAGTATCACCACTAGTACTGTAGATAAAAGAGAAATCTAAAGTAATATGTCCCCCACTGTGTATCTGCTTCTAACTTACTCTGTAATGTCATAAGAAGGTTCTGAGGTAGGGATTAATGAACTACACATTTGATTAAAGAGGAATGTCTCCAGCTCTACTACATCTTCTCATTATGATATATCTCACCTGCTGTAAGAGAGAGGAGAGTAACTGAAACCTCTGCTGTAGGGCACGATCGCTCAGACCCTCCTGAACCAACAAGAAGGGGTGGAGAGAGAGACAGACACCGAGACACACATACAAAGAGAGAGAGAGAGAGAGAGAGAGAGAGATGGGACAAAGACAAATGAGAGGAAAACACAGAGACAGAAATAAATGGGAGTGGAAAGAAAGATAAAAGAGATGAAAGACACAAGACAGTAAAAAAGGGATAGTTCACCCCAAAATGAAAATTCTGTCATCATTTATTCAACCTCGTGCCATTCCAATCCTGTACTTTCTTTCTTTTTGCGGGATACATTAAGAAGCCATGAGGATTGCACTGGTCCTGTGCTTAGTTACTTCTCTCATGAACTCGCCAAGGAGAGGAAGAGCAGTTCCCTTTCAAGTGGAACTCAACACCACGTCATGGCTTGATGCTATATGAATGCTTCACATGAGCCAGTGTCTGATACAGTACGAGTGAGGACTCACACGACGTGTGTGATCTGCATGGTTGAGAAGCATGCATGGTCAACAACCTCCCCGCCACCATCTCCAGTTCTTCCCTGACCTTGTCTTGGAGGAATCTGTCTTCGGTGCAAGTGCACCCAAGATGTGCATGTGTAAAAAACGGATGTTTATAGTGAGAGAATATGTAGAAAACATATCTGCAGGCCATCACAACATACTGTACAGTGGTCGTTATGCACAAACTCGGGTACAGGGGGTGCTGAGGGTGGAAGAGACACTGATGGGCTATCTCTCCCCCTCTAGTACATCCTCGTGGAGGAAACCCGCCTTACCCACCAAGCCTTGTAGGGCCACTTTGGCCCTTGTGGGTAAGGTATACACGGTAGCAGGTCAGGCTGGAGCATCCTTGCACCCCATGGTGGTCTTGCAGGCTTACCAGGCTGACCTGCTTAAAGAATTGGATTATGGTGAGGGATTAGCCCAGATACAATTAAAGAGCTTCACAGGGCCACAGATCTGAGCCCGTGTTCCCCCCACTCCCACAAAAAGAAAGGGGACCAGGAAGCGCACTCAGGCTCAGACATCCCGAGGGAGACAGGATCTCAGATCTGTTATCTCCTCCAGGATGGCAAAGACTAAGTCCTGACGCTCATGGGGCCTGACCCACCAAGACATTGTGTGCTTGTCCTTTCTCTGGGTCCTCGGCAGGCGTTTCTTCCTGCCCCGCCACTACAAGTGATTCAGGGGTTGAAGGTGCCCAATGGGCCATTCGCCCCATCTGAGCTCAATGTTCATTCAGCCAGATTGGTCGATCCCTGCCAGCTCACTGATTCAGGGCACCGTGCAGGCTAGTTCTGTCATAAGAACCCCTCTGTGAGATTTTTTTGCAGCGTGGCAGCTACTGCCAAACATCTCTCAGTGGGTACTGAATACAATAGAGAAAGGCTACATGATTCAGTTTGCCTTCCATCTAACCTCGATGGCATAGTAGCAACAGTGGTAAGTCAGGAGTCAGAAAATGTTTTCTTCAACCAAGAACTAGTCTCTCTTGGTGAAAGGGGCCATAGAAAATGTACCACTCCCAGGGAGGGACTCTATAGAATCTATATGAGTTCTATAGCCAGTACTTTACTGTGCTCAGAAAGGACTGGGGGCTACATCCAATTTTAGATCTAAGGGACCTGAATCATAGTCTTTGGACATACAGGTTTAAGATGCTCACCCTAAAGTTAAGTGTGTAGCAAATCCAGTTTGAGGAGAACTGGCCTTAATCGGAAGAGTTGGCAGCGCAACATCGACATCATATAAAGAAGTTGGGGTTGCAATTGAACACCAAGAAGAGTGTGCTTTCTCCAGCTCAGAGAACCACTTTTCTTGGGGTCGTTTGGGACTCGACCACGATGCAGGCATGGCTGTCTCCTGCATGTGTAGAATCAATCCTAAATGCTATAAAAGACATGTCAGGAGCTCTCAGTTCTACAAGTTCAGAGACTGCTAGGTCTCATGGTCGCAATGGCCTATGTCATTCCACTATGTCATTCCACTTCCTACTGCACATTAGACCATTTCAGTTCTGGTTCAAAAGCAGGGGGTTCCATCCTCTGAACCACCTCTTCAGGGTTGTAAGGGTCATGGACCATGGGCTAAGTGCTCTACGATGGAAGGAGCCATGGTTCCTGAAGAAGGGCCAGGTTCTAGGGGAGTGATGCCATCGCAAAACATGATGAAAAAAGGATGGACACTCCCTTACGGGATGGGGTGCAGGTCTCGATGGCCGACCAGCCAGTGGGCTATGTGGGGACCTTCATCTTCACTGACACATAAATTGCCTAGAAATGAAGGCAGTGTTTCTAGCTCTGAAACACTTCCTCCCATTCTTGAGGGGCTATCATGTGTTGGTTCACACAGACAACATATCGGTAGTCACCAATATAAATTACCAGGGCAGTCTGCATTTGCGCCTCCTTTTCAGGAAAGCACAGCAGATCCTGCTCTTGGCAGAGGAGAAATTCAAGTCACTAAGAGCAGTTTACATTCCGGGGCATGCAAACCTGGAGGCAGATATCTTGTCACAACAGAGGGTGAGGCTCAGGGAATGGCGACTTATCAGAGGCACCATTTGAGCCACTGGAATCAGTTTCTGAGAAAATGCTGACTCTTAAAGTGGCCCACTTGTTAGCACTGACTTTACTAAAGAGTAAGAGATTTATCTGGTCTTGCAGGATTTCTTTCCTTTCTTTCCTGAGATGCAAGAGCAAGAAGTCTCAGGCCAGTGGTGTAAAAGTATTTTAAAGTCCTTTAAAGTATTTTACAGCATACTCCTTTGGCCATGACCGTGGAATAATGTGTTCAGCGCATGTGCACTATGTAGTAGATTTTGTTTTCCAAGTGCTCAAGTCACTCGCAAATGCACTGGTTTTACACACACTGTCCGCGTGGTCTCAAAACTAGGGCTGCATGCGGATGGGGTGTGCGGACATCTACAGACCCTCCTGATGACGAAAATTTGTCATGCGGACAGTGTGCGGAGTATACTTTGGGCTTAAAGCTCTTGCTGGGACTAGGTCCTCTCTACACACATTCATCAAGTTTTATAGTCTGAAAAAGGATTCAGCCCCAGGATCTCAAGTCCTTCAGGGCTGATCCAGTCTCAGCCTGCACTCACAACTGTCTGTGCAGAAACATAGCCTTGTAGGAAGGCACTTTTCTGTGGTGTGGTGATGTTGGCATTAAAGTCAAGCCATGATGTGGCATTGAGTTCCACTCAAAAGGGAATGTCTCAGGTCACATATGTAACCTGATTCCCTGAGAGGGGAACAAAACGTCGCGTCAGGCTGCTACGCCCCCTGCCAGGCGAGCTTGTCTAATTGTACTTCAGACAATTAGAATCTGGCAACACGCTGGTATGGTTTTGATGACATACTATGCTACGTCATCACGCTCAGCCAAACGCGGATTGGTGTGTGTAAACACATACTTCAGACATTGGCCCACATGAAGCGTTCCCATAGCGTCAAGCCATGACACAGCATCTTGTTCCCCTCTCAAGGAACCGGGTTACATATGTAACCTGAGACGATTTCAAGATTTTTTTTAGTGAATCTGGGGTGCTTAAGTTTCCTTTATGAAGCTAGAAAGTTTCAGTCTCCATTCACTGTGGTTGAATGAACTCATAAAAATAAGGTTCCAAAAGGTTTTTTTTTTTTTTTGCAGCAGCAGCAGTGCCATAGAAGAGCCATTTTGGGTTCCCTATAGAACCTTTCAGCGAACAGTTCTTAAAAGAACCTTTTTTTTTTTTTTTTTTTTTTTTTGTTAGTGTGAAGAACATTTTAATATTTTAAGAACACTTTTTTACACTATAAAGAACCTTTTGTAAAATAGAAAGTTTTCATAGATGTTAAAAGTTCTACATGGAACCACAGATGCCAATACAGAACCTTTATTTTTAAGAGTGTGGAAAAGAGCACGGAAAACAGTGAGAATATTTCTTTGTGTGTATGTGTTCTGCATAACAAAGAGAGTCATACTGGTTTGGAGCAACATGAGGGTGAGTAAATGATGAAATAACTGCCATTTTTGTTTTAACTATTCCTTTAACATAATGGACAAGAAACAGGCTGAAAATAAAAGGACAGGACCAGATGCAAGGCGAAGAGGATCCATAGAGGAACACAGTCCCTGCCTTATTGTGTGCATTCCCCTCACAACATCTAGAGAGGTTCTATATTAATTTCGCAGGCTGGTTCATGCGTCACACAACGCCTCATGCACGATATAAGTCTGAAGTAGCAACACAGAATTGGGCTTTCATCAGACATGCTTTTCTGTGTGTACTTGATCATGGCTTCTCATCACCAATGAGAAGTGAAGACCTTCATTTTGAGTTTGATCAGTGACATAGATGTATGTTTGAGGATTTATGAGAGAGCTGGAAGGTTCTAGAGGAGAAGGCATCATCTGAAGGAGCTCAGTCTCTTACAAGGCACCTTGTAATTTACACAGGAAGGACATCAACATCCTTTGATGTTCCTGGAACCACATTCAAACAATCACTAGCCTCAGGTTTTAGGTGTAGGGCTATGATTGGTTGACATGAATGCTGATCTACTATCAACAAAGAATGTTGATCCACAAACTCATCTCACTTTTGTAATCACTCAACATCTTAGTGCTGTTTCTTTATCAGTTAGGATAAAGGAGAGTCGGGTGCATAAAATCACTTTATATTCACCCATTCACATCAAAGAGTAAATTGGGACTCAATTTCAAACCAAAGTGAACCACCTACATGCTCTTACAAAAATACTGTGCCTGTACGACAATACACAAATTGATATATATACAGTCAAACCAAAATTTATTCAGACACCTTGAACATTTTATTCATTTATACAGTTTACTCACTATACTTTAAAAAATGGAAATAAAATATGACAAGATCTCAGAGTTAAACTGTATCAGAAAAAAATAATCTTAATTATTTAATTATGTCAGATAACACTTAAGCAAAACATGGTCAGGTCAAAGTGTCTGAATAATTTTTGGTCCAATTTTTTTTTAAATCAATTTTATTGGTAGTCCACTGTATGAAGAATGTTTGGGTATAATATGTCACAGTTTACTATATCAAAAATATAAAAAATGTCTGAATAATTTTTTTGCTGTATATATATATGACATCTCTTTAACTTATAACATAAAAGTAAGATTAATAATATAACTTATAATAACTTATAATAATATAACCTGGAAAGAAAACAAACAGCAATAATATAACTTAGATTACACATTTTTCAGTTTTACTTAAATTTGGGTGATGCAAAAATGAGTACACCCCACAACAAAAACTACTACATCTAGTAGTTTGTCTGGCCTCCATGATTTTTAATGACAGCACCAAGTCTTCTAGGCATGGAATGAACAAGTTGGTGACATTTTGCAACATCTATCTTTTTCCATTCTTCAAGAATGACCTCTTTTAGAGACTGGATGCTGGATGGAGAGTGATGCTCAACTTGTCTTCAGAATTCCCCATAGGTGTTTGATTGGATTCAGATCAGGAGACATACTTGGCCACTGAATCACATTCAACCTGTTCTTCTTCAGAAATGTGTTTAGGATCATTGTCATGTTGGAAAAGTGCACGACAACCAAGGGCACGGAGTGATGGTAGCATCATCTCTTTCAGTATAGAGCAGTACATCTGTGAATTCATGATGCCATAAATGAAATGCAGCTCCCCGACACCAGCAGCACTCATGCAGCCCCACATAAGGACACTGCCACCACCATGTTTCACTGTAGGCACCATGCATTTTTCTTTGTATTCCTCACCTTTGCGACGCCATAAAGTTTTGAAGCCATCAGTTCCAAAAACATTTATCTTGGTCTCATCACTCCAGAGTATAGAGTCCCAGTAGTCTTCATCTTTGTCAGCATGGGCCCTGGCAAACTCTAGGCGGGCTTTTTTGTGCCTGGGCTTTAGGAGTGGCTTCTTTCGTGGACGGCACCCATGCATGCCATTCCTCTGCAGTGTACGCCGTATTGTGTCACGGGAAATAGTCACCACAGTTTGGCTTTCTACTTCTTTAGATAACTGCAGTGAATTTGCATGCCAATTTTCTTCAACCCTTCTCATCAGAAGACACTCCTTTCGAGGTGTTAACTTCCATGGATGACCTGGTTACAGTTCCATCTTTTTTAAATTTTTGTACCACTTTTGCTACAGTATTCTGGCTGATAAGTAAAGCTTTGCTGATCTTCTTGTAGCCTTCACCTTACTGGTGTAAAGAAATTATTTTCTTTCTCAGGTCTTGTGACGTGGTGCCATTGCTGACAGCATGAAATGGGAAGGGGTTTTAACACCCTTTTATAGTCAACTGTCTGCTGGACACCTGTGTAATAATTAGACTCACCTGTGGTTGAATTCTTGTTAAATTAGACATTTGTAGTCTAAAATTTAGCTTTGATCCAGAGACTTTCAGTGGGGTGGACTCATTTTTGTATCACCCTAATTTGAGTAAAACTGAAATTTTGTTCTCTAAGTTATATTATTAACCTTACTTTCATGTTATAAGTTAAACAGATGTTATATAAAATGTAGTCTTGTCAGCATTTTGGAAATAGTTTTTGTGTTCATTGAGATATTGTTTAAAATGTTACTTTTCCAGCACTGCCTTAACCCTCTTGGGCATGGAGTTCACCAGAGCTTCACAGGTTGCCACTGGAGTCCTCTTCCACTCCTCCATGACGACATCACAGAGTTGGTGGATGTGGAACAAATAGGGTTTAGGTCTGGAGACATGCTTGGCCAGTCCATCACATTTACTCTCAGCTTCTTTAGCAAGGCAGTGGTCGTCTTGGAGGTGTGTTTGGGGTCGTTATCATGTTGGAATACTGCCCTGCGACCCAGTCTCTGAAGGGAGGGGATCATGCTCTGCTTCAGTATGTCACAGTACAAGTTGGCATTCATGGTCCCTCAATGAACTGTAGCTCCCCAGTGCCGGCAGCACTCATGCAACCCCAGACCATGACACTCTCACCACCATGCTTGACTGTAGGCAAGACACACTTGTCTTTGTACTCCTCACCTGGTTGCCGCCACACACGCTTGACACCATCTGAACCAAATAAGTTTATCTTGGTCTCATCAGACCACAGGACATGGTTCCAGTAATCCATGTCCTTAGTCTGCTTGTCTTCAGCAAACTGTTTGCGGGCTTTCTTGTGCATCATCTTTAGAAGAGGCTTCCTTCTGGGATGACAGCCATGCAGACCAGTTTGATGCAGTGTGCGGCGTATGGTCTGAGCACTGACAGGCTGACCCGCCACCCCTTCAACCTCTGCAGAAATGCTGGCAGCACTCATACGTCTATTTCCCAAACACAACCTCTGGATATGACGCTGAGCACGCGCACTCAACACCTTTGGTCGACCATGGCAAGGCCTGTTCTGAGTGGAACCTGTCCTGTTAAACCGCTGTATGGTCTTGGCCACCATGCTGCAGCTCAGTGTCAGGGTCTTGGCAATCTTCTTATAGCCTACGCCATCTTTATGTAGAGCAACAATTCTTTTTTTCAGATCCTCATTGAGTTCTTTGCCATGAGGTGCCATGTTGAACTTCCAGTGACCAGTATGAGAGAGTGAGAGCGATAACACCAAATTTAACACACCTGCTCCCCATTCACACCTGAGACCTTGTAACACTAACGAGTCACATGACACCGGGGAGAGAAAATGGCTAATTGGGCCCAATTTGGACATTTTCACTTAGGGGTGTACTCACTTTTGTGGCCAGCGGTTTAGACATTAATGGCTGTGTGTTGAGTTATTTTGAGGGGACAGCAAATATACACTGTTATACAAGCTGTACACTCACTACTTTACATTGTAGCAAAGTGTAATTTCTTCAGTGTTGTCACATGAAAACATATAATAAAATATTTACAAAAATGTGAGGGGTGTACTCTCTTCTGTGAGATACTGTATGCATACTAGAATATTACAGGTTTCTTAAATGTAATCAAAGGTGTACTCATTTTTGCAACCCTTCTTTTAAGCAAAATTGGCTAATTTACTTATTTTACAGATATTGATGACATTTTTTTCTTTTTTTATTAAGTGTAATAAATTTCAACTTTGTCATCTTTCCCATGAATTGTAATAGTGATCATTAAGGAAAAGAGAAAATATCTATATGTTCAGAGGGGATGTGCTCATTTATGCGGATATACACATATATATATATATACAGTGCTCAGAATAAATGAGTACACCCCCTTTGAAAAGTAACATTTTAAACAATATCTCAATGAACACAAAAACAATTTCCAAAATGCTGACAAGACTAAGTTTTATATAACATCTGTTTAACTTATAACATGAAAGTAAGGTTAATAATATAACTTAGAGAACAAAATTTCAGTTTTACTCAAATTAGGGTGATACAAAAATGAGTACACCCCACTGAAAGTCTCTGGAGCAAAGCTAAATTTTAGACTACAAATGTCTAATTTAACAAGAATTCAACCACAGGTGAGTCTAATTATTACACAGGTGTCCAGCAGACAGTTGACTATAAAAGGGTGTTAAAACCCCTTCCCATTTCATGCAGTCAGCAATGGCAAATAATGGTGGCCACACAAAATATTGACACTTTGGTTTAGATCAGTTTAGACATTAATGGCTGTGTGTTGAGTTATTTTGAGGGGACAGCAAATTTACACTGTTATACAAGCTGTGCACTCACTACTTTACATTGTAGCAAAGTGTAATTTCTTCATTGTTGTTACGTGAAAAGATATAATAAAATATTTACAAAAATGTGAGGGGTGTACTCACTTCTGTGAGATACTGTATGTCCTCCATAATTTTAAGTATACTGATCTGACCCTTCTTAGCTTTGAGCGTACAAGTTCATGACAAATTTTCACATCTATTCTGTTTAACTCCTGAAGGATGACCTCCTTGAATGCCCTGATGTTTGATGGGGAGTGTTGCTCAACTTGTCTCTACAAAATCCCCCACAGGTGCCCAGTAGTGTTAAGGTCATGTGAAATACTTGTCAACTGAAGGTTTTTTACCCTGGGTGAATGTATAGAGTGTATTACATCACAATGGTGCATAAATTCATGACACCATTGATTAAGCACAACTCCCCCACTCCTTTAGCACTCAAACATCCGCATATAAAAACCTTCTTTACCAACGAACTTCAGCTACTGTCATGGTGGAGCAACAGTTTGAAGAGCATCATGCTGATCAAGGTGGTTAAAGTTGGTTAAACTGTCAATAAGTCTAACTGAATAACTGTGTTTGAGATTTTTGAGTCCAGTTAGGCAGCTCACTACGGTTTAAAACAAAGCCTGGGTGAATATGTAGGAGAGGAACTTTTAGGCTGGAACCAGTGCTTACCTCTGATGGAGAGAGTGGCTCCTCCAGACCACAGGGGATGCTGTCTGGAGATGTAGTTGAAGACCTTGTTGTCTTTGTCTCAAGTTGTTCTTGTTTTTTTGACCCTGTTTCTGATTTGCATCTCTGTGGTGGTATTCTCTTCATTTTTTCCTTCTCTGTTTCATAGTTGTCTTCCTCTAAACTGTTATTTTGCTTCATTACTCTACCTGATGCTCCCTCAGTTTCACAGGCCACTTCCTGTTTATCTTCTTCTTTGGAGTTCACACTCACTTTAGGCTCTAATTTGTCTTTTTCCATGCGTATGCTTTTCCTCTTCCTTTCTATCTCTTGCTCGATCTCTGATTGTCTCTCTTGCTCTTGTTTCAGTTGTTTCTCCATTTCTCTCTTTCTTTCCTGTTTCCTTACAACCTGCACCTCAATCTCTCGTTGTCTTTCTCTGTCCCTCTCAATTTGTTTCTCCAGTTCTCTTTGTCTTTCTCGTTCTCTTTCTACGTGTCTTTCAATTTCTTTCTGTCGCTCTCTCTCTTTCTTCACTTCTCTCTCTATGTTTATCTGTCTCACTGCATCACTTGTGTCCATCTCTCTAACTGTTTGTCTTTCATTCGGCTTCTCAATTTCCCTCAATTTCCCATCCCTCTTGTCTCGTTTGCTCTCTCGCCTTTCCTTCGGTCTCAGTTTCTCACTTTCTTTCTCCCGTACCATGTCCTCTTGCTTGTCACCCACTTCCCTGATTGGCTCAAAATTAGATGACATTACATCCCTCTCACTGACTTGGCCAACCAGCTCACCGAGTTTGGATCTCAGTTCCTGTTCCAGGGTTTCATTTACTGAGGAGCTCCTGAGCAAAGGGCCCTGAAGGTTGAACCCTGGTTTGCTGGCTCCTGATTGGCTTCGCATCAGCGGACTGGCGGCACTGGAGTTGTGAGCCACTGTGTTCTGATAGTCAGGTTCAGGGGTCATGGCGTCAGAGGTCAAAAGGTCAGGAGGGGTCACAGTGTCTGGAGTCTGGTAATTCAGAGGAACTGGGTTCTCCTGGCTCTGTTGCCGGCGTATCATCATGGCATTGAGGAGTACGGCACTGCTCTCCTGAGGTGTATTAAAGAGAGAGAGAAAGTTGAGAAGCAGACAGAGAGATAAAAATTATGAAAGAGAGAGAAAAAAAATAAGAATATAAAATAAAGACTTCATTACTGAGATAAAAGGATTGAAGGATGTTCACACCATTTATGCCAATAAAAGCACAACCCTGCCCTGCAGTGCCACCTACTGGAGTCAAATATAAACCACATTCAAATTCACAACATTTCCAAAAAAAAAAAAAAAAAGTTTTCTTCCTTTTTGTTTTTAATTTTATACTTTCTGTCTATGTTGCTGAAACTCTAATTTAGTATCTAAAATCATGAAAAACAACGAGTAACATACCTTCACTTTTCAGTCAAATACTACAAAAGAAGTATTTTTTGTTGTTTTTAGAGAATATAACTGGAATTAAATGTATTAAATGTATGTGAATATATACTTATAACAAGGAAAAAACAGTCTGTCAATTTGTCAAAGCAAAAAAAAAAAAAAACGTAATATGTAAATTTACTTCTCAGGTAAATCTTGTTTTAAGAATGATTAAATGTTTTCTCTGAAAAAGAGAATAAAAGAAAACTTAATTTTTTTATTAGATTTTTATAAACAGAGGAGGATATGACAGCATTTCTCAGATGGAAAGAGAAGAGTATTAAAAGTTTTTGACAACAAGGAAAGCTCAAGAATTTAACAGTAATGCCTTGAAAAAACACATGAAGCTGAAGAAATTACCACTGTATTATAATATTGAAGTTGATAATATATTAAAACGATAGCATTAATATATTGTTGTATATTATAATAATAATAATAATCATCACCATATTTAAGTTGATAATAATCAATGTTACGTAAATTACAATGATATCATAATCAAATGAGGGGGATTACAAAAAAAAATTCTGGAAGGAAAGTCAGACCATAGCACAACTAATGTGGACCAAAACAGATATGAGTCCAGTTTCATGGCTAGGGTGTCACTCAATTCACTTTTTGGTGAAAATTTGATTAAATTGATGTATCCATTGCTTTCTGCACAGCAGAAAAATCAATGTATTTTTATGCTTATTTGTGCTTTTAACGTTGACATTTAAACAGTAGCAAGATGTTAAATCTTTATCATACCATAGTTGAAAACACCCCACTATAAATAGTCTCGTTATGATTTTTATCAATAGTAATAAACCAGAAGGCTGTTGTTTCTCTTACCACTGTGGCAGAGCTGTACAGTGCATTATTTGCTCGGCTGTGGTCTGATGTCTCACGTTTGCTCTTTCTGCGCCTCCTGGACCTTTTGATCTGCTCGCTCCGCTCCTCCCCATCACTACTGTCCCCTCCCAGACGGGGGTTAAAGTTCACATCAAGAAATTCTGGCCTCAGTAGAGGTGAAGCTACACTGCTTGTGTGATGTCTGTAGGGAGGATACGGATGTGCTTCAGGCAGCCCTTTTTTCCTCTGGGGTGTACCGTGGGCTGGTCTGCTCGCTCGAGTGGACGGGGCAGGAGACGTCTCCGAGTCTGAGTTGAGGGTCTCAGTGTTGGTGTACTGACCCGAGGAGGGTGAGGTGATGGGTGGGTGTTGGGTGTACGTCCATTCCGGGTCATGTTGAGAGTCAGTGTAATACGTTTCATCAGAGAGACGTCTGCGAAACTGTAACAGGGCAGCCCCCCAGCCCCCCTGGTCCTCGGGGTCCGAATCAGAGCCCATTTCGTCATACGCAGACACAACGCCTGATTCTTTCTCCAGCACGCTGAAAACAAGGCTCTTGCGCTTGGTCAGCAGACTGGGCCGGGAATGCTGGGAGCTCTGCAGGGCGATCCAGTTACCATCAGGGGACTGCAGGACTGAAGATGCACCTGTGGAGAGAGAGACAAACACCTGGACAGACAAATATAGAGGATGTGTGTGTGTGCACCACATACACAAACAGAAAATGAGAAAACGTCAAAATAATAAAAAGGTGGTAATTTTCTTGTGGATCTGTCATTTTTTCTATACCAACCAGATGTGAAATTATTTTTGCAATAACGGTTTGTTTGACACTCGACACAGAATTAAACACTTCACCTTTGTATACCTATTTTGCACCCAGTCAAAATGCATACAACTTTAAAGAGTCTTAAAAGGATAGTTCACCCAAAAATGAAAATTCTTTACTTTACTCACCCTCATGTCATTCTAAACCTAAATGACTTTCTTTCCTCTGTGGAAAACAAAAGAATGCTAAATGTCTCAGTCTTTTTTGTCCAAACAACGAAAGTCATTGGGGTCCAATTTTGGTGTTTTTGGACCCTACTGACTTTCATTGTATGGAAAACATTTGAAAAATTCTTCAAAACATCTTTGCGTTCCAAAGAATAAAGAAAGTCAGAATTGGAACAACATGATCAGGGTGAGTAAATGATGACATTATTTTCTTTTTTGTATGAAATATACCTTTAAATCTTGCAATGAATCAACAATTCAATTGTGTACAGTAGATGTCTGAAGCTTTGTTCTGGTGCACTAGACCAATGATGAACAGTGTGTGTCTTTGTATATATTCTTACTAGTGTTGTCCAGGCGGTCAACACTCTTCCAACCAGGAAGTGATGAGGCTCTGGACTCCCTCCTGAGTGAAGTGTAGTTTTGGATGTCTGTCTCTACCTCTGCACTCTCCGGGACCCCTGGGGCCATTCCCACCTCAGGGTCCTTCTCTGGAGAATCGTCACTTGTCAAAGAGAATGCTGATCTTGACTTCTAAACATAACAATTGTCATTTGAAATGATGGATACTGCAAGTGTGAACCAATATATTATATATCTTTTTTTTCCCTTAAAGTCCCCCTGTAGTCAGTAATTGTATTCCTTAAAACTTATCTTTTATAGCCAAAAATGACATATTTAAGCATTTTTTCCTGTGAAAAAAACTTCATGCCTTGAAGTAGCTTGAATGTAACTCTACACTCTTGCTTCATTTAGTATACTCAGATCTATGAATATGCTAATTAGCCCCGCCTCCAGTCACTCGCATGAGCTCAGAGATCCACTTGATCCGTTTTTTACAACGTCGGACACATAACAGTAATGAATATGATTAGCCTTTTGCTTGACTACCCTTTTTCTTTATATCAACAGTAAAATATACCAGGATAAACTGGCTTCTTTTGTGACTCCCTTGCTTCATAGTTATATGATATGCTAAAGACTGCTGGCACGTTGACGTGATTGGTTACAAGGTATTTCAGCGATTTCAAACTGCGTTTCTGAAATAGGCTTTAAATCACTGCAGTTTTAAAGAGAAAATACTCAGCAATGTTGACTTATGAATATGGCATGTTTTTTTTTTTTTTTTTTAAACACATAGACATTTAAACAACATTAAAAACTTAATTTTCACCACAGGGGGACTTTAAAAATAAATACTTTTATTCAACAAGGATGCATTAAATAGATCAAAAGATCAAAAACAAAATAAATACATTTCAAGATACATCTATAATGCAAGATAAAAATAATAGTTTAATTGGCAGATATATATCTGCCAATTAAATTGTTCCTTTCATCTTGCAATTGGAAACACTTCTGTCAAATATGTGTGCAAGTAGTTAATTAGTTTACAGTAGTGTATATACTTAGTTACACAAAAATAGTAATTACCTGTATAAGAATATTAATATTTGTTATGTTATAATGTACAAATGTCTGACAGTTTTCTGCACAAAGTGAAACTGTTTTGCTTTTATGCACAATTTGCATTTGGTTATAGTTTAAAGAAAAGTTTAAAAGTTTGTGGCTATAAAACCAAGCAGGAGCAACTGAGCTTCACCAGTTGGGGGTGCTAGATACTTGCATTATAGCTTATTGACTGTTTTTGCCCATTAGACATTTCTGTACTACAGCAATACTGAATAACACTAAAAAGCTGTGTGATTACTGATGAATAAGCGTTTTTAAGGTATTTTTCAGCATTTTTTTTTTTTTTTGCATTGCTTTTCCTTGATTCCAACATTCTATCATTATTTTTAACACCATGTTGTTTATGCATGCTGCAGCAGAAGAGATTGTGTATGTTACAGATGAGGTCAGGGATATTGAATAAGCACTGTAAACACTGTATGATAGGTGCTTGTAAAGGTAGCTTTAACATGCTCTTACCCACAGCGGACAGGAGCTGGTGATGTCGGTCTGGGCTACTGCTCCGTACTGAGAGGTGGTGTGTGAATGCTGTGTGTTGTGTGTGTATTGTGTTGAGGTAGGGGACGGTAGCTCACTACTCTGATTCTGAGGCCAAACAAACTCATACTCAGCCTGAATCTCAGACCGTTTCCCCCTCTGAATGATCTACAGAGAGAGACATGGAAAAAGTGGAAAAACAGACAACTATAAAAGTTGCATACCAATTTGCATCTGTACAATATGCAATTCATATCCATACTATATGGTATAGTGCACAAGATTATAAGTGCTTCTCAAACCGTACCATTGTGCAGTGAAAATAGTATGCCAAAACAGGTCTACGAATGGATTTTCAAAGTTATTGGGACAAAGTTGACATGTCAAAGAACGTGAAGTCAAAACTGCAGTATGAACTCAAATGTGAATGAAGTTATAAATTATAGGCAATAAATTTTGTTAGATACAAAGCAAAGGGTTCTATGGTATCAAGCTCAATACATCCTGTCAAGAACATAACCAGTTCATATTTCACCACAAAATCAAAAGAAATAAGTTATATTTTACTAAAAGGAAATGACATCTAGTTTTACAGTTTTACATTATTTTCATGACAATGAAGCACGTTTCCTCCAATTCTCATTACCATAATGAAAAATCTCATTCTTATGATATAAAACAATTATATATTATTTGAACTGTTCATGGTAGTATGTGTTGTATTGTCTAAGTATGAAAAAATCATTATAGTACATTAACTTTTTACTAACTGCAATGAAAAAAAAAAATCTTTTAAAAAATGATCTATAATATCTAAAAGAATTTTCTTAATTACTTATTTCATAATAATTCTTAATAAATCATGTTTACATACATCGTCCAAAAGTTTGGGGTTAGTAAGATTTTGATAATGTTTTGAAAAATGTTTTATCTGATCAAAAACACAGTTTATACGGTAATATTGTGAATAATTATAATAAATTTAAATAACTGTTTTCTATTTTAATATATTTTAAAATGTAATTTATTCCTGTGATGGCAAGCTGAATTTTCAGCATCATTACTCCGGTCTTCAGTGTCACATGATCTTTCAGAAATCATTCTGATTTGGTGCTCAATAATTTCTTCTTATTATCAATATTGGAACTATTTTTCAGGATTCTTTAATGAATAGAAAATATAAATCTTTTGTCACATTATAAATGTCTTAACTGTGCATCTTGATGAATAATTAAATTCTTAAAAAAAAAAACAATTAAAAAAAGAAAAGAAAGAAAAAAATCTTACTGACCCCAAACTTTTAAACAATAGTGTAAGCTACATATTTTGGGCAAATTATTTTGACCTGAATGTTATGTTATGTGATTTTAATATCTATCAGAATTATGTGATTTTGTGTACAGTTACAGTTAATTAAAACTACTATAAACTACAATGTATTCTCTCAATCACAGAACACCTCTTACTTTTTGAACAATTGTCGTGGCAAGTTCCTCTATGAGCTCTTCTCTGTGGTCATGCAAATAGCGAGCCTCATTCTGTTTCTCCTGTCATATAAGAGACAAAAAAGGCAGGCATGAAAGAGAAAAGTACAGTTTTTTTTTTCTAACTGCAATCAGATGTTCAGAAAACATGAGTAATGGTCAAAACTGAGAGATGGATGAGTCAACAACATTTGAACGCTACAAAATAAAGTGATATTTGTATACAGAATTCTTATATGGGTGTGCAGAAGAACAGATGGATGTACGCATGAATATCTGATTGGTGAGTGAATATTTGGATGGCTGGATAAAGGATGATTTGGTGGTTAGATATATAAACAGGAGTCTCTAACCAGACTGTCTTTGTAGCTCTCTGCTTTAGCGATGGCTTCCTCTATCGCCTCCTCTGCCACACGTAGAGCGACAGTAAGCGTGTCTGCCATGCTGTGACCTGTATCCACATATACACACATTTAAAATGAAAGTGAAAGTGACATGTGGAGGCCAAGTATGGTAACCCCTACAGGGAATTTTCTTCTGTATTTAACCCATCCAAGTTAGTGCACACACATTAGGAGTAGTGAGTAGTGAACACACACACACACACACACACACACACATACACGCTGCAAAAACGAGAACACACACATGCAGAGCAGTGGGCAGTCATTTTGCTGTGGCGCCCAGGGAGCGATTGGGGGTTAGATGCCTTGCTCAAGAGCACCTCAGTCATTTCCTGTCGGTATTGAAAATTGAACCCGCAACGGGTTGGCCTAATGGTGACTCTCTAACCATTAGGCCACGACTGCCTCATTTACAACTTATTATCTGTTTAATGTCTATAAAACTGGATGCACAATGAAAGCTGATTGTTTTCTGTGTGTATCTGTGTGTTTGTGTATGTCAAGTTTTAAGCTTCATAGTAAATTCATAGACCAATCGAGTGCTGCAGTAATTACAGCAATTGACCAGCACTCATAGTCAAGAGCCCTTGCTCCTCATGCCAATGCATAACACAATATAACACAGGTCTTATTCCCTGTATTCCCTGATGTGTGTGTGTGTGTGTGTAATCTTCTGTGGGGGAGTTTCTATGAAGTTTGTTATCAAAGGGGACATGTTTAAAGGGCTAGTTCACCCAAAAATGACATTTCTGTCATTAAGTGCTCACCCTCATGCCGTCCCAAACCCATAACACTTTCGTTTGTCTTCGGAACACAAATTAAGATATTTTTGATGAAATCCGAGGGTATCTGATCCACACATAGGCAGCAATGACGTTGCAACTTTTGAGGTCCAGAAAGGTACTAAAGACATCGTTAAAACTGTGGATGTGACTACAGTAGTTTAACCTTAATATTATCAAGTGACGAGAATACTTTTTGTGCAAAAAAACAAAACAAAAATAACGACTTTATTCAACAAATTCATCTGTTCCCTGTCATATTCCTATGCTATTTTCATTGCAGAGCTTCAGTGTTTACGTCCGAATGCGTCTCTGGTCACATGAGCAGCACGACGCATGTGTGTGATGCTGACGCAGGAGCCGGCCAATCATGAGCCCACATTCAGACATAAACACTGAAGCTCTGCAACGAAAATAGCGCAGCAGGGACGATATGAGGGTGAGTACTTAATGACAGAAATTTCATTTTTGGGTGAACTAACCCTTTAATAATGTTTATTGGGCTTGATGCAACTTCCACACACTGTGAATGGCACACAAACCGTTTCTATTTAGTAAATCTGACTGAATCCAGGCGTTTTAAGCAGTTTGTAGTTACAGATTAGGGTTTGGGTTCCATATAGATTAATTATTAATACTTTTATTCAGCAGGGGTTCATTAAATTGATCAATAGTGACAGTAAAGACATTTTAATATTACAAAAGATTGCAATTTGAAATAAAAGCTGATATTTTGATGACTTTCTATTCATCAAATAATCCTGAAAAAAGAAATATTAAGTAGCACAACTGTTTGCAACATTGATAATAATAAGTAATGTTTCTTGAGCACTAAATCAAGACTGGGCTGTTGAAAATTCAGCTTAGCCATTACAGGAATAAATTACATATATTGTAATAGAACATATTAAAATATATTAAAATACACTACCAGTCAAAAGTTTGGAATCGGTAAGTTTTTTAATGTTTTTAAAAGAAGTTTCATCTGCTCATCAAGGCTGCATTTATTTAATTAAAAATACAGTAAAAACAGTAATATTGTGAAATATTATTACAATTTAAAATAACTGTTTTCTGTTTGAATATATTTTATAAAGTAATTTATTCCTGTGATGACAAAGCTGAATTTTCAGCATCATTACTCCAGTCTTCAGTGTCACATGATCCTTCAGAAATCATTCTAATATGCCGATTTGCTGCTCAAGAAACATTTATGATTATTATCAATGTTGAAAACAGTTGTGTATTTTTTTCAGGATTCCTTGTTGAATAGAAAGTTCAAAAGAACAGCATTTATCTGAAATACAAAGCTTTTGTAACATTATACACTACCGTTCAAAAGTTTGGGGTCAGTAAGAATTTTTATTTTTTTGAAAAGAAATTAAAGATTTAAAGAAATTAAATTTCTATTCATCAAAGAATCCTGAAAAAAAAAAAAAATATTGTACACAAATATTTTGTACAATTGTACACAATAAATGTTTTTTGAGCAGCAGATCAGCATATTAGAATGATTTCTGAAGGATCATGTGACCCTGAAGACTGGAGTAATGATGCTGAAAATTCAGCTTTGATCACAGGAATAAATTACTTTATAAAATATATTCAAACACAAAACAGTTATTTTAAATTGTAATAATATTTCACAATATTACTGTTTTTACTGTCTTTTTAATTAAATAAATGCAGCCTTGATGAGCAGATGAAACTTCTTTTAAAAACATTAAAAATCTTACCGATTCCAAACTTTTGACTGGTAGTGTAGTTATTTAAAAAAAAAAAAAAAAATTGATAATGGCAGCACAGGACTGAGATTTAGGATTAAAAGGTAATAAGGTATGATACTGATGTGGGTTTGAGAACTTGGCAGATTTAAAGTCTCTTTATGGGTCTGAAATTTGAAAACACATGTGTAATGACCAGAGGTATATTGATTTTTCATGTTACCTTCACTCTGCCTGTAGAGCGTGGAGTCACTGCCGTCACAAACACTGCCATTATCATTACTGCCTTCATGTGCGCTGACCTCTAACAAAACAATAGAGAGAGATTACAGAACATAACATTACACAGACATGATCTATAGACAATGTTCACACACACACACACACATCTCCTTTCAGTAAAGTTCCTATCTTTACTTGTGTTTGCCAAATAGCTTTTTGAAGAATAATAGGCAACTATTTAAATTACAATACGCAAAAGTATACTATCACTGTTTGCTGAATTCACCCTTCAGGATTTGAAATGACCCTCCTTCCACCTCCTCTTTAAATGTCTCAGACTTCTCTTTTTGTCCGTGAAATGTCCATGTTTGATGCTCTATTTAATCCGGTAAAGCTGTTATAGAGATTTAGAGCAAAAATATTATGGGATGTATAATGACCTTTTGTATCTGCAAGCTTGTAAATGTAAAAACAAAAGACATTTATTGATAAAACTGATGAGCAATTTACAGAGAAGCTAGGAATGTCAGGAATAAAATTTTACAGGAGTGTGTGTGTGTCTGTGTGTGTTTCTGTATTTAACAGTCAGATTCAATATACTATATTATTATTTAATTCATAATTTACAATTATTTTTTAAAAGATTGTTTACTTATTTATATATACATCCTCAAGGATGCTTGTTAGATTAAGATGACTTTGAGAGACAATTCTGTTCCCAAATTATAGCTAAGGAACTGACAGAATCATTTAACTTCAAACATACACTAACAAAATAAAATATAATAAAAAATAAAAATAAAATAAAATTTCCAAACTGGCGTCACTGCATAAAGTGTGTATTCTTATATGCATGCACACACTCAAAAACACTCTGATACCAGGTTTGCACATGCAAAAATATATACACACTTCCCATCCATGCTGTGCAGGAACTCCCAGGTCTGTGTGACTAAACACAATGTGGCACAGACTAATTGGAGGTCAAAACTGAAATGTTAGCTTGAGAAACAAGTGAGAGAAGTTACCGTGAAATGGATATACACGTCATTGCCTGACCAGGCGGTTACCTTTTCACTGTCTTTTTTCAGCTGACCCTGAGAGAGCGCTAGCTCAATATCACCATGACAACAGCATAGAGAAAAAGACCACCACACATCCTGCCTGGTCTGTAACCGCAACACACAGAGCCAGTATCACCACTACAGACAGAACGCAGCCATTCACAGAACACATTACCACTCATGTATAGATTGTCATGTTTACTGCATGATTGGAGAGCCATTATCACTAGAAACATCAAGAATGGCTGTTGAGGTTTGAGTAAATATTGTGCCAAATAAAATAATCATAATAAAATAATACTGAATAATAAAACAGAAATAGCTATTTTGTGTAAATATTGTCCAAAATACAACAACAACAACTACTACTACTACTACTACTGTACTACTACTACTACTACTACATCTATTAAAAAATTAAAAAATAAAATAAAACTCCAAAACAGCCACATCTGACGCTGATAATATTTTAGTAAATATTATGTAAAATCATCATAGAATAAAATAAATAATGAATAATATTATTATAATTTATAATAATTTAAATAATAAAAAATAACATAAATAACTGTTTTGGATTTTGGAGTACAGATAAATAAATAAAATTAAAATATCATATATCATATATCATCATATATCATATCATATATATAATATCATACATCATACATCATATCATATCATGTCATGTCATGTCATGTCATGTCATGTCCTATCATATCATATCATATCATATCATATCATATCATATCATATCATATCATATCATATCATATCATATCATATCATATCATATCATATCATATCATATCATAACATCAGAAACAGATGCTTGTAAAATCAAATAATACAACAACAACAACAACAACAACAACTACTACTACTACTTATACTAAAATGTTTATAATATTTTATATAAAATAAAATATTATCAACATCAGAATTAGCTATTTTGAAGTTTTAGTAAATAAATAAAAATAAAATAAAAATAATAAAACAAAACATTAGAAACGTCTTTTTAAGTTTTGAGTAAATATTGTGTAAATAAAAAAAAAAATGCTTTTATTACATTGTTTTATGTATAAATCAACATTATAATTGCTTTCTAGATATCTGGATTGCCACTGGTCATCCAATCTCATAAAACAGCTGAAGGTCCTGGTGTCCACAGCAAAGCAGAAAATGTGATCTGGATACAGGAAAAGTCTACATATATTGTGGGAAAAATCATATCACCTCATGAGGTCAGTACAGTCCCACCTTCACGGAGTAATTTAAACTGAGTCTGGCTCATAGCTTATGGATCAGACGCAGCATGCCTATGAAATAGCTTTCAATTTAGAAACACTGTGAACTCAAATGAGTTAATTTAGGAAATGCCAGTTCATTTGTGTGTACACACAAACTGATAGAGACTAGCATACTCACTCACTCACAGACTATCAGCTGAAAGCAACCTGAAAATCGAGAAACAGCATGTACGCTTCTGACAAACTGATAGTGGCACAGTTGTACACTATGACTATAGTAAATATGTGATCTCTGTGACACCCAAACACATACAATAAATCATAAAAATAAACATGTTTTAACCATGCAAGGCATGTTTCAGTGTATAAAGCGCACAAAACACATTTCTGTATCACTCTCTCTTTATTTATAAGAACTCATACACAGATTTTTAGAGTATGGATGAGTCATATTCCCTACAGCTCAAAGACACAAATCAAGGTCAACTTAGACACACATACCAATACACATACACATACACAAATTCAGCTGAAAGGGTCATCTCCATATTTGCTAGACCAGGGCTTAACAGTAATGATGGTTCAGTGGTATCAAGGTGACATTATTTAGCTGGCACAGATGAGGTTGAAATTGCAAAAATAGCTAAATTTAGCAAAAATATGTTTATAAATTATTAATTATTACCAGTTACATTATATGCTATTTAAAAACCTAAAATGATTTGTTGTAAAATAAAGTTTATTGCAAATTGTTTGATATAGTTGTTACACTCAAAAAAAAAAAAAAAAAAAAAAAAATATAGCACAAAATATATAGCACTAAAAGTGGTTCTTGGCTCGTAATCATAGGGGAACCACTTTTGGTGCTATGTATCTTTAAAGATGCTCTACAGCATCTTTGTCAAATGGTGCTATGTAGAACCCGTAAGAATCACATTTTATTTCTTCAATAAAAATGGTGCTAAACAGCACCAACAGAGGTTCTTTGGCTCGTAAAGAACCTTTAAAGGGGCTTAACAGGTTCTTTGTATGGCAGTGGTGCTATATAGAACCTTAACCACCCCAAAGAACCACTGAAGAACCGCTGAAGAAACATACAGGGGATTAACAAGTTCTGTATACAGTGGCGGTGCTATATAACACCTCAGTCATCCCAAAGAATCGGTGAATAACCGCTGAAGAACCACTGAAGCAACAAGATTTGGTGCTATACAGCATTTAAAGTGGTTCCCCTATGATTACGAGCCAAAGAACCACTTTTAGTACTATATAGCACCATTTTTTTTTAGAGTGTATAGTTGATTGTAAATTGTTCAAAAAAAAAAAAAAAAAAAAAAAAAAAAATTGTTAAAATAATTTAATAAAATTAATTATTAAATAAATGTAATACAATCATTTTAATGTTTTTTTCTTCTGGTGTAAAAGTGGTTGCTACATTAAAATTTACATTTAATCATTTAGTAAGCGTTTTTATCCAAAGCGACTTACATATGAGAATAGAAGCAATCAAACCAACAATAGGGCCACCACTTTACATATGTACATTCTCTGTAACTCACGCACATCATCAAATCAACAAAACAGAGAGAGAGAGAGAGAGAGAGAGAGAAAGTCTTGACATACTTGAAATACTGATACTTCTGATATTGATTGAGAGTATTGATCCTCCACATTAAGAAGTAGATTCTGAGTGTTGATTTTTTTTTTTAAATAGTGATGTTTTAATTATTTTCTAGGCATGAAGATTAATGTGCATCATATAGTTTGAAAAAGTGAACGTTGATATTAAATAATTGTGTAGGATAGAAACTATATATAGTTCCCATATATACACTACCAGTCAAAAGTTTGGACACGGTAAGATTTTTAATGTTTTAAAAAGAAGTTTCATCTGCTCACCAAGGCTGCATTTATTTAATTAAAAATACAGTAAAAACAGTAATTTTGTGAAATATTATTACAATTTAAAATAACTGTGTTATGTCCATAAAATATTTTAAAATGTAATTTATTCTTGTGTTGGCATAGCTGAATTTTCAGGATCATTACTCCAGCCTTCAGTGTCACATGATTTTTCAGAAATCATTCTAATATGCTGATCTGCTGCTCAAGAAACATTTATTGTGTACAATTGTACAAAATATTTGTGTACAATATTTATTTTTCAGGATTCTTTGATGAATAGAAAGTTCAAAAGAACAGCATTTATCTGAAATACAAAGCTTTTGTAACATTATACACATTATCAGTCACATTATCATGTCTTATCCAGTTAACATTATCCAGTCTTTAGTGTCACATGATCCTTCAGCAATCATTCTAATATGCTGATTTGATACTCAGTTATTATCAATGTTGAAAACAGTTGCTTAATATTTTTTTTGGAACCTGTGAAACCTTTTTTCGGGATTCATTGATGAATAAAAGGTTAAAAAGAACAGCATTTATTCAAAATATAAATCTTTTCTAACAATATACACTACCAGTCAAAAGTTTGGAAACATTACTATTTTTAATGTTTTTGAACAAAGTCTCTTATGCTCATTAAGACTGCATTTATTTCATAATAAATACAGAAAAAACAATAATATTGTGAAATATTATTACAATTTAAAATTATGGTTCTATTTTAATATACTTTAAAATATAATTTATTTTGGTAATGCAAAGCTGAATTATCATTATCATTACTCCAGTCTTCAGTGTCACATGATCCTTCAGCAATCATTCTAATATGCTGATTTGATACTCAGTTATTATCAATGTTGAAAACAGTTGTGTTGCTTAATATTTTTTTGGAACCTGTGATACTTTTTTCAGGATTCATTGATGAATAAAAGGTTAAAAAGAACAGCTTTTATTCAAAATATAAATCTTTTCTAACAATAATGATGCTGACAATTCAGCTTTGCATCACAGAAATAAATTATATTTTAAAGTATATTAAAATAGAAAACCATAATTTTAAATTGTAATAATATTTCACAATATTATTGTTTTTTCTGTATTTATTATGAAATAAATGCAGCCTTAATGAGCATAAGAGACTTCGTTCAAAAACATTAAACATAGTAATGTTTCCAAACTTTTGACTTGTAGTGTATATATATATATATATATATATACAGTATCGCACAAAAGTGAGATTCTGGCAACATTACATCCTGGAGAGAAGACAATTCTAGATTCACGAGTGCACATGCAGGAGGACAAAGTTTGAGCATGCACGTAATATCGGAGCGAGAGAGAGCGCACATCCAGTTTTGCGCAATAAAGGAATCCACCTATGAGCGGAGAGATTTCTGCTCGCACATTTGATGCGCTCTCATGTTACAATAATGCGCTCTCGGCATTTGTCAGTATACTAAGAAACCATCTTAAATGAACTATTAATGTGAGAAGAAAGGCATGTGTGAAAGTTTCAATCAATTTTTTTATTGGTTAAAATGAATGGAGAATATCTCGTGTTTTTCCGTAGGTGCTCGACCACTTCCATGGGTGGCGCTCGAACATCCATGGGATTGGCACATGTTTGTTCGAAATATTTGCCATCAGGATGGATTATTACATGCTTTAATTTGGGCAGCTTTGAGCAGCTCTTGTGTTTCTTATCCAGTATGTGAGAAGAAATCCTTGCTGGTGTAGCTGTGTTTACCGACTTTGCCAAGGCCCACACTTAACCTATTCCTTTGCGCTGTCCACTCAGTTGTCATCAGCGGGAAAACGTCTCTCTATGATTGCGTTGGTTGGTTATTTTAACAGCTAGAACATGACGGCTGTACAAATAGATTTTTTAATGCCAGTCACAGTTTTTATATTTCTTACTGTGGTATTGTAATTTCAGGGATGAAAAAAATAATAATACAGACATAACTGAAATGCGGGACACTACTTGCATCTTGCGGGACGAGGGATGGGTTGTCACCCTAGATGGAGTGGCCAAGTATGTCTCCAGACCTGAACCCTATTGAGCACCTGTGGGGCATCCTCAAGCGGAAGGTGGAGAAGTGCCATGTTTCTAACATCCAGCAGCTCCGTGATGTCATTATGGAGGAGTAGAAGAGGATCCCAGCAACAACCTGTGCAGCTCTGGTGAATTCCATGCCCAGGAGGATTAAGGCAGTGCTAAATAAAAAGGTGCTCACACAAAATATTGACACTTTGGACACAGTTTTGACATGTTCACTTAGGGTGTACTCACTTTTGTTGCCAGTTATTTAGACAATAATGTCTGTATGTTGAGTTATTTTTAGAGGACAGTAAATTTGTACACACATTGTTACATCAGAAGAAGAATGGCATCTACGCTAATATTAGTCTCTCTGTTTATCCCGAGGTTTACTGTAATCAGCCGTATCCGGGCTGTATCCAGGTGAGATTGAGGACCTGCGCCTTGACACGACCACAACGCAGCCCTGAAGTGTCTGCAGAGATTGAATAAACTAGATCATCCACTGTGAAGGCCTCATCAACACGACAGCCAGTGGCACAGTTCCTCAACAAAACGTCCATACCGGCGTGATGAATACGATCCCCTGATGAATACGAACTGGATGGAACTGGAATAAATACTTTGTCTGTTGCGATCCCAATCGGACTTATTATAGCTGCCTGAATCATAAGAAAGCACTGTTCGCTGTTGGCCAGAGGAGAACTGGCCCCCCAACCGAGCCTGGTTTCTCCCAAGGTTTTTTTCTCCATTTTAACACCTGTTTGCCACCTGATGTCACCTGTTGGAGTTTGGGTTCCTTGCCGCTGTCGTCTTTGGCTTGCTTAGTTGGGGACACTTGACATTTGATATTCAACAGTGTTTTGATCTGCCTGCATTGACACCATTGTATGCGAACTGAACTGAGCTGGATGATGACATCACTGTTTACTCCAGTGCTGAAATAGATAAATTAACTAAATTAATAACTATTGATTCTTACAACGGAATGAATCAATACTGAATTTACTTAAGATGGACAATGACACCATTTTCTTTAAGAGCTGCTGTGCAGCCAAAATTATATACCAGTTATCACTGTAAAGCTGCTTTGACACAATCTGCATTGTAAAAAGCACTATATAAATAAAGGTGACTTGACTTGACATTGTCTACTCTAAAGCATATCCAATTTTCATTTCTATAGTATTGTCCCTTGAGAACATATAATAAAATGTTTGCTGAAATGTGAGGGGTGTACTCACTTTTGTGAGATACTGTGTATATATATATATATATAACATTATGACCAGGTGAAGTGAATAACGCTGATTATCTCTTCATCATGGCACCTGTTAGTGGGTGGGATATATTAGGCAGCAAGTGAACATTTTGTCCTCAAAGTTATGTTAATAGCAGAAAAAATGGGCAAGCGTAACGATTTGAGCGAGTTTGACAAGGGCCAAATTGTGATGGCTAGACGACTGGGTCAGAGCATCTCCAAAACTGCAGCTCTTGTGGGGTGTTCCCGGTCTGCCGTGGTCAGTATCTATCAAAAGTGGTCCAAGGAAGGTACAGTGGTGAACCGGCAACAGGGTCATGGGCGGTCAAGGCTCATTGATGCATGTGGGGAGCGAAGGCTGGCCCATGTGGTCTGATCCAACAGACGAGCTACTGTAGCTCATATTGCTCAAGAAGTTAATGCTGGTTCTGATAGAAAGGTGTCAGAATACATAGTGCATCACAGTTTTTTGCTGACCCCTGTCCACCACCGAAAGTGCCAACAGTGGGCACGTGAGCATCAGAACTGGACCACGGAGCAATGGAAGAAGGTGGCCTGGTCTGATAAATCACATTTCATGGAAACAGTATTCCCTGGTGGCTGTGGCCTCTTTCAGCAGGATAATGTGCCCTGCCACAAAGCAAAAATGGTTCAGGAATGGTTTGAGGAGCACAACAACAAGTTTGGCCTCCAAATTCCCCAGATCTCAATCCAATCGAGCATCTGTGGGATGTGCTGAACAAACAAGTCTGATCCATGGAGGCTCCACCTCACAACTTATGGGACTTAAAAGGATCTGCTGCTAACATCTTGGTGCCAGATACCAAAGTACACCTTCAGGGGTCTAGTGGAGTCCAAGCCTCGATGGGTCAGGGCTGTTTTGGCAGCAAAAGCAAGACCAACACAATATTATGAAGGTGGCCATAATGTTATGCCTACACCACTCTGGAGCATCACCATGCAACTTGTGTTTCATTGTGATTGATCATTCCACACACAAATTCTTATATTCTGCCAAAACATTAATTCTGTCTTTGATGTTTTTTTTCTGAGACAGCAATGGCTTTTTAAGTAGAGCATTGCTTAAATTTTCCTAATTTCCTGACCAATAATTTGTGGTTAAGACAGTTAAAAGCTCTCAAATGTCAAATGCTGAAAAGTTAATTCATGCAATCATTAACTCAAGTGTAGATTATTGAATTGCACTACTGGGTGGCTGACCTGCGGGTTTATTACAAAAACTCCAGCTAGTTCGAACTTCAGCAGCTACAATAGTATATATATATATATATATATATATATATATATATATTTTTTTTTTTTTGTTTTTGTTTTTATATTTTAATATATTTTAAAATATATTTATTCCTGTGATGGCAAAGCTGAATATTCAGCTTTGTCTTCAGTGACCTATGATCCTTCAGAAATCATTATAATATGCTGATTTTGTGCTCAAGAAACATTTCTTGTTATTATCTATGTTGAAAGCAATTGTGTTGCTTAATAATTTTGTGGAACCTGTGGAACATTTTTTTTTCAGGATTCCTTGGTGAATAAAGTTCAAAAGAATGGCATTTATTTTAAATTTATTTGAAAAAAGTTTTAAAGTGTCTTTATAGTCACTTTTGAACAATTTAATGCATCCTTGCAGAACAAAAGCATTAATTTGTTTCAAAAAATAAAATAAAATCTTCCTGACCCCAAACATTAGAAAGTTTGTATAAATATGTTTTGTTTTAGCTTTTTTTTTTTTTTTAAATAAATAAAATAAAAATAATTTAAAAAAAATTGCCAGACCTATTAAAGGATTAGTTCACTTTCAAATGAAAATTACCCCAAGCTTTACTCACCCTCAAGCCACCCTAGGTGTATATGACTTTCTTCTTTCTGATGAACACAATCATAGAAATATTAAAAAATGTAAATTACGGAAAAAACGGAACTGGCGTCGCGTCAGTTAAATGTTCTCCGCAAATTGAAAAGGGAAGGCATAGGACGTAGCGCAAGCTTTTTGAACTTCGAGAGTTTTACAATTTCTTCATAAGTAGAATACAGAAGGCCGTCTGGCGGAAGCTAGATATTTTACTTCATAACTTGTTAAATATGGATTTTTTTTTACACAAACGCATCACTTCTCTTCAGAAGGCCTTTATTACACCCCTGGAGATGTGTGGAATATGTTTATGATGGATGGATGTGGATGGAGACACTTCAGCTCATACTTGTTGATCCCGTTCACTGCCATTATAAAGCTCAGATGTGTCAGGCTATGTATTAATATTTCTCCGATTGTGTTCATCAGAAAGAAGAAAGTCATATACACCTTGGATAGCTTGAGGGTGAGTAAATCTTGGGGTAATTTTCATTTGTAAGTGAACTAATCCTTTAAGTCTGAATATGCTTATTTTGTGATAAGTTATTCTTACTTCATGCACCTAAAGTAAACCTAAGTTTAAATGAGCACAACAATGGGCATCCTGAAATCACACTTCTCTACAATCGTTTACTTACCGTTGTCTTTGCATATTAAGCAGGTGTAGGAACTTAGAGTGAATCAGACTTGATCAGAACTGTGAAAAAGCCAAATTCCAAATCGACACCCAGGACCATAAAATCGGAAGATCATGTCATGTGTGACACCAGACTAACAAACTCCTCCATAGGAACAGGAGAGAGAACTATTAACATGTCAATGGTTAGGCAGTTTAACCAAGACAAATGGGTTCAAAGATGCACATCTTGAGTCTCACAAGGAAAATCATGAGTTAACGCCAAAGGGGGGGTGGTTCCCAAGACAGAGACCTACAACAGACCTCTTTTCAAGAGCTCTCTCTGACCTGTCCCTTGAACGCAGGACTGAAATCCTCTCTAAAATCCAAGAGACTGCCTTTACATATCAAAATGCATCAGATCATTCCAAAGCATTGCTAGACTGACTTACAATCAAATGTCATTTCATTGCATAATTCTACATAATGTCTGTAACCCACACTTTTGACTATCATGCTGTAATCACTCTTTGTTTATGCCTTTTGACTAACTATTTAATAGTTCATAGGACGTATGGAGTGCTTGGTATCGGAGTGAATGGTTTTCCATTTCTTGAATTGTTAGATGAATCAAATCTGTGTAAAATGCACCATATTTGTATTATAGAAATCATGTCTACTTATTCCCTTTCTAAATGATTCCCTTTTGCAGGAAAGTTAGAGACCATGTGACTAATAAGATAACAACTGTAATTTATGTGAGAGGAGGAGAAACAGTCACTAAAAACAACGTCTAATTGGTCGGAACTCCTCTAGGAGAATCAGGACATGAACAAATAATTAGGTTAACATTGGGTTAAGCATAGAGGAGACTTGAATAAAGCTCAATGGTCTAAGACCGAGGTTAGAGCCTAAAACAGCATCATGCAACTTATTTTTCTTTTCCTTCTTTACTTAGTTTTTTTTTCCCCTTTCCGTTAAGAGTCTTGCATTTTAAGTTAAGGTTTTGTCGCAAAGCTTCAGTCAACAACTCTATAGTTCAAACTTCAGCCATGAGACTCCGCTCCATACATCGTCCAACACAAGAATGTGACTGGCTTCCCCGAGACAACACTCCAGACATGAACATCCACGAACCAGTGAACCTGGGAAACCTCTTTTCAGCAAGGATGCCACAGAAGGGAATCCCCATCAAAGACACAAACAACAAACGCAAGAAAGGCCTCCAGATTGTAGCTAAACTGCACATTAAAAAAAAGTTATAACCACAATGAAAAGTCAATGAGAGGGATAAATTAATGACTGATGGTTCATTCAGGTTAGGTCTTAAAAAGTGCATATATTGCTAGAAACTTGGGATTTCATCATTTCACTCTCTTAAAACTCATTCTTTCCCCACTTTCTTCTTTTCTGCAACTCGTGTGAATGCATGTGTGTGTGTGTGTGTAATAATGAATAAAGTCTTGTTTGTATTTAAAGAGAAACTGCTGACCTTGTTACCTTGCTAGTAATAGTATTTTCAATATATTTTGGATATTAACATCCTCTGCAGAGTTGATAGTTACGGCCTGTTCAATTGAGCGATGGATGATTCATTTGTTCGGCCATAAAATAAGTGATTCTTTATAAAATTAATTAATAATAATTAATAAAATGTGTTTATGAATGAACTTGTTTAATACATCACAAAGCAGCATATGCATACTCTAACAAATGTAGCGTGATTGCTGTGTTAAAAAATAATTGTCAAAGTGATATATTCTTTCATAAAATCTATTAAATAAATATTGCTTCACTATCTGCTCTGTCTCTCTCTCTCTCTCTCTCTCTCTCTGGGTGAAGTAAAAGTGTGGTGTTATAGAGACAGACCATTTACCAGCTGGAGCCATGACCTACTGTGAGATCACTTCAATGTTTCTTATTTAATTTGATCTGTGTGTTTTTCAAGGACAGAGAGAAACAGTCAAGCAAACTTCAACACACACAAACACACATTCATTCTCTTACAGGCTAACTATAGCTGACCTATACAAGCTGCGAATGCATATAAATAAAATCTCGCTCTCTTGCACAGATTAACCTGTACAAGGACATGAACCCTCATGACACACAAGCACACAGACAAATAAACATGAGGACTAGAGTGCAAATTAAACGATAAAGCAGTGACAGATCATTTATGAGGAGGAGGAAGTTACTCAATCATTACGTCACTGTCCACACACACATTCAATGTGCTCACTGACTCATGTTGGATAATCCGTATTTCTCATTTCAAATGAAAGCCTAGCAGCAGTAATCCTATTTCTTCTGATAGCGAGAGATAGAGAGAGAGATGAAAGGTATATGTGGGTGTAGTAGTCTGATGGTAAGGGGATAATTTCATTTTACACTATACTACACATGAAATTGTTTTAGTGGTGAGCTACTACTATCACTATTGCACTTACTGTTTTTATCACATGGACTGCTAGCAATACTATATAGTAGTTATTCTAGTATAACATCGCTAGCATATACTAACATAGCATTCTACTAACAGCATCTCTTCTATTGTAGCATTAGCATTAGCATATAACTTGCTAATCTGTAATCTACTGTGTTATCACTAATTTTGGATGTACCTAAACGCTGAATGCCTCGTTGAAAAACGTGTCTCTATCTACATATTTGTACAATTTATACAACTTACTACAGTTTCCAGCTTGTTCCAGAAATGAACACTAGATGCAGTAAAACACAAACAAGTTTTTGTTCACACAAATTATGATCACAGGGGCAGATTATCAATTAATAAAGACTAATCTTTGAGTGACTCTTTGTATATTACTATGTCACATCTCATTATGTACTTCTGTACTTCTTCCTTACAGAGTAAACTTGCTCTGTAGCTCACATGGTACAACACTTGTGACGCAGAGTCCTTGGGTATGAGACCCATGAAAGTGATAAAGTGAGTTGTATGTAACTTACAGTATTAAAATTATACACACAGTGCATTCTAGATGTAGCGTGTATTTGGTACCTGGTAACTCAGATAATGCTCCTCTTTCGATGATGTGTTTCCTGTAGAGGGTCTTCAGCACTTTGGCGCTGCCAAATCTCTTAAACCGACTCTTCACATTATTGTAGTACCATTCTAGGTACTGTGTCCTCAAGAGCCTACACACAAAGGACAGTGGGTGAATGTTAAATGGAACATAATAAAGTTAGATTAATTCCACTATACAAATAGACACAAATCAATACTAAAAGAAAGACTATTGTTATAATGCTGAGATTCTGTAGTCTGAAACTAGTCACTGTTTTACATACTATAAAACTGTATTTAATTTATATTAGAGCACTCTTTTAAAAATCAATTGTGTATGCATTGCCAAAATAGAACTAATGTCATTCTCTGCGCTATTACATAGAGTAAAAATACTTTGTAATTAGTGTGTAGTCACTGCTCAGTGACAACTATTAGGCTGACATTGCTTTATTACAGACATTGTGCAGTCATTGCTCTGTTTTAATGATTGTGCTGTCACTGCTCTATTATAACTATTTAAGATCAATGACCTATTGCAATTAAATTAAAAAATGTCTTTATTATTATAAATACTGATCTATCATTGCCCTTTGACTTGCTTTACTACATTAATTGTGGAGTCATTTTTCTATAACTATTGTGCTGCCACTACTCCACTTAGGCTAGAACACTCCTTTAATAGAACTGTCAAGTAATCTCTATGACAACTATGTGCTTTATCACAATATAAGTAGATCAGTGCTTTACTGTGTAGTACAATTTATTCCTATGACACAGTGACTACCTACTTTTATTTTCCCCATAGGAATTGCAAAAAATCTTCAGAGTTTTCCCAAAACTCATATATATTCAAGAGGAAATGTTCAACTAAATGAGATCTGAATTAAATCTGTAAAGGGAATTAAAATGCTCATCTGTGAGTCTGCCAAGCTCCCTGACACTTCCCATGGCAAAAGAGACCATTACCATAATTGGCTTTCTGAAGCTTTAATGAATAGAACTTGTGTCCATTGGGCAACATGAGCAGAGGAGGACAGAGATGGATGATAACTGAGAATCAGGCATAGGGTGTTGGGGTTTGTAGTAAATGAAACCTAAAATTGATGTGTTTCTCTTTCTGTGTATTATGTACTGTAGATGGGTAAAAAAGTACTGAGAAATTATGCTTAATTTACTGGTGTTACCAGTATTGCGTCAACATTTTCGGTAACATTTTATTTTACAGTGTCCTTGTTACACGTTACATGTAGTTACTGTAGTAACAACTATAAATGATGCATAATTACACGTGACTAACCCTAAACCAAACCTTAATCCTAACCCTTACTCTATAGTAAGTACATGTACTGTAGTTAATTATTATTACTCAGTACTTAAATGTATAATTACACTGTAACACAGACACCAAAATAAAGTGTAACCACATTTTCTCTATTAAAAGTAAAAAAGGAAATAATAATAAAAAAAACATTTAATTGTTTAGACAAACCAAATTAGTTCAACTGAAATTCAGGGGTGTTGCAGCCGTGGGGCAAGTGATTCTGTCTCCTGTAGTTTTCCAACACACCACCACCATTTCCCGTCCATGTTCTCTGTTTTTGATTACATAGGTTTGAGTGAACTAACATTCAGACAGTCACAGGTGAGTATAAGTGTTACTCTGTTCTTTCTGTTATTCACTGTCATTTTTATCTGGCAGGCTGAGAACTTTGTTAAATGCACTGCAGTAAAAACAGAGGACAATATCATAATTCTTTCAAACACAGTGTATTTTAATTTCTATCATGACAACATTCGGAAGAGTTTAGCATGGTAATGGATATGACCATTTTAATGTATTTAGTCTTGGCAAAATAGATCTGCTATGCTGCTGTTGTTATTGCTACTGCTGCAGACCAAGTACAGAGACTTGCTATACTGCCAATACATACACAGACACTGTGCTGTGAGCATGTCTGTGCCATCTAGAGATTCATGACAGATTGAATTTCTATGTTATCATTTGAGGTAACATTAGTAATTATCTTTCCCATTAAAGCAAACAACATGTTTTGCACTGAATATTTAATTTTTATATCAGCTTTTAGTTCATTACTTCTATGTTCTTAACTTTAACTGGTATGTAGGAAAGGCATCTTATCTAAGGGCATTAATTAAAGTTATTGCTACATTAGACTGATAAAAAAAATGCATGAATGAGAAAATAAAGCATGGGTTGTGATGTTAAATGATGTTAAAAAGAGGTATAAAGTGTGTTAAGTCGCAAAAAAATGTCTCAATGAGGTACTTGCGCCCAGCACTGCACATTTTGTACGGGTGTGTCTCAGTTAGCTACCTAGTTCAGTAGTCAGGGCACTGATCAGGGTGTCGGCCATTTTAAGGACTATCTAAATCGCAGGCTGCATCAGAAATCTTAAAAATGCTGCCTTTGGAGGAAGCACTGCAAGGTAGGAAGGCATCAAGTCATGTCCAAATCTAATGTTAGCTTCACTTCTTGTCTCCTGAGATACCTCCATTTGATCGATTTTTGAAGGCAGCATAGATGTATCCTTCGCTGCCTTTGATATCCCACAATCCTGTGCTTTCCATTTCGTGACAGTTGATGAGTTGAATCAGGTGTGTTAGATGAGGGAGACTGTGCAGTGCTGGGGATCCTCCAGGACACGTTTGAAAACCCCTGGTCTGACACACACACCACGCATGAACCCAGAAAACCGTCCTTCAGCATACAGATGTGGCCATTGAGAATGTGTGTCAAAGTTAAAGGGATCCTGCGAAATCACACGGTAGCATGCAGGACCACAAGGGATGCTTTAGCACAGCAAAGACATGATCAGTAAGGGGCAGTCATGGTTCATTCTTATTCATGTCACATACTGAAGCCAATGATCTGCTTGGCCAGCGAATGTGAACCTGATGTGCTCAATTGAGCCCTTTTTCCTCGATTATTGCATTTGAACGGTCAAATACAAACACAATTATGACAAAAATGCTAGTCTGGGTGAGTATGCAGGTAAATGTAAATAGTTGGGAGAAAATCAGATGTGCATCAATATGTTGGATCGGTGCATGCATGCAGCATCAAAATGAACCTTCTGCTGTCTTTGTCTTTAACGTTAATCAAATAACAAAAGAACAAGAGAAAATCCATATTTAGCTTTATCTATATTTAATTCATGCAGTGAAGACTATGTAATGTAAAGTGTTTTACATTTGACTACTTTATTCAATTTCTGTAGTATTTTTTTATCTAAATACATTTCATAGATAGACTGCATTTCATTAAATGCTCTATGTAAATGGCTGACCTTTTATAACTCTCTGGAAAATACAAATTAAGCCCTATCTGTTACCATGGGGAGTTTTACCAGTGCTGTAGTTCTTCTCACCTGTTTTGTGAATGTACATACTGAATTTGTTTGGCCCTTGGTCACATTGGCTGACAACTGTGTACCCCCAATTTTAAAATGGCTGCTACGCCTCTGTGGAAACTTATATCTACAAACATGTTACTTGAAAGGGTCAAACTTTAAATTCAACAGCAGTTTAGATACACTGATTCAAGTCAAGTCTGCTTAGCATCAGTGATGGTTAGAATTATAATGCATTGATTAAAACAACTGCTTTAGGCCAAAGACATGTGGTGATTGATGAGATGTCCTTTTACAATGACTGGCTTTAAAAAAAAAAATAAAAAAAATAAAAAAGAAAAATTAAGTAAAATGCTTTGAATGGCTTGTTAGTTTAGTAAGACAAAACATACATGCATTCATGCATACATACATACATACAGGGCTTGACATTAACTTTTTCGTTCACCAGCCACTGTGGCTAGTGGTTTTCTAAAGTTACTAGCCACTCAGCACTTTCACTGGCCACAGTTTTGCTGATTGGGAAATTACATTTTATATGATTAAAGTCGACTTTGGCATGCTAAAATTACTTGATTTTGAGTTATTTTACTTGATTTAGCTAGATTTAAAACGCTTTCAGATGCAGATTGACCACCCTTATCAAATCTACATGTATATCAGCTGGTATATATAGGTGGGCAATATGACCATAATATGAGAAATTTTATAATTTTATTTTTTTATAAAGTTATTTTTGTTAGGCTATACAAAAAAAAAAAAAAAGCAAATTACCAATACAATAGTAAACTAAATAAACTTTTTTTTTAGGTTTATTTAACATGTATACATTTATTTACCTGCTGGATTAACATTATTGACAGACAGGTATTTAATTGGGCTGCTGAATGCATGGACATAATATACTGACATATCCAGTTTTTACCCACCTGTTTATGTCCACTTAAGCCATAATCGACTGTATTCACGCGAGATACTCCACATGATGAACATTTTGACATCAGTGTGTGCGTGTATTTGACTATTCAGGCGCAAGGAGAACTGATCGGGCATGCGACAGAGCGCTTCTGTTGTGTCATTCAGCGTTATTCTGCCTATCCCGCCTTCACTAACTGCACGTTCATCGATAACGAATTGTAATTGAATTGTAATTTTGTGCTACAACAAGCTTGGCTACCTTTGATTAGGCTGTAGACTGAAATTATATTCAACCCGCCAAAGTGGCTAGTGGGAGTGGCTGTCTTACCCGCCACAGCTGAAATCTACCCGCATTTGGCAGGTTGGCAGGTGTTAATGTCAAGCCCTGCATACATACATACATACATACATACATAAATAAATACATAAATAAATAAATTATTAAGTAAATAAATAGCACTAGAAATGCCAAGGTCATGGGTTCGAATGCCAGGGAATGTATGAATATATCTTTGGATAAATTCATCTGCCAAATGTGTAAATGAAAATGATGACCTGCAAAATATGAACTTTGTACTTTTAATTTCTAAATAAAAATGTAAAGAGTAAAAAAAGTTTTTCTCTTGGAAAATATAATTGAGTAATTGAAAGTTTCAATTAAACTAAACAATGTTTAGGGCTGAACACTCATTTTGGACATAGATGGCCAGACTATCACAGACATATACAACAGTTCTTTCTGGTTCTCGAATCTGATTGGCTGATGCGATATTCCCTCAATATCAGCACTGGAACGGTTTCACGGTTTGTATTACTCCACTTGCGGCATCTGACATGGTGGTCGAGCAAATCCACCATAACACTACAGTGCGTGCAGAATTATTAGGCATGTTGATTTTCTGATCATATTTTTTTTTTCCAGGCACATCTTACCAATTCCAAACCACACTAATTTTATAAATTTTATAAATTAACTATTATTAATTTTGTATTTAATCATTTATAACTTATATTCAGGTGTGCATAATTATGTTTACTTTTACAGATAAAATGAGCCAAAAAAAAAAAAGATTAAACTCAGACTGAAAAGTCTGAAATGAGTGAAATACTCATTGGGTCAACAGGGTCAAACAAAAACAAGTGGAAAAGAAAAGACACATGTTAACTGCAAAATAATTAAAATGCTGGTATTATGTTGGGAGTGGAAATGAAAAGGCTTAGGCTTGGACTTGGTGCTGGTAACCCAATGCACAGGAAAATGGTGACACCAGAATAAAAATATCCATGATTCTAATGCTGAAACACATTTATTTTAGATGAATATGTTTGCACTCTGTCACTGACTAGATATATTTAAAATAATGTAGGCCACTTTTTACTGGTAACATAAGACATTTGGCATTATCAGGACCCACGAATATTCCCCATTGCATTTTATTCAACATTATATAGTTTAATGTAGCACTGACACTAACACTCTGTAAACTTGAAGTTTTTCTCACACAGTAATTTTCATTTTGGTTGAACTATGCACAACACATATTGTCACTATCCGATACGATATTGTTGTATTTTTGTATAGCGATATATTGTGACATGATATATTGTTACACCCCTATATATATATATATATATATATATATATATATATATATATATATATGCAGACTACTTCTACAAACATTTGTGAAAGAATGGGTCGCTCTCAGGAGCTCAGTGAATTCAAGCGTGGTACCGTGGTAACTACTAAATATTCCACGGTCAACTGTTAGTGGTATCATAACGAAGTGGAAGCAATTGGGAACAACAGCAACTCAGCCATGAAGTGGTAGGCCACGTAAAATCACAGAGCGGGGTCAGCGCATGCTGAGGCGCACAGTGTGCAGAAGTCGCCAACTTTCTGCAGAGTCAATAGCTACAAACCTCCAAAGTTCTTGAGCTAATCTGAAGGCCACACGAACAGTGCGTAGAGAGCTTCATGGAATGGGTTTCCATGGCTGAGCAGCTGCATCCAAGCCTTACATCACCAAGTGCAATGCAAATCGTCGGAGGCAGTGGTGTAAAGCACGCCGCCACTGGACTCTAGAGCAGTGGAGACGTGTTCTCTGGAGTGACAAATCACACTTCTCTGTTTGGCAATCTGATGGACGAGTCTGGGTTTGGCGATTGCCAGGAGAACGGTACTTGCCTGACTGCATTGTGCCAAGTGTAAAGTTTGGTGGAGGGGGGATTATGGTGTCGGGTTGATTTTCAGGGGTTGGGCTTGGCCCCTTAGTTCCAGTGAAAGGAACTCTTAATGCTTCAGCATACCAATACATTTTGGACAATTTCATGCCCCCAACTTTGTGGGAACAGTTTGGGGATGGCCCCTTCCTGTTGCAACATGACTGCACACTAGTGCACAAAGCAAGGTCCATAAAGACATGGATGAGTGAGTTTGGTGTGGAGGAACTTGACTGGCCTGCACAGAGTCCTGACCTCAACCCGACAGAACACCTTTGGGATTAATTAGAGCGGCGACTGTGAGCCAGGCCTTCTCGCCAACATCACTGCATGGCCTCACAAAAGTGCTTCTAGAAGAATGGTCAAAAATTCCCACAAACACAACCTTGTGGAAAGCCTTCCCAGAAGAGTTGAGGCTGTTATAGCTGCAAAGGGTGGGCCAACTCCATATTAAACCCTACGGATTAAGAATGGGATGTCATTAAAGTTCATGTGCACGTAAAGGCAGGCGTCCCAAAACTATTGGCAATATAGTGTATATATATATAAACATTACAGAAAATTTAGATTGTAGATTGTATTATCTCTATAACAGTGTTGCGCATCTTCATCCCACTTTAAGATGATTCTTTTTGCAGTGAATTACATTATAATATCTGACGTAATGTAATGAAGCTGTGGCCTGCAGCAGAGAGCATTCCCACAATCCTTTTCTGTTCAGATGTTCATTTATGTAATAAAGAAGCTGTCTCACACTGATAAACTCTTTCATGTTCTTCCCTCTGAAGTCGATCCAGCATCAAAATGAAGTTCACAAATAGACCGGGTGAAACAGACCGTGTTAATATTTAAATTACATTTATGATGGCACACACTTTGCACATACTGATCTGTCCACACAGAAGATGGTGAGAAATGAAAAATCACAAAGTCAAAGACAGCATCTTTCGCTGCCCTTGAGATGTGATCAGCATCTATATAACATCAGGCGTGTCAACATTCAACATCATGATGGGAATGTTGGGGTTTTTCATGTTTTTTTAAACACAGCAAGCTATTTTATTAATGTAGTACTGAATGTATGGCCTGGTATGGCATGATAAGTATTTGCACACATAAGGGCTTTTCACAACACACTTAACCCTTAGTTATCGTAGTTCTAAATATTGCTTTTAACCCCGGAAACGTTTCACACTTGTAATTTAGAAGCGGGGTTGTCATCACTTTTTACCCAGGGTTATGAAACCCTGCTCCAGAACAGGGTTAGCATCGCTTTTACGTTGTTAACTCCACATTGCTGTGCCAAACTTGTACAGTGTGAAACAATGTGGTGTTAGAATGTTACGACTAGATGCTTAGCAATATATAACCAATAGCATGCCTCGTATTCACATGCTTTAGACAGTCACAGAGACACTGCGCATTGTATTTAAACAGTAAATTCAGTGTTTGAGAGGAAAAGTGTCAAATGCTGACTAAAAACACGGCAAATTGTGTGAGGAAGAGACTGTTTCATTCTTACCTTTATAGTCTGAAATGTCCATTCAGTATGAACTCGATAGTACAGTCGGCAATACGAGGACAGGCAATGCTAAAGCTATGTAAACAGGTCGCGTGCTGTATCCAATCAATGACACTGACACCGCAAATATGCAAATAAGAACGTTAACCCAGGGTTTAGGAATGTAAAATGTGAAAAGTCAGCTTATGAATACTCAGGATTAATTGATAACCCCATTAAATTATGAGCAGTGTAAAACGTGAAGCAAGATAACCCAGGATTCTGTTTACCTAGGGTTTACAATGACCCAGGGTTAACTATTTCAAGTGTGAAAAGCCCTATAGAGTCCAGAACATATTGTCCATATGCTCAGACTCCAAACAGCATAAAGAGAAACACACACAGTACATTGTAGCACAGATGCAGTATTCACATATATACATATAATACAAAGTATTTTAGACAGTGCCTGAGATAGTTTGTCCAAAACCACTGGAACATGCACATGGTTACCTGTTCAAAAATACATAAAAGTGGTTCTGTGTGTGAACTTGATTTAGTATACACATGAACAGGAACTTATTTTTCATGGTACTTGCTCTATATACAATAGTGAAAATGCTAAGGGGGAATTCTAAGGGTGTTGCGCAGTGATATACAGATCTGTTCGGTGAAACAGTCATATGCTTTATCGTAAATAAACACGGATTTTGACCAATCAGCATCAAGGACCAGAACTATCCAAAATCATTCTAATATGCTGATTTGGTGCTCAAGAAACATTTCTTATTATTATCAATATTGATTACGTAAATGAAGCTTTGACTTTACTTACTTAAAAAACAGTGACGTTACCACCTCGTTGCTGAATAATATAATTTGGAGATTCTGTAGCGAACCTAATTTATTAATAAAAGTGATGTGGCAGCATTGAGCATTCAAGTTTCTGTGTTCCTGAAGGTTTCTGTGTGTGCGAAGCATGATTTCCGATCTCTGTGTGCGAGTTTTGTGTGTGTGCGAAAGCAGAAAGCAGCAAATTAATGTGGAGATTATAAACTGACTGAAACTACCTGCACTGTAAAACCTGATAAGTTCAGAGTACTCAAAATTATTGTAGACACCGATTACCTCAAAAAATTTAAGTAAAGCAACTCAAATCTTTTAAGTAAAGAATAATTATAAATAACAATTAAGTCAAACTGAATTTTTAAATTTTAGTTTAATTTAATGTTTAAGTCCACTGTACTTAAAACTATCAAATACCATGCATAATGTTTCTTATTTTTCATTTATTTTGATGCAGTGGTTGTAAAACCCAATAAGTTCAGAATACTCAAAACATTTAAGTAAACAACTCAAAGATTATTTTATACTACACAAATTCAGTAATTATAATTTAATTGACATATTGAATAAACTAACACCTAATCTTTACAATTATGTGTTACTTAACAACAGCACACTAGCATAAACTAATGTAACCATCAGAGAGACTATCATTATTTACTTGTATGAACTGTTAAACAGCAGTATATATAGTCTTAACATTTCACAGCCCATTCTCAACCTAACCACAGGCACTACTCTTCACCATGATGGTAACCCTAAAAACTTAAACATCACAGAAACACTTTTACATACCAAAATAACAGAACATTAAACAATAACACATCTTTCCCTGTATTAATCTTGTGCAAAAACTCACAAAATAACACTCAATTCCAACATTTATTCCCCCTTACAGAGTGTGACGCAAAGCATGCTGGGAACTTGAAATCTGCTGCAACTCAGTTTAATGTTGAACGGACTCTTCTGATAACATCGGTTACATCGGTAACATCGGCAACATCGGCAATGACGTGACATGGATGACGTCACTTTATATCGCTCAGTAAACTTAAAAATAATAATTTAAGGATAAGGGTTTAGTCAAAAATAAAACTAAACCCCTCATTCAGAAAATGTAATTGTTTTAAGTTGCATCAATGATTTAACAGACTTTAATTGCAGCGTACTCAATCTTTATAAGTTAGTAGTACTATCCGGGTTTACAGTGTGCCAATCAGATGTATTCTGAAAGACCATGGTATAATTTTTAATAATTACGTTAATATATTAAAACAATCATAATTACTAGACAATAAATATAAACAATTATTAGTATAACTGTTTCTAATATATTAAAAATTATTGTTTTTATAACATAAGGATTGACATAAGGAGATAATTGTCTATATTAGTGTGTTATTGGGAGTCTTTGTATTGGGTGTTCATCTTTGCGCTCCTCAAGAGTGCAAAACTACTGGAATTATATACAGCTCTCCCTAGACATAGAAAGCCTTACTCCACAACTGAACGAACAGCACTCTTCGATTCACCCTTAGGGCCCTGAGATAGATGAGAAACCTGTCTACATGCTGACAACACACACACATGCACATAAAATTGTAAAACGTTCTCTCTCTTTCGACTTTCAAAGCACGAAGCATGACCCTGCCATCTCTCTTGACAGATGTGTGTCCAGCCATCTTTAAACATGACATCTGCCACATGAAAAAATGCAGCACCTGTGGAATAAAGCGCTGACATTATTCCCATCAGAGACTGAGATATAACAGCTTTCCCATAGAAACATAGCAACAAGGCATTATGGGATGCAAAAATGGAATAGGATGACTAAAAAGCTCCAAATATCCATCACAGCAATGTCAGATCTCATAGGGCTGTGGAAAAAGATCAAAATGTCTCAGCAAACAGAGATTCAAAGATCAAAATGTTGCTGTTAGAGCATAAACAACATCTGCAAAGTTACGACGCTCAAAGTTCAAAGTAAAGGGAGATAATTTCTTTTACAGAATTCTCTGTTTAAGGACTACAACACACAGCTGGTAGGGACTATAACGAGCTTCTCTCCGGGTTGGTGACATCACAAACTCTAAAATTTACATAAACCCTGCCCCCCAAGAACACGCAACAAGGGGGTGAGGCCATGTTATTGCAGTACAGTACGTAACACAAATGCAACAGCATGTCATAAAAGCAACATAAGTTATAACTGTAATTAAACTAAACTATACCTGTTCTATCTTCATGCAGCATATATTCTCTGGCTCTGTTGGCATCTTACAACAGTTCCCACACGAGCGATTTATAGATTATCATGAAAGAATATGCTTATCAATGACTTTAAGACAGTTAACTCCACATCAGCTACATAAATTCATCAACTAACCATTCAGAAAATTCCTGTTGCATTCTACATGTTGTCACTTCTTCTTGAGTCTCTCCATCATTGTCCGACTTCGGTTTTAACATATAAGGCTGAACAGTTTCTGACATTTTCAGTGAGTCTGAGGGAATCGGTGCTGCTAACACTATGTGCTAACAGGAGCTCTTGAAACTCCGCCCTCTGCTTAGGAGCAGCAGCTCATTTGCATTTAAAGGGACACACACAAAAACTGAGCATTTTTGCTCACCCTCAAAAAGTGACAACTTTAACATGATATAAAAAATTATCTGTGGGGTATTTTGAGCTAAACTTCACATACACACTCTGGGGACATCAGAGACTTATTTTACATCTTGTAAAAATGGCATTATACCACCCCTTTAAGTCCAACTGAAAATGCCCATTGACTGACTAGTAAGTAGCAAATCATGGTTCATGGTTGTGATAAAAATAAAACCTATTTGCTATAAATGGGCAAATCAATGTTTTGAACTCAAGGGATGTCATTATACTGTAACTATAGTTCCCTTTCAGTCGGTCACGTTCGACGTACGTCAGTAGTGACCGACGAATTGGGATATCGCTAGAGAGCCCTATCAGCTTCGAGTGAACTACAACAAGCCAATGAAGTTGGCGTGCGATATTTGCATAATGCGCACCGCCCCCGCCAGGTGGTATAAATAGGGGAGCAGATGCAATCGCACTCTGTCTTTCGCTTCGGAGCCATCTAGTTGTTCCAGCTTTTCAGACTTCAGTAATTCTTCAAGCCAAGGAAAAAATCTCTGTTTGTGTTGGTGTGACGGCACTGCAGCGAGGTCGCGAGCTTCCAGCTGTGGTTTGTTCCAGCTTTCATCGTGACACTCCCTGTGTGCTTCAGCACAAGAGAGCTGAATTTCCCCTTCTAAAAGAGCTTCACAGACGAACCCCGCGTCTTTTTCAAGATGTCATTTCGCCTGTGCGCTACTGGATGTGGTCGTTCTTTGGTCCCTGCTGACGGCCACAATCGCTGCATCAAGTGCCTGGGCGTTCAGCACGCTGAAGCAGCTTTGTGGATAGTTCATGTTCTCATTGCGGAACATGACTATTGCAGTGTTGAGATCGAGACTCGTTCCTTGGTTCTCAGGAGCGGAGTCCCTCTCCTATGCCCCGTGCCGCCGTTTTCTCTGGCTTCGGCCGAGGTGACAGTGTGTCGGCGTGTAGACAGGGTGATCTGAGGATTACGGTCAGGGCTTCCCCGCCGAGCGCTGCTCCGCGGGCCCCTGCCCCCTCTACTTCACTGCAACCAGTGGTGTTACCGACTGAACGTGCTGGTCCCTCTACGGAGCGACCAGCCGTCTCTTTCGGTGCGCCGGCAGATGACCGTATGTCGATCACGGCATCGGAAGGCGAGCAAGAGTCCTCGGGAGATGAGGACTCGGCTGCGTTACCTCCCTCTGGGACCGTAGCGTTGTCCGAGCCCGATCCTGAGTTGACGGCTATGCTTTCCCGGGCTGCCGAGAAGGTTGGGCTCGTCTGGAATCCTCCACTGTGTCCCGAGCCCTCTCGGCTCGATGATTGGTATCTCGGGGCGGCCCGCGCTGGTCCCCAGCGCCCCGCCCCGATGCCATTCTTCCCGGAAGTGCATGATGAGGTGACCAGGTCCTGGCGGACGCCGTATAGCGTTCGTGCGAGACCTGGTCCCTCGTCCGCCTTCACCAACCTGGATGGCGGGGAGGCTAGGGGATATACGCGGATTCCCCCAGTTGAGAGGTCTGTTGCGATGCAACTGTGTCCAACGACCTCCAGCTGGCGCGGTGAGCCATCCCAGGCCTGTAAATTCTCGTCGGGCTTGACGGAGAAAGCTTACAGAGCCTGTGGACAGGCCGCCTCCGCCCTGCATGCCATGGCCCTTTTGCAAGTTCATCAAGCAAAAGCGTTGATGGAAATGCCCCAGGGAGGTCTTGACCAGCAGCTGCTTGGGGAGCTGCGTGCCGCCACGGACCTCGCCCTCCGGGCGACTAAGGTGACGGCACGTTCTGTTGGTCAAGCGATGGCCACGCTTGTGGTCCAGCAGCGCCACCTGTGGCTGACCCTTGCTGATATGAGGATACCGACAAGTATTGGTTCCTGGACTCCCCATATCACAGGTCGGCCTTTCGGGCGACGCGTAGAGAGCCGCCCAGCAGTTCTCTGCCGCCCAGAAGCAGGCTGAGGCCATCAAACACGTCTTGCCCCGGCGGTCCGCTGCTGCCTCCACCCTGCCGCCGGCCGCACAGCCTCAGCCTGCTTCTCGCCGAGGGCGCCCGCCTGCGTCGTCCTCCGCCCCTGCTAAGTCGGCGAAGCAGCAGCCTACACCAGCCAAACAGCAGGGTGCCGGTCGCGGACGTGGCGCCCAGCCCGCTCAGGCCAAGCCAGGTGGCAAGAGGTCGAGGAAGACACGACCCTGAGACGGGCGACCTGGAGGGGAAGGTTCCTGCTCTTCGGGAGAGGACCCCATCATCTCTCCCACCCCCGGAGGAGGGCCGGGGGGAATTTGTGAATTTGTCTGTCCCGCCGCTGGCTCTCCGGAGTCCAGCGGTACCCACTTCATCACAAAAAGAGCAGTTTCCCAATCCTCCAGGTCACAAGAGACTGCGGCTGTCAGTGCGCGAGGCCCCCCCTTGCCACTCGCAGCCCACTCTCACTTCGCCAGCAGGTCCCAGTGTGATGGTCGAGGCCGCCTCAGCCGTCTCCCATTCACACTGCCACCGCAGAGTCTGACCTCACTCGGGCCGCTGTGCCGTCCGAGTCGGGTTCCAACACTCTGCTTCGCTGCCCCACCCGGTGCGTCTGTGGTGCCTTTGGTCCCGCTGGCTCGGTGTCTGGAAGCCTGGATAGCGCTCCCCAGCCCGTCCCGCTGGCTCATTTGTACTATCAGACTCGGCTATGCGATTCAGTTCGCCCGGCGTCCCCCGGTCTTCAGGGGTGTCCACTACACTCAGATGTCCCTGGACAATGCACCTGTTCTCCGGGCGGAGATTGCTGTCCTCCTGGCGAAGGATGCAATCGAGCCGGTCCTCCAGCCGATATGAAGTCAGGGTTCTACAGCCCCTACTTCATTGTACCGAAGAAGGCGGTGGGCTACGGCCAATCCTGGATCTGCGTGTCCTGAACCGGTCCCTTCACAGGCTACCGTTCAAGATGCTTACGCAGAAGCGCATTTTCGAATGCATCCGTCCCCAGGATTGGTTTGCAGCGATCGACCTGAAGGACGCGTACTTTCATGTCTCGATTCTGCCTTGTCACAGACCCTTCCTACGGTTTGTCGAGGGTCGGGCATATCAGTACAAAGTCCTACCCTTCGGGCTGGCCCTGTCGCCCCGCGTCTTCACGAAGGTTGCGGAGGCGGCCATTGTTCCACTCAAGGAACAGGGCGTTCGCATCCTCAACTACCTCGACGACTGGCTCATCCTGGCCAGCTCACGAGAGCAGTTGTGCGAACACAGGGACATGGTGTTAGTTTACCTCAGTCGGTTGAAGCTTCAGGTCAACTGGGACAAGAGCAAACTCACCCCCGGGGAGAGGATCTCTTATCTCGGTATGGAACTGGATTCGGTCGCCCGGACTGCGCGCCTCACCGAGGAGCGCGTCCAGTCAGTGTTGACCTGCCTGAGTACGCTCAAGCGCAGGACAGCGGCCCCACTGAAACACTTTCAGAGGCTCCTGGGGCATATGGCATCCGCAGCCGCAGTCACGCCGCTCGGATTGCTTCATATGAGGCCGCTTCAACACTGGCTTCGCGGCCGGGTCCCGAGATGGGCGTGGCAGCGCGGTACGTTCCGTGTCCCCGTGACACCGAACTGCCGCCGCACCCTCACCAAGTGGTCGGACCCTTCGTTCCTGCGGGCGGAGTTCCCCTCGAACAAGTGTCCAGGCATGCTGTGGTCCACACAGATGCCTCCGCCACGGGGTGGGGAGCCATGTACAACGGGCATGCAGCATCGGATCTGTGGACGGGGCCCCAACTGCATTGGCATGTCAATTGCCTCGAGTTGCTAGCAGTACGTCTTGCACTGGGCCGCTTCCAGAAGCTGTTGTCAGACAAGCACGCACTGGTCCGCTCGGACAGCACCGCGGCCGTTGCGTACATATCAACCATCAGGGTGGTCTCACGCCCCGCCGTATGTCGCAACTTCGCCCGCCATCTCTTGCTATGGAGTCAGAAGCATCTGAGGTCGCTTCGTGCCATTCACGTCCCAGGCGTGCTCAACCGTGCAGCCGACGAGCTCTCATGGCAGCCTCCGCTTCCGGGCGAATGGAGACTCCATCCCCAGGTGGTCCAGCTGATCTGGCAGCGCTTCGGCGAGGCACAGGTAGATCTGTTCGCCTCCCCGGAGACTGCCCACTGCCAGTTGTTCTATTCCCTGACCGGCGGTACGCTCGGCACGGATGCCCTGGCAATCAGCTGGCCCCGGGGCCTACGCAAATATGCGTTTCCCCCAGTGAGCCTTCTCGCACAACTCCTGTGTAAAGTCAGGGAGGACGAGGAGCAGGTCTTGTTAGTGGCTCCATACTGGCCCACTGAACCACCTGGTTCTCGGACCACACGCTCCTCGCAACAGCACCTCCCTGGCCCATTCCTCTGAGGAAGGACCTCCTGACTCAGAGACGGGGCACCCTCTGGCACCCGCGTCCCGACCTGTGGAAACTCCATGTGTGGTCCCTGGACGGGACGCGGAGGTTCTGAGTGATCTCCCGCAAGCGGTCGCAGACACTATCACTTCCGCTAGAGCTCCTTCTACGAGGAACCTCTATGCGTTGAAGTGGAACCTGTTCGTCGAATGGTGCTCCTCTCAACCAGAGTGAGAGGACCCCGATTATGTTCGGTCAGAACCGTGCTTTCCTTTCTGCAAGAGGGCCTGGAGGCGAAGGCTGTCTCCCTCCACCCTCAAGGTGTATGTTGCCGCTATCGCCGCACATCACTATGCAGTTGATGGTGAATCGCTAGGGAAGCACGATCTGATCGTCAGGTTCTTGAGGGGGGCGAGGAGACTGAATCCTCCCCGGCCCCCCTCTGTACCCTCTTGGGATCTGACCCTGGTTCTTACATCTCTCCAGGGTCGTCCCTTCGAGCCTTTGCAATCAGTCGAGTTAAAAGTACTGTCCCTAAAGACCGTCCTCCTGGTTGCATTGGCCTCGCTCAAGAGGGTAGGGGACCTGCATGCATTTTCGGTTGACGCATCGTGCCTGGAATTCGGGCCCGGTGACTCTCACGTTATCCTGAGACCCCGGCCTGGATATGTGCCCAAGGTTCCTACCACTCCCTTTCGAGATCAGGTAGTGAACCTGCAAGCGCTGCCTTCGGAGGAGGCAGACCCAGCCCTAGCAGTCCGCGCTCTGCGCCTGTACGTGGACAGAACGCGAAGCTTCAGGACCTCAGACCAGCTCTTTGTCTGTTACGGAGGCCAGCAGAAGGGAAAGGCTGTCTCCAAGCAGAGGATGGCCCACTGGATAGTGGACGCCATCGCCCTGGCGTATGAGTCCCAGGGCGTGCCTTGCCCGTTCAGGTTGAGAGCCCACTCCACCAGAGGAGTGGCCTCTTCCTGGGCGCTGGCGCACGGTGCCTCGCTGACAGATATCTGTAGAGCTGCGGGCTGGGCGACACCTAACACGTTCGCTAGATTCTATAGCCTTCGTGTAGAACCGGTATCTTCCCGTGTACTCGCTTCCACCAGCCGGTAGACGCGAAGAGCCCGTTCTAGTGTCGGCTTGCAATGCCACTCCCGCCCCCTGGGCCGGATACGTGCATCCTTTTTACTCCAGTCGAGTTCCCCGCTTGGCGAACCCTGTCGAGTTCCTCCGCCTCCCCCTTCGGCTCGGACATTGCGGAGTGTCTGATGCCAGGCCAAACCTCCGTCACTGACGCTGACGTTTGGCTGGGTTCCACATGTCGTGACCCCTCCACGTGAGTGGTCCCATGTGTGTATTTGTCCACGGTCAACTCCCTACGGCGAGCCCGTGTCTTTCCTTTAGCAGAGCCAGCTCTGCTGTCACCTGTCAGATGAGTCTCCCCCTACCCAGGTGGAGCCATCCCAGGGACTCCAAATGTGTACTGCCCACGGCCAGTCCATATGTGTACTCTCCACGTAAATTCCTCCCCTACGGGTGGGTAGTGGTCTCCATGGCGTCCCCTACGGGTTCGCTTCCCCAGTGTAGTCTAGTTTACTTAGTGGGTATTTGAACAGCAGTAGACTCTCTCGGTGTAAGCTCGCCCCCTTCCCCGTCCCACTGGTGCGCCGGGTGGCTAGAGCTTGCGCTGGGCACTGGAAGGGGTTCATACTGTGGCGCTTTATTTGGGATCCCAATTCGTCGGTCACTACTGACGTACGTCGAACGTGACCGACTGAAAGGGAACGTCTCGGTTACGTATGTAACCCTCGTTCCCTGAAGGAGGGAACGGAGACGCACGCCCCGCCGCCACAGTTGCTGTACCCTCGCTGTAGTGCGGACTAGATTGTCTCCTCAGCGAAAAACAGAGTGCGATTGCATCTGCTCCCCTATTTATACCACCTGGCGGGGGCGGTGCGCATTATGCAAATATCGCACGCCAACTTCATTGGCTTGTTGTAGTTCACTCGAAGCTGATAGGGCTCTCTAGCGATATCCCAATTCGTCGGTCACTACTGACGTACGTCTCCGTTCCCTCCTTCAGGGAACGAGGGTTACATACGTAACCGAGACGATTATGAATTCAGATTGAATAATTCCATGACCTATTACAATAAATTTGGATCACTATTTTCCAATTACAAATGCCAGAACAGTTCATAAATCTCACAAATTCAGATGATTTTCAGATCTGTGGTTAAAATAAAAAATAAACTTTTAAAGTTTATTAAAATAAAGTTTTTAAACTTTTGATCAATGTTAATACCAAGTATTTTTTCCCAAGTTCTGTTCTTCCACAGCTTTATGATATCACTTTTACAAATTGTAGTTAAAGTACTAGTTTAAAGATGGTCCTGAATAGAAAAACAGGCTTCATCTTGAACTGAATGTTACACAGCTTTGCTAGGACTAATTAAACATCTGTTAACGGTTAATGGGAGGAATCTCACTAACCAGAACAAAATCTGTCAACATCCTGCCGAACCTGCAGTACCACATGGGAAAACACAAATAAATGATATGCTTACCATTTATAAAATAACATTATGCTCAAACATGATCTTTTATTGTCTTTTTTATCTCTCTCTGTTGACCTCGCCTCTTTTTTTTCTGTCTTTAAAGGGAACCCCTTGTGTTAAGACTTGGCTTAATATAACGTAAATGATGTCTCTTACTGAAATATGTAGTAGAAAACCCATGAAATACTTACGTTATTTAAAAAATCCATGACATATTTGGACAATGGGCGGCGCCATTTTTGTTTATGTCGATGACGTCAAAAGGTTGCACTCATGAGCTACTGACACTGTCCTATTGCTATTTTTAATGCAACACAACTCAGAATATAATATACGATGCCACATTGTGCAGCTTTTGGTTGTAATTTTCAGTCGATGCGCCACATGAAAGGCGATGTAAGTCTTTACTGCTTTACTAGCGATAAGAGAAGAAAAGAATAGGAAGTTGTGCAGAATGTGGACGAATATAACTTCCTAACTGCGTCTTTGTTCTCTTCACTGTAGCCTTGATGACTGAGGCTTTTTATCTGTATGTTCTGGTGATCCGTAATCTAGTAATGCATTCAGGTCTTAATATCCGCGGGGTTCCCTTTAAAACACGATCAGCCTTTTCAATTTGAGCCAGAATGCAAAATTAGTGAGGATGAAAACATTGAAGCTGTGCAATGTCTCTGTGGCTATTTGAACTACTGTTGTATGATTGAAGTGTAAAAATCGTCTGATCACCTGAATGCATTACACACAGTTAAACGTGCTGAGAAGATGCTACTATTTTATGCGATCACAGATATCTCATGCATCACAGTGCACGCGAACTTTGAGGCAGTCTGTCTCAATCGAGATGTGTTATAGGTTCAACATCGTCAGTCTCCACGACAGGCACAGCATTTAGTTAAAGCATTACTTTTATCCATCGGCAACTGTAAGCTCTTTCAGCTGTGGTCTTCTAAAAGCCTCAAAGGCACCAGGGCTTGTGAAGAGAACAAAAACACGGATCTTTAGGAAATTTTATTCGTCCACATTTTTCACAACTTCACATTCTTTTCTCCTCTTATCGCTAGTAAAGCAGTAAAGACTTACATCGCTTTTCTTGTGGCTCATCGACTGAAAACTACAACCAAAAGCTGCACAATGTGGCATCGTATATTATATTCCGAGCTGTGTTGTATTAAAAATACCAATAGGACAGTGTCAGTAGCTTAGTGAGTGTAACCATTTGACGTCACTGACATAGAACGCAAACAAAATGGCGCCGCCCATTGTCCAAATATGTCATGGATTTTTTAAATAACGTAAATCTTTCATGAATTTTCTACTACATATTTCAGTAAGAGACATAATTTATGTTATATTAAGCTATACAAGTGTGAAAACCAGGGGTTCCCTATAAGCTTTCCATCGACAGCTTACATGTTCTCTTTACTGCTGTGCTCTGCTTGACTACAAGTCATTATAAATCATGAAAACCTCCACAAATATCCTTTCATTTGAAACATCTGTCAGTACATCTAATAAGCTTGATAAATGTATTCATTCTGTCACACTGATCCCGGCGTAGACTATTGCCCATAATTAGCAGCATCACATCTGTTTCACCGCTGACGCTAGCTGACCTAACACACTTGACGTAGCCTCTGCGCCCATGAAGAAGTGAGTATTAACACCCTGGGTAAGACTTGTCCTCTGGAAGTGTTGTAACACTCAAACTGAAGAACATTTGAAAAGCATCTGTGTTCTAAATAAAAATCACACTTTACAGACGATGCATCAAATGGCTCTCAGGGGTGAGATCTCACAAACATTTCATGAACAATCCCTTCTGTTTCTCACTCAGTGCCCACAGTTTCTATCACAGCACATTCTTTTTCTCTCTGTCCAACAAACAGCTCATGTCCTTGAACTTTCAGGATATGAAACGCCTACTAATGCTCATGAGAATCCATATAAAAAACAAACAAAAATGAAAAATATACACTCAGATTATTCTGTTTTTCAAGTTTCTCCTGTGTCCATCAAGAGTTTCATAAGAGATCTCAAGAATGTCTCAACCTGCTCAGATTGTTTGCAATCAAATGTGAGAGATTTCAGTATGAACTTAAACTTCTACATTGGCTTTACAACAGCTATATACTTATGCTGTATCTCAATTGCTTCTGTTCTTATTGATCCTTTGAAAAAAAAAAAAAGTTGACAAATGAGAAAACCATTACGCTGAGCAATCATTTTTACCAAGCGTTGATGAAGGACATGCCATGATGCTTTGTTCTTCTGTGGTTTGAACCCTGATCTTTGAAATATAAAACTCTATCAATAATCTCTGGGCTGTCAAGGGCTTGGACCTAAGGCAGCACCGAGGCAAGCAATCTTTGAAACTTTAATTTGCCATTCTCAGTTTTCACAAAACTCAGAAAAAGACTCAAGCCCAAAGTATACTTCGGCTGACCGCGTTCCATGTGACATAATTTTTGTCATCAGGAAAGTCTGCAGATATCCGCGCACAACAGTGCATGTGCAAGGTGAACATTGAGACAAAAGAGTCCACTAGGTGATAACACACAGTTGTGATGTATTATGCAGTATTCGAATAAGACCTACATTATTATTATTTATATGGGCTACACCATATGAATGTCATATGGACTACATTTGTGATGCTTTTTGTCTTTTTTCAAGCCTGTTCACTTTCATTGTATGAAGAGCAGCCTAGACATTTTGCTAAATAACTCTTTTGTGTTTCACAGACAAAAGACAGTCAAGACTGAAAAACTCAAAAAAAAAAACAAAAAAAAAAAAAAACTGAAAAACTTTTATTCACTGAGTGGGTGAGTAAATGATGATAAAATTTAAATTTTGGGGGAACTATTTATTTAGAGTATCTTAAAAAGGCTTGATTAATTTATCTCTGTAAACTCAGCCTTGATTTTAAATGTAAAATCTAAAGATGATTAGTACAGTAATAGTCAAAGTAATGATCTGGGTGAAGTAAAAGGTTGCAAGTTTACCAACAAGTACAAGCACAAACAACCAGTGACATCAAATAATGCTGCTATCATGTCTGTGAGATGAGCACTTTATCCCATGGTCACTGTTTCTGCGCTCAGTGTACAAGATTCTGTGGATAAAAAGCATATAGGCTTTGAACAACAACAAAACATTACACAAGAAAGGATTGAATCATCCACAGAAACACACACTCCACTCATAGATCACTCAGACCTCTGAACCATTCTTAAGACATGTTCAAGAGGACAAAAAGCTAATCCTGCTGAAATCGTTGATGGTAATTACTTCTTTACATGCCTAGATGACTGATTCTAAATGGGTCTCAAAGCACTGTGACTAATAGCGACGACACAGAGCCGTGTGCCTCATGGAGTACATCTCATATACTCTCTACTTTCAGAAAAGTGAATATTGTCAAACTCAAGGTTTGGCTGAATAAAATGGTCCAGCTCTGTATTACCTGTTTTATAATTATCAATAAAGAGCCCTACAGTAGTTACAATGTTTATACAGTATAGCAATTGTGTTTGTATAGTCTATAGTGTGGGCTTTATACAACAGGAACTTTTTCCAAGCAATATGAAAAGAAAAAGAACACCTATAAGTATGATGTGCACTGAGGAACTAAACAGAGATGCTGCTGTAAAATGTTAGCGGTTTAGTAATGTGGAATTAACACTATTAATTAATGTGTTTGTACTGGACTCTTGATTCTAATTAATTAATTAAGCCTAATTAATTAACTAGAATTGCATTTCCTCAAGGATATATCAGTGTTTACAGAGCAGCACTGGAATAGTGTTGTAATTTTAGGTTTTAGGCTTTGGTTCTACGGAAATGAAACACCACGTGAGAACTGCATCAGGATGTATCTTGTTTGCAGTTGGCCACGTAAAAGTATCAGTAGATAATCACTATTGTTAAAAGGCAGTTTTAAATAGGTACTGTAAATATTGAAAATGATGCATGTGTTTTTCCGAGGGTTAAAGTCATCTGTTAATTCCTTGATTCATTGCCGTTTTAACATTATAGCTGGAGATTTTAGTCATATTTGCTAATTCTCAGTTATGTTTTATATATTCTTTTGGGGGTTTTGGTTTCATTTTCCCTGTTCGCATTTTCCCTGTGTTCCTGGTCATTATTAGTTTCCATAGTTACTCATTAGTTCCTCACCTGTTCTAAGTTCTGTTGATTACTCTGTCTTTGTATTTAAACACTTCTGTTCATTGTTCTGTGTTATGTTGAAGTGGTTGTTTTATTCCTGTATTCTCCTGCATGTTTTCTAAGTAAAGACTTTGCTATTGAATTTTACTGCTATTATTACAGCCACCCAAATCATTGCATTTATGTTATGAATGAGTATCTAACATTTCTATAGCTAAAAATACTTAATAATATTTATGCTTTAGGTGCTGTCAATACATCAATATTGTACATTTCAGAATCTATCCAAACATACAAAAAAGGACATTTTTGTTCCTGTAAATGTTATTTACTAATATACACATAAAGAAGGAGACCAGGGCTTTCTCAAAAGCATCGTAAGGCTAAGTCGATTGTAGAACCATTGCTACCAATGGTCTCTAAAATGAACATAGCTCACAATGCTTTTGGGAAACGCAGCCCAGGTTGTTAATACTTACGTTAGGGGATGAGAAAACAAAATGTATGAGGAATATCAAGCAATGTAAGTATTTACAATGCAAAAGTATCTGTGCATGTCCAGAGCACAAGATTAAGATTATCCTCAGGCTGTAGAGATTCACAAATATGCAGCAAACTCAAATTCATTCTTAGTGGACTGAGTATTTACACAATTTACAACATTCTCTCTCATACCAGAAACATGTAAACTTTGCATCCAGCATCCTTTATACTACTCCAGACAGACACACTCACTGTCAGCTTTTAAAGATTTACTGTTTGTAATCTGCCGTCTCAAGTCACCTCTCTGCCAAGTAATTTTTCCAGTTTGCAGTGACAGATAATCAGAGCGGTGGTGAGTCAGAGTGTTTTGTCATATAGATCCAGAGGCTTCTGTCAGATCTGACACTTATACATGAGTGTTTGTTTCTGCTGTGGAGTTATTGATCAGGTAGTGCTTGAACACAAGGACCCAATCAAACCTAGATGGTATTAGCAGATAATGTCTGAATATTTACATTATTGTCCTATATGAATATGAATGAACAAATGTCTATGAAATGTCTAATGTCCTGAAAACACAATGCTCCTTGTTCTTTAAGAATATAATTACTATGTAAACATATTCTAATGTTAACAATTAAACATTTAATCATCATGTTATGATGTCATCAGCAATAATGTCATTAACATAAAATGATTGCCATTTATACTTCGATTCCTATGCAGTAGATTTGCCAATCAAAATAGATGTCATTCACATAAAAACAACACTAAAAGTAGAGTAGCAAAAATTTGCCTGTTCAATTTGAAGAGTCATAATAGATATGGTAATTGAAAACTAAATTATGGGTTTTTTGGTAAAAAGAAACCTCAGAATATTAACATTTTGTCAAAACTCAGATGAGAGACATACAGTATAGGTGTTTGGTGATCAGACTGTTGTTTTAAAGATGCTGTAAGTGATAGCTACTATCTGTTCCACCTGTTATCTCTTCCACCACAGTTAAATCAGAATTATGTATACACCATTTGTCCAAATTCCCACCCTACAAAGATACTGTTGTACAGTTGAGATTGAGAAGTGCAGCAAAATGTCAAATGACAAAGGCAAAAGCAGCAAATTAGCATTTTTGCTAGCAAATTAACAAGGCAAAGCAAAGCGAGGCACATTTATTTCTAAAGCATATTTAAAAACAACCAGTGCTGACCAAAGTGCTGTACAATATGACAAAATAAAACAATATAATATATAACATACTGATAAGAAAACATATAAATTAATAAAACTACATTGATCCAAATACCAGAGTAAAAATTGTGTCTTGAGACATCAGAAGACAGCCTGATGTGTAATGGAAAATCATTCTACAGGCGTGGTGCAGCAACAGAAAATGCACATTTTAACTTAAAATGGGAGAAGGAGACCTGTGATATATTGTGGACCCTGTGCACCTATGTGTACTGTAGTGAACTTCAAATCTTACAAGTATATTTTTAACTGTACTTTCAAATAATACAATAACACAGTTCAACTAAATTTTACTATAATATACATTTTAAATCATTAATCAATCAATAAAATCAATAATCTTTTGTAGTGATTTAAAGAAGCACACTTTCTTTGATGTGTTGACTAACAAAGTACTTAATTATAATTTTAACTGTTATTTGATATTACATTAACGTTTATATATTTTAAAAGTATGCTCTTTAAAAGTATGCTAAACGTCAGAATGCTCAGTATTGGCCGGCTCCTATGTCATCATGAATGTGGTAATTATGTTGCTTTCTATGGGGGGGGGATTAAAAAAACCCTCTCGGATTTCATCAAAAATATCTTAATTTGTGTTCTGAAGATGAACGAAGATCTTATGGGTTTGGAACGACATGATGGTGAGTAATTAATGACAGAAATTTAATTTTTGGGTGAACTACCCTTTAAAGATGGTGAGGAAAGCAAAAGCTTGTATTATCATTTCGTCTGTGTCCATTGCCAATTTTTTTACGTCCGTTTTTACTTCCTTTTCAGCCTACGTTTTCTGGGTCAGTACGTCTACCTTGTGTTGTTTAACCAAGTGTATAGTGTAAATGCAGATACTGGATATGGGTCACTTTTATAAGAAGATGTAAGCTGTCTGTCAAAAAAACAAAACAACAAAAAACAAATATAGTCAACAAATCAAAATTGGGCATCAAGAACTGCAGTGTAAATATGGCCATAGAGACGGGTGTGATATTTCAGGACATATTGCATCTTGGAAAAGTATCAGTGATACAAGTCAGATAACAGTGATATTTTGTTCAAAGCTGCTTACACTTTTAATGGAGACATGGATCATTCGTTAAGATGCCACTTAACTGCTACAGGCTCATATGAAACACATCTGCAGCTGTGCTTGAGATAGATGTGCATGACACCAGTGCCATACTGCGATTTGAGAATAATGAGAGAGCTACTGCAGGGACACAAATTCAATGCCTGTTTCCCCTGGAGCCACACACACAAAGACTCAGTCCCACACTGCAGGCATACACACAGCAGCGGCTTTGATGAGGCTCCTAGAGCACACAAAATGCACCAGCATGCGCACACTACCCCAGGTCACATTTGCATCTGGGCATTGTCTGTGGAATACAAACAAAATTGTTATTCTTAAGTTTTGTGCACGCTTCCTTTTTTCCATTGCAGTCTCCAACAAACATGCATTCACTAAAATGTATGCAAGTCCTATAGTGTTAGTGCTTGTTTTTACATTCACTTCTCCATTTCATCTATCCATTTCTGTCTGCCCATCCATCTGTCCATCCTTTAATTTATCCATCCGCCCATCCATGTCCATCCATACATTTAGCCAATCTTTCATCCATCCATCCATCCTTCCATCTGTGTGTCTACCATTACAGTAAGTGACAAAATACAAAATATAAGCTACCTGTTGAAATACTACAGTAAATCACAATGAACACAGTAAAACACTGTTAAATGCCTGTTATTAGAGTAGGGATTTCCAAATTGTGGTCCAGGGGGATGCAAGGGAGTGCTATTGGGTCTGTAGAAAAGTTTATAGAAAAACAGTGTAAAAACAAATCCCTTGGATTAGAGTACAAAACCTTTGCGTTTCCCAGGGCTACTGCTCAGCCCTTTTGAATGAGCTTAAATCAGACAACATAGGGACCCTCAGCCTTGAAAACAGATCCAGTTCGAACTGGCCCGGGAACACTGAAAAAGGATTTGAAACAGTGTTACCAGATAAAACTGAGTCTGTGAGAGAGTGTGTGACTCACCAAACTGAATCAAAGGGTAACCAAAGCACAGGAAAGCTCGCTTAAAACATCAGTCAAGTACAGCGAATTATATCAATGAAAACATCTCTGAAGATTTTCTTCTCTTTCAAAATTTTACCTGAAGATGAAAAGGGAGTCATGTATTTCTTTTTCCCCACAGGAAAAAAAAAATGCACACCTCTGTTAAAGCACCAGGGGGTCTTTCCACTGCGCAATCATTGATATGCAGAAAGTGTGTACGTGTTTGAGTGAGAATGAAAGAACAGAAACATCAATTAGAAGTGCCTTTGAACAAGTGCGCAGTAGGGACAAAGGAAAATTCACATTAGCATATCCTTTAATTGTTATGCATGCACTCGGTCTCCTTCAAGGAACCAAACAATGTGCTGCACCAAATCTGCACACATACAACATATTCATTTGTCTTTTTTTTTTCAAGAGAGCTGCAAAGAAAGAGAGAGAGAACGACAAAAAGGCAGTGTTTGCAGTACTTATTCACATGTATTCTAATTAAAGTAATCACATAATGCATTGTGATGAGTTCAGTGAAAAAAATTGTCCAAGATGGCAGACAAACAGAGCAATTATTATAATAAAAGTAGCACTAGTTTATCCAGTATTTATGTGTGCTGTGCTTTTTATGCTTCTTAGTATCACACTGTTAGCATAGCAAAATGCTAACAGCAAAAGCTATTGAAATCAATTGTTAGTCAAGTTTACTGTGCACTTAGCATGATTATCCAACCCAGGCACATTGGAAAAGCATGCCTGTGGCGACATTTCAGCAAAATGATATTACGTTGCTTCTTGCACGTTTCATGACAAATGTTCAAACAGATAAACATGAATCTGGCAATGTTTTATTACATTGGTTGTTGTACTGTCGTGGCAGTTCGGAAATTAAATGTCCAGTGATTGGTGCTAAAAGGTTAATTGTGCTTGAAAATAATGTCCTGTACCACCTAAAGTAAACCTTACCATAAACCTAAATGATAGCGTTAACAAAAGCAAATGTGAGATAAAAACACTGCTGTGCCATTTAAGTTTGCTACAAGTCTTCGAACTTTCATATCGGGCATTGTGACTTCCACGGGCATTGTGTGTTTCACAGGACTCGCACACGAGAGCTCTGCATTGCAAGTGCAATGCTGTACTAGGTGAGCTACCGAGCAAGTTTACTACGTCAAAAAAGCCATACAAATGGAGTTGGTTATGTTATGTAAACGTCAAAATGCATTTGTTTACAAGTCATGCGCTACAGTTAAAGTGTTTTGAGGTCATAACATAGTATTGTGCAAGGAACCACACAGAAATTAATATTTATTAATCGATAATCTGCACCTGTAATCATAATTTGTGTGAAAAGGAATAAAAGTCGGTGGTGTTTTACTGCCAGTAGTGTTCATTTCAGCTGGAATCTGCAGTAATTGTATGAATAGGTAAGTTTTTGGACCTCTACATACATTTTACAAAAATGTACGTAGAGGCACATTTTTCCAATGAGTCTATGCTGTGCTTTTTGCTATTTGTGTGATGCACGGAATTGCTGCCTATGTACAATGTTTCAAATCAATGAACAAAGAAGTCCATTTCAGTATGACGTTTGAAAAAAGAGTTTGTCAAGAAAGGAAAAAAGGATAACGAGAGACTTGTGGCACTGTGACAATGAAGGATTTCAGCAATTATGAAAATGTTTGCACAGAAGCTTGGTTTCCCTCCTTCTCTACCACAGGCCCTTCTCATCTCTTGCTCGCCCTCAGCACCACTCTCTCTCTCTCTTTCTCTCTCTGCCCTCTCATCTTCAAACACTACTCTTGAGGAGGCATGGAGTTTGCCTTGTGAATATGAAGTTGCTGAGATGTCAATATCTGAATTCACTTCAATTTACAGTCAGAGACAGCAGGGGGAGAAAGAGCGAGAGCGAGATTGTAAAAGAAAAGGGATAATGAAAGTGTATTATTAAAATACATGATTTTGGCCTCTATATAGAACTCTGCTATCATAAACACTCTTCTCCATCTTATGTTGCTCTCTGAGCCATGCACACCAGAGACAAGCCACATGTAAATGAAGGCGAGAAATTGCAACATGCAACACAATATCTATAAGAAAGGAAGTCTCACCTTCCAGTTCAATAAATCTTTAGTTTACGGACATAAACATACTTCATGCAAGTATTTAACACAAAATGCTTCAAGCTACACAAACTTGATTTTGCACATTGTCAGACTGCAATTCATTATAAAAAGGTGCTACTGCATTAGCATAAACTGTCTTCTTCTATGGTTCATTTTCATGTCAATTACTGGTAGAGCAACAGTTTGAAGAGAATCCTGCTGAACACGTTTGCTGAACACATTTAACTGTACTTGTTATGCAACACTTGGAAGCAATTGGTCAAGTACTTGAGTTTGTGTTTGTATACCCGAACAAAATATTTCTGTCCTAAAATGCACGTGCAATAGCCGAACAAACTTCATTAAAAGAAAAATTTACAATATCTTTTTTTGCCAGATTTTACTGGTGATTTGACATATGCTACTAAAATATATGATCAGCAAACAGTTTTAGAGATTACTCAGACAAGAGCTGTACTTGCATGAGCAGATTCCCCCACTCTGTCTGTAAAGTACTATACATCTAACAAATTACCAATGGTTATTAAAACAAATGATATGAATCACTGCGTAGAACCCTGCTTTCATAACCTTTTTTATCTTGTTGTTCTGTAGTCTTGTTGTTCTGAAGTCTGTAGTCAATCATTTTATCCCTTAAAACTAATCTTTGATCACCAAAATGACATATTTAAATATTTTTTCATGTGAAAAAAATGTCTTCATGCCTGAAAATAGTTTGAATGTAACTCTATACCCTTGCCTCATTTGATATACGCAAGTTGATGAATATGCAAATGAGCCCCTCCTCCACTTGCTCACGCCAGCTCAGAGATCCACTTTGTCAACTTACTGAGATAAACGCTGCACAATGGTATCGCTCATTACAACATCGGACACATAACGGTAATTAATATGATTAGCCTTTGGCTTGACTATGTTATCAAACAGCTAATAATGTGTTGCTAATGTTACACAAACCATGTTCAGACAGCTGCCTTCTAATAATCAGTATCCTTACAAATGCTTTAACAACTCAGAACGTCAGTGGAGAAAAGCATATATTTCATTATAACATAATTGTAATATAATTCTATGTCATAAATACCCACCATATTGCTAAATCTACACGATTTTTCACATCAATAGAAAAATATACCGGGACAACCTGGCTTTTCTCGAGACTCCCCTGCTAGTTCGCTGTTAATGATATGCTAAAGCCCGCCGACACGTTGACATGATTGGTTACAAGGTAGTTTAAGACATCACAGACACCAGTGATTTCAAATCGTGGGTTTGAGACTGTTTTTTTTTTTCACTGCAGTTTTAAGGAGAAAATACTCAGCAATGGTGTTGACATATGAATTTGCACATGGTTTGTCTTAAAGCATATTAAAAATACCACATAGACATATAAACAACATTAAAAACTTGATTTTCACCACAGGGGGTCTTAAACCACCTAGCTTCCCAAAATGAACAGTGTGTGGCCTCTGTGCAAAAACAATGATTTATTTTGTGAAGCATTGTGTTAGTTCAGGCAGGTCACATCAGTCAAGCTTGCAGTCAGCTGTTCTGACATGTACCAATCCAGTCATGACACTTATCGTAGCAGTTCATTCAGCCTCTCTCTATTGCTTAACTGCATGCTGCATCTAACTCCCCCCCTCCATCCCAAACTCCACCTAGCTGGAATCTTTAATCTAATCTGATATCTGTTCAGGACGGTCTCAGCATACTGTAAATTTCATTGTTCCTCATGTATTTTGGGTTGTTCACAACAACTCGTGTTAATTGATGATTGTTATTATGTACAGTATGCATGATTGATTACTGGATCTGTTCTGTTACCCTGGGGGGTTTGACTTGCTGCTCTCCCCGCTCTGTCCAGGTATGGCTGGATGGACGGGTGCATGGAGTTTGCCCAGAACAGAACCATACTGCCAGCACTAACTGTGTGCATTATCATTAATAAATATACATTTGACGAAAGTGGTCCTGACTGAAAAGCAGTAATTTTTACATCTTTCTGAATTTCAGACATTTTAAGTTTAAATCTATAAATGTTGTGCAATTTGTTTTCTGCCTGCTGTGCATGAAAATCAACATTCAACTTTTGTGTGCTCATACATGACCGCTTACTGTGTAAGTCTTTCCACCTCAGACTGAAAAAATGTAAAGGAAATCGCAAAAGTATGCTTTATGGAATGCTGCACATGATGTTCAAAAAAAAAAAAGATATTGTGCTACCAAATTAAGAATTTGCTCCCACAACTTTATTAATTTGTTCCCTTGTTTTATGTAAATAGTATAGTGGCTGAGAGAGCTCAACATGCTGCATCTGAAGAAAACACATGCAAATAGAAAAAAAAACACCAGCATATTAAGAAAACATCTTCATCAGTTTGAAAACACATGTGCTGCAAAAACTCACAATGCAACCAAATACAGAAATGCGCTGCAAATACTCACAACTCAACCAAATACAGAAACGCACTGCAAATAGCACAAAGCTCAATGCACTGCTACTGTAGAAAATACGTGCAAATAGAAAAAAAACACCAACAAATTAAGAAAATATCTTCATCACTTTGACAACACATGTGCTGCAAATACTCACAATGCAACCAAATACAGAAACGTGCTGCAAATAGCATGGAAATGTTTCAAGGGGACCCCAACAAGTGACGAACCTGGCTGGGACACTTATTGTTCAATGTCTCCTCGTGGTGTTTTCTTCAGCTGCTGTGCGTTGAGCTCTCTCGGCCACTGTAAAATTGTGCCCATGTTGCACTAATTCAAAATAATAAAACGTGGCCACAAATTAATAAGTCGTGGGAAGAAAGGAGAAAAAATCTGCATGTCAAGTGTGGGGCTTTGTAATATCTCATAATTGCAATTTTATTTCTCAAAACTGCGACTTCATATCTCACAATGTGAATTTATATCTTGCATTCAATACATTTCTTGTAATTGTGACTATATATCTTACAATTACCTTGTTTTTACTCAGAAACAGGTTTTCCATGATTGTGATTCTACTATAAGTTCATTAGTTACAGTGTCTGTGTGTAAACTGACATACATACGCATATACAGGTGGTGCTCGCCACACCACAAGGGTTCCCTGTATGATATAATGTGCAAGTATATAAATCTATGCCACTGTGTGGCTCTTTTCAGGCCACATACTGCATTCAATAGCAAGGACAACGGAAAACCCTTTAGAACCAGAACTCTTTGATCAATAGTCAAACATACACACTCACACAAATGCAGAGCATGTTTCTTCTTAGTCTGGATCCAAAAAGGTGAAACAATGCAACAGAGACACAGAATAGGGCTCTGATAGAATGAGGTTAGTGAACTGAATGTAACAAAGTAAAGCATTATGACACAACAGCAGGTGCTCAGAAAAAATGTTTCCTGATGTACTGGAATGGAACTGCACGGATGTAGGTAGGTGATGTTTATTAAGTGGCACTGCAACTGGGATGTAGTGAGGCACATTGGGCAATTGAGATTACCAGAATGTGCAAAGAAGTATTTTTGGTCTTGCACTGACAGAAAATCCACTAGAATAATATTTAACACTGCTTTGGCTTTCAAGCAAGTAAAACCCCACCTAGAATTGATCTGAACAGAAGGAGAGGGAGACCGAGAGAGGGGGTATTGCATCAGAGAGATGAGAAAAACTAATACATTTTTTATAACATACATTTTAACTTCTCAGTGCAGGCCAAATTAACAGTTAAACACAAATACACACTCAATTCATTTAGGAACAAGAACCTGTGCTATAGATAGATAGGACTGTATCTTCTTGGGGTACCTGTTAGGATGTTAACAGTCACAGAACAGGTGTTCATGACCATTTCCTTTGTGAAATGTCACGAGTAGGATAAGCAGTGCTAAATTGGATTTACTGCTCTGTTAAACAGATTCACTGTTCGCTTGTTGGCCCACCTGCCGCACACCTCTGCAGAACTGACTTCCCCTGAGGCCTAATGGGACTGAAAGCATAGAAATCAGGTGCTGACTACAATGCCATCGTGAGACTAGGACGCTTGTAATTAACCTTAAATGTTGAGATTAAAACTCTAACCTAGCCCCATTTTTTAACCATTTAGGTTTGCTAATTTTTTTTTTTTTTTTCTTTTTTCTTTTTTTGGCTTACCATATTTTGGCTAATCCACACCTTGGTCAGATTCATTACACAGCAAAACAAAGATGCTGATCTTGGGTAACATCATTCATCTGTATGTTGATGTAAATGTTAATGCAGTGGAAGAGAATCAGGTTAATATTCATTAAATATGTGTGGAGTTCTCCTGTGCCTGACAAAATTAAATACAGCAGCCTTGCAGCCAACCTAGACTGACAGCTTAAACAAATTTGGAGCAGTCTGAAGGTGGGGGGTGACTTTCACTGATCAAATTTTCCAAGAAATAAACATTCTTGTGTAAAAGAATTTAAATCTGGTGGTGTACCAAAATTATTATTATTTTTTTTCTTTTTAAGATTTAAGATTTAATGGAGTCATATAATAATAATAAAAAAAATGTCTCCAGGATCTTAAGAATTCCATGTACTGTGTAAAAATAAATGCTGATTGTTTTAAACTTTTTATCAAAGAATCGTGCAAAAATAATATATATATATACACACACACTACCAGTCAAAAGTTTGGAAACATTACTATTTTTAATGTTTTTTAACGAAGTCTCTTATGCTCATTAAGGCTGCATTTATTTAATAATAAATACAGAAAAAACAATAATATTGTGAAATATAATTACAATTTAAAATTATGGTTTTCTATTTTAATATACTTTAAAATATAATTTATTTCTGTGATGCAAAGCTGAATTTACAGCATCATTACTCCAGTCTTCAGTGTCACATGATCCTTCAGAAATCATTGCAATATGCTGATTTATTATCAATGTTGGAAACAGTTGTGCTGCTTAATATTATTTTATAACCTGTGATACTTTTTCAGGATTCTTTGATGAATAAAAAGTTAAGAAATATGAGCATTTATTTAAAATAAAAATCTTTTGTAACAATATACACTACCGTTCAAATGTTTGGGGTCAGTAATTTTTTTTCTTTCTTTTTTTTGAAAGAAATTAATACTTTTATTCAGCACAGATGTGTTAAATTGATAAAAAGTGATAGTAAAAATTTATATTGTTAGAAAAGATTTGTATTTTGAATAAATGCTGTTCTTTTTAACCTTTTATTCATCAATGAATCCTGAAAAAAGTATCACAGGTTCCAAAAAAATATTAAGCAACACAACTGTTTTCAACATTGATAATAACTGAGTATCAAATCAGCATATTAGAATGATTGCTGAAGGATCATGTGACACTGAAGACTGGAGTAATGATGCTGAAAATTCAGCTTTGATCACAGGAATAAATTATATTTTAAAGTATATTAAAATAGAAAACCATAATTTTAAATTGTAATAATATTTCACAATATTATTGTTTTTTCTGTTTTATTATGAAATAAATGCAGCCTTAATGAGCATAAGAGACTTCGTTCAAAAACACATTATTATTATTATTATTATTAGTATTATGTGTAATGGAGATAATGACACAAACAATTCTGAAATAAATATTTAAGTTATTTATAAGTATTAATAATATATCAACTAATAACTCATTTACTCTGTTTGATTTATTTCATGATTTACTAATTTAAGATAACATAACTCATTTGTAAATTGTTAGTATAACACTTATTAATCATTTATGAACGTATAGTCATGTTTTGGAAATGATTAGTTCATCATTAGCTAATAAATGACTTATAACTGAATTAATAAAACATTCATAAAATGTTAGCATACTGTATCACTCATTAATCGTTATGAATGCATAATCATGTTTTGTAAATTAGTTCATATAGCTAAAAACGTATGACATTACCAAAACATTCATAAAAATGTTAGCATATGCCTTATTAATCATTTATAAATGTATAGTCATGTTTTGTAAATAATTAGTTCAACATTAACTAATACTGTAACTTATAAATGACTCATAACTGAACATTACTATAAACTGTTACATGCAATGTATACACAGAGGCTGTTATTGAAAGATGAGGAGGCAAAAACTAAAATAAACTAAGACCTTTAACAAGAGTTTCTGTAAGTTGAAGGGCACTTTATATGCCAACAAGCTTTCAGAGACAGGTATAGAATTCACTCAACCCTCTTTCTTTCAGCTGCAGTGGCTGACCCACAGCTAAAAATACCCCTCCACTGAAAATGAACAAAAGGAAAAGAGAGGGACCCATTCGTTTCATCCCTCCTGGGCTATTCCCTCCTATCCTTTTAACTGAGACCAGAGAAAAGAGAAACTAAACAGGCAAGCTGTTTGTGACACTTCAATTTACGGGCTGCTTCAAGCTATAACTCAGCGTTTACGACAGCGCCACAATCACAGAAATACGCACATGTCCAACTAAAAAGCCAAAACCAATCAGGCAGATGGAATACCAGTGCCTTAGATCTTCAAATAAAACAATTGCTGGAAGTGTGTCTAATCTAGATGAGAGAAGGTCATTAGATAGCACCTCTGCTAAAACTGTGCCCTTGGGTAAAGGACTCAGCCATGCATTAGCGCCAGATATACTCGGCAGAGCGGTTCATATCTAATGTGTGTTCTGTTGATTATATAACCATGTTTCCTGGATGACTGTAATATGATTATGGGCAGCAGAATAATGAACTTCTGGATTCATATGCACTGACACATCAGATTTATGCTTCTGGCAGATGCTTCTATCCAAAGCAACTTAGCATTCAAGATACATAAATTTTATCAGTTTGTGGGAAAAATCTTTTGAGCTACAAATACCAAAATAGCTATAGGAAGCATGTTCATTACTAATACATATGCACATACTGTAAAAGCCAGAGAGTGATGGAAGAAAAAAGTAATTAATAGAGATGAATGACTCATTATCAGGTATTTCTTCTGTCTTTTAATAGCACAAGGGAGAATCCTCATCCATTAAGATGTCAGATATACACCAATGTATCCATTACCTCAAACCATTAATGTACACATTAAAGCATTACCACAAATGTGCCATTAATGCTAATAATAATGAAGGAAATGCCACTGTTAGTGTTTCATGAGAGAATTTACTTGAGAGATTGTCTTATATGGTACTAAAAGAGGAACAGAGAAAGACAGAGAGAGAGAGAGAGAGAGAGAGAGAGAGAGAGAAAAACAACTCGTTCACATCAATCAGACACAAGCACAGAGATGAAATACACCCTATATGCTCACGATAGCACATAAGTTCATGGTTGGAAGTGAAATGCACACTGACATAACAATTGACCCTTCGCAAAGACCCGCCCCCCTTAGTTACTGTTGTATTGTCCGACAAGCCATGGCGCTGTCACACCACACAGAGTGAAAAATACATCGCGGAGCAAAAAGGACACTGACAACACGTCGACAGACAAGACAGAGCAGGTTACTTATGATATTAAACAAAGTCCCAGCTTTCAAACTGTAATTTTTTAAGAAATTCGAACAATATGTGGCTGTTTAATGTGTCGTGACAGATTGCTGTAGCGCCTCAGCTCAAGATGCTCGTGAACCGATCATCTCTTCTTACTAGTTCATTTATAGCATCAAATAAACATGAATGAACATGAGAAGGAATGTTGTTTCAAACGCGGAAAGACGTCAGTACACACCATTTTTTTAAGTTCAAGTCCAGCGAGGTTAATCTTTTAACTCCTGACTGCTTTGATTCGCTTTATGACTGGTTAGATCGCTTGTCAATCAAACTCCCGGCGAAGGGTCAATTAGCCATAAAGCATACAGCAATAGCCTGTCAACACAAAATGACTATCACACATGATATTCAAGTCCCTTTTAAAATTGTGAAGAAGACCTCAAAAATGTTAGTTTCATGCAATATTATATTTATTTCTGGTGACTGTGCAGGTCATGGGAGATGTTCAACTTCACTTTCATATTCATCAAATCATTCTGTCAAAAGTCTTGCTGTGTGCATTGGTGCATTATCATGCTGATACACGGCCCCTGCTTCAGGGTACAATGTTTGAACCATTAGGTGCACATGGTCCTCCAGAATGCTTCGGTAGTCCTTGGCAGTGTCATCATTTCACCTACTGCGCATATCAAGCACAGTAGGGAATGCCATGATATTGCAGTCCAAACCATCAATGATCCACCCCTGTGCTTCACTCTGGGCAGCAACAGTCCGGGTGTTACACCTCTTTGGGGCTTCTCCACACCGTAACTTCCACGGATGTGGGAAAGACAGTGAAAGTGAACTCATCAGAGAACAATACATGTTTCACATTATTGTCCACAGCCCAAGATTTGCACTGTCGGCACCAATGGAACTAACTTTTGGCATTGGCAAGAGTTACTAAAAAGTTTGCTATAGCAGCCCGACCATTAATATTGATTCTGTGGAGCTCCCGACAAACAGTTTTGGTGGAAACAGGAGAGTCGATGTACGCATTTAATTCTGAAATGAGTTGGGCAGCTGTTTTATGATTTTTGGACACAATCCGAGTTAGTACCTGGACATCCCTTGCTTTCTCTTGCGTTGACAGTTACTCCTATTGGATGCAGTTCGTCCTACGTGGTGGTATGCTGACATTACTCTGGATACCATAGCTCTTGATACACCACAAAGACTTGCTGTCCTGGTCACAGATGAGCCAGCGAGACATGCAGCAACAATTTGTCCTCTTTTGAACTCTGATATGTTGTGTGGATTGCAAAATTTTATGTACAGCTATTGCTCTGCGAAGATTGGCCACCATATATAGGTGAAATGATGACAAAATTTTCATTTTTGGGTGAACTATCCCTTTAATATGGAAACTGTGACACATTTTTTTTCAGGATTCTTTAATGAAGAGCATTTATTTGAAATAGAAATATTTTTGTAATAATTTAATGTCTTGACTGTCAGTTTTGAACAATTAAATGCATCCTGGCTGAATAAAAGTATATTTTACACTTATTTCTATTTTCTTCCATACAACAACATTGGGAGTTTATGTAAGGTAAAAGCCTTCAGGATGGGGTCAAGTAAGGAGACGGAGCCGTCTTTCCAGACGGCTTCCTCTCTGTCAACTCAGATTACAGAACATTTAAAAGCTGCTCTTCTCTCTTCAATTACTGTCATTCTCATCCATGGGATGCTTTATGACTGCCCCATGCCCCTGAGTGTATAAATGCACACTAAAAGCATCTGAAAATCTGTATTCCAGTAATAGTGTTCAGGTAATGTTCTGAAGATGAATTATTCTGATAATTATACTTTAAACTAGATGACATAATCTAAATATAATTTGAGTGAGTGGTGCTGCCACAATGTTGGTATGTTCTGGATTCTTACTGGCCTGTGGTCTCTGTGGTATTAAGGTCTGACTCTGATGCCTCCTTCTAAATAAGGATGTTTCAGCCCATTTTAACATCCAGCAAGCAAAATTATTAGTCTGATGATCACTTAGAAAAGCCACATAATTTCATATACTATTCATGTCTGTGGCATCAATGGTGCAGGACAAGTTACATTGAAGTTCATTTCCTAAACTTAAATATAAAAAGACAGTATCATTCAAAACTTTAAACTTTAAACTTGGAAAAAAAAAAAAAACTATTTGATTTTAAGACAATTTTATTCAGCAAGGATGCAGTAAATTGATCAAAAGAAAAAGCAAAAACATTAATAATGTTACTGTGTGTGTGTATTATATATATATATATATATATATATACACACACACACACACACACACACACACACAGACATATATATATATATATACACACACACACACACAGACATATATATATATACACATAGACACACACACAGACATATATATATATATATATATATATACACACACAGTTGCATGAAAAAGTATGGGAACCACTTGCGGAATCTCTGAAAATGTGAATAATTTTAAAAAAATAAGAGGGATCATACAAAATGCATGTTATTTTTTTATTTAGTACTGTCCTGAGTAAGATATTTTACTTAAAAGATGTATACATATAGTCCACAAGACAAAAAAATAGCTGAATTTACTAAAATAACCACGCTCAAAATTTGGGAACCACTGATTCTTAATACTATGTGTGGTTACCTGGATGATCTACAACTGTTTTTTGTTTTGTGATGGTTGTTCATGAGACCCTTGTTTGTTCTAAGCACTTAAACTGCCCAATGTTCTTCAGAAAAATCCTCCAGGTCCTGTGGATTCTTTGGTTTTCAAGGATTTTTTGCATATTTGAACCCTTTCCAGCAGTGACTGTATGATTTTGAGATCCATCTTTTCACACTGAGGACAAGTGAGGGACTCAAACACAATTATTAAAAAAGGTTCAAACATTCACTGATGCTCCAGAAGGAGAAACAGTGCATTAAGAGCCACACAGTATTAAGAACCAATGGTTCCCAAACTTTTGAACAGGGTTATTTTAATAAATTCAGCTATTTTTGTGTCTTGTGGACTCTATGTAAATATCTTTTACGTAAAATATCTTACTCAGGACAGTACTAAATAAAAAATAACATGCATTTTGTATGATCTCTCTTATTTTGTTAAAATTATTCACATTTTCACAGATTCTGCAAGTGTATCCCATACTTTTTCATGCAACTGTAAAGTGCCAAAGTGTAAAGTGCCAAGTGTAATATATACAGCATCTCACAGAAGTGAGTACACCCCTCACATTTTTGTAAATATTTTATTATATCTTTTCATGTGACAACACTGAAGAAATGACACTTTGTTACAATGTAAAGTAGTAGGTGTACAGCTTGTATAACAGTGTAAATTTGCTGTCCCCTCAAAATAACTCAACACACAGCCATTAATGTCTAAACCGCTGGCCACAACAGTGAGTACACCAATAAGTGAAAATGTCCAAATTGGGCCCAAAGTGTCAATATTTTGTGTGGCCACCATTATTTTCCAGCACTGCCTTAACCCTCTTGGACATGGAGTTCACCAGAGTTTCACAGGTTGCCACTGAAGTCCTCTTACACTCCTCCATGACGACATCACGGAGCTGGTGGATGTTAGAGACCTTGCACTCCTCCACCTTCTGTTTGAGGATGCCCCACAGATGCTCAATAGGGTTTAGGTCTGGAGACATTCTTTAGCAAGGCAGTGGTCATCTTGGAGGTGTGTTTGGGGTCGTCATCATGTTGGAATACTGCCCTGCGGCCCAGTCTTTGAAGGAAGGGGATCATGCTCTGCTTCAGTATGTCACAGTACATGTTGGCATTCATGGTTCCCTCAATGAACTGTAGCTCCCCAGTGCCGGCAGCACTCATGCAGCCCCAGACCATGACACTCCCACCACCATGCTTGACTGTAGGCAAGACACACTTGTCTTTGTACTCCTCACCTGGTTGCCGCCACACACACACTTGACACCATCTGAACCAAATAAGTTTATCTTGGTCTCATCAGACCACAGGACATGGTTCCAGTAATCCATGTCCTTAGTCTGCTTGTCTTCAGCAAACTGTTTGCAGGCTTTCTTGTGCATCATCTTTAGAAGAGGCTTCCTTCTGGGACGACAGCCATGCAGACCAATTTGATGCAGTGTGCGGCATATGGTCTGAGCACTGACAGGCTGACCTGCCACCCCTTCAACCTCTGCAGCAATGCTGGCAGCACTCATACATCTATTTCCCAAACACAACCTCTGGATATGACGCTGGGCATGTGCACTCAACTTCTTTTGTCGACCATGGCGAGGCCTGTTCTGAGTGGAACCTGTCCTGTTAAACCGCTGTATGGTCTTGGCCACCGTGCTGCAGCTCAGTTTCAGGGTCTTGGCAATCTTCTTATAGCCCACTCCATCTTTATGTAGAGCAACAATTCTTTTTTTCAGATCCTCAGAGAGTTCTTTGCCATGAGGTGCCATGTTGAACTTCCAGTGACCAGTATGAGACAGTGAGAGTGATAACACCAAATTTAACACACCTGCTCCCCATTCACACCTGAGACCTTGTAACACTAACGAGTCATATGACACCGGGGAGAGAAAATGGATAATTGGGCCCAATTTGGACATTTTTACTTAGGGGTGTACTCACTTTTGTGGCCAGCGGTTTAGACATTAATGGCTGTGTGTTGAGTTATTTTAAGGTGACAGCAAATTTACACTGTTATACAAGCTGTACACTCACTACTTTACATTGTAGCAAAGTGTCATTTCTTCAGTGTTGTCACATGAAAAGATATAATAAAATATTTACAAAAATGTGAGGGGTGTACTCATTTCTGTGAGATCCTGTATATATGTATATATCTCTCAGACAGCGCTGAGAAACAGTCTCTTCAGAGAGCGCGTGCATATGCTGAAATGAGTTGTCTTTCGCTGCTAATTGCACTTAAATGGTTTAAAACCACTTATTTTTAAACCGCAATGCTTAAAGACTTATGCAAATGATACTCTTTCATGACCGCACAGCATAGCAACCTCGCATGAGCGTAACCTTGACAGAGATGATAGTCCAAAATCTATACCAGCTGACAAATTTCAACCGGCTAATCGTGTCTACCGGTATATCGTCCACCCCTACTTATTGTGCTTAATACAATAAGGGGCTAAGCCCAACCCCTGAAAAACAACCCCACACCATAATCCCCCCTCCAACTTTACACTTGGCACAATGTAGTCAGGCAAGTACCGTTCTCCTGGCAACCTCCAAATCCAGACTTGTCCATCGGATTGCCAGACAGAGAAGCGTGATTCGTCACTCCAGAGAACACGTCTCCATTGCTCTAGAGTCCAGTGGCGGCGTGCTTTACACCACTGCAACCAACGCTTTGCATCTGAAGGCCACACGAAGTTTGGAGGTCTGTAGCTATTGACTCTGCAGAAAGTTGGCGACTTCTGCACACTGTGAGCCTCAGCATGCGTTGACCCCGCTCTGTGATTTTACGTGGCCTACCACTTCGTGGCTGAGTTGCTGTTGTTCCTAATTGCTTCCACTTTGTTATGATACCACTAACAGTTGACCATGGAATATTTAGTAGTGAGGAAATTTCACGAATGGACTTATTGCACAGGTGGCAACCTATCACGGTACCATGCTTGAATTCACTGAGCTCCTGAGAGCGACCCATTCTTTCACAAATGTTTGTAGAAGCAGTCTGCATGCCTAGGTGCTTGATTTTAGACACCTGTGGCCATGGAAGTGATTGGAATACCTAAATTCAATGATTTGGAGGGGTGTCCCAATACTTTTGGCAATATAGTATATATATATATATATATATATATTGCACAGGTGGCAACCTATCACGGTACCACACTTGAATTCACTGAGCTCCTGAGAGCGACTCATTCTTTCACAAATGTTTGTAGAAGCGGCCTGCATGCCTAGGTGCTTGATTTTAGACACCTGTGGCCATGGAAGTGATTGGAACACCTATGATTCAATGATTTGGAGGGGTGTCCCAATACTTTTGGCAATATAGTATATATATATATATGCTGTTCATTAAAATTGAATAATATTAATGTTTTACTGTATACATTGTTTTTTTAAATCATACCGACTCCAAACTTTTGAATGGTAGTAGTGTATAGTGTATATTGTATAAATGCTGCTAGAAATGTGGCACACATATACACACACAAACATTTCAAATGTTCAATATGACATTGAATTCAAATGGGAAATCTGATGATTTAATTTCACAGATGGATGAAGGTTATGCTGAGAGAGACTTTTCATTACATGAAGTTTTCTAGATGTTTCTTCTTCGGCTCTGGCTTTACATAGCTTTCTTGTATCTTTCTAATACACCCACCCACAGAGTGGATGATTGGAGCAGACCTCAACCTATTACGCCTGTCAGGCCCCATCTGCACATGCACACAACATTATTTCACCATCTGTGTGTTGCACCATCCAAACGCTCACGTCTGTGTTGTTGTCTGAAGCTTACAAGATGCAGTGATACTTAGTGACAGTGCAAAGAGACCAATCTCACTTCAACTTCAAAATGGCACAAACATAAACATACACAAACACGAAAACACATTTTTTTTACGGTTAAAAGGGAACATGCACTGTTATGATGTGTTACTGAACGTGTTAATGCACTAAGTGTAAGTGTGAGTGAGTGGAGATGTGTGACTGTAACATCTTAGTCAGCATCTCTCTCTCTCACACACTCATACACACTCATATACACACACACACACACACACACTCACACACACACACACACACACACACACACACACACACACACACAATACATCTACTGAAAGTTCTGGGTTAATAAATTATGACTAACAACAGCATCTGTAACATTACCACAGACAATAATTTTGATTTTTCCATTCAGTTTGTAGAAACAAAACAAAACTATGTGTCTATGAGGCAAGGCATTGCCACTGGCAATAAGTGTTAAAATACTATTCAAAAATATTTTAAACTTCTGGTATAACCTGGTAAATGCATTATATGAGGAAGGACAACAGAATTTTATTTTAATTATTTGCAAAGCACAGTTTACATGGGCAAAAGTCCATCCACTGGAATTATATCTGTAACATAAAATGAGACATTCTTCCGCCTAAAAAAGTAGTCCCACCTTAACAGAATAAATTTGGCATTATAGATCTAAAAATATTTATTATTTATATTAATTAATATTTATTATTATTTATATAATATAATTAATATAAACACACATGTTTAAACCCTTTGTAATATCTTGAACCATAGACATCAATTTATTTGTGTAAGTGTAAATATAATTTTTTGCTTGTTTTTAAACAAGAAAAAGAGAATATTATCTGCGGAAATGTCATGTCATGGATTGGATGCTGCCGACAGAAATTAACCTGTCTTGAACCCGGAACATTTCTTTAATCACAAACCCAATAAAAATGCTATTATAAGCTCTTTACAAAAACAATTAAAATGCTTTCCTTATCATGCATAGATGATCAGTACAGCAAAGAAAAAAAAACTTAATTTAGATGGTAATATTCATCTCTCTCAAAAGGCCACTGACTACATAACCACATTAATTTAGAGTAAGGCGTAATTTCATTCCATGTTGGCGTAATCAGTTTTGTGAGTGGAAAGCCGGGGCTACATCTCTTGAAATATTGCTAAGCAAGAGACAAGGGAAACTATTATTTGCTGATACCATGAAATGCATGTTGATGTCTGGTAATATGAAATCTGTGAGCCAGATTTTTCATACAGTGGACATTTCATGGAGGAAACATGAAAGGAAACTCGCAGAGAATAAATCCTGGTGGAGAATCAATGCCTTGGGCATGGAGTGAGTGTATGTGAGAGAAAGAAAGATATGAAGAGAGAGGGAGAAAGCAAATAAGACCATAAGAGACAGCGTGAGCGAGAAACAGCTAAGTATGATGGGAAGTATTTTCCTGATTGATTCATATTGTGTTGCACAGGGGTGATGCACTTTTAAAGAGACAGTTACCCAAAAATATTAGTAATTATTATTATCTTCTCACCCTTGGGTGATATATATATATATATATATATATATATATTTATACAACAGTTTTTTCGGGTTCTCGAATCTGATTGGCTGAGAGCCGTGCGATATACTAGTGTTAACAGCACTTCCTTTTCACAGTTTGTATCACTCCTCTTGAAGCGCCTGTCATGGCGGCTGAGCAAATCCACCATGTTTTCACAAATACTACACTTGTTGTACCATGAACTGTAGTTTTAGGAGTTTTTTAGGCAAGAATGTAGTTGTTTAGACCTGAAATATGTGACTCATATTTAATATCAGTGCCTATTTTACAATATGTTTCGACGTTTTCAGAGATGCGAGCTCCAGGCCGTCAGTGGCTGTTCCATGCTCGTGTACCCGAGAACAGATTCATCTCGGCCAGTGGCTCGCTGGCTCTTATAGTGGTTAAAAATGAGATATAATTCATTTAGGGTACATAAAACGGGCAATCTTTGGCCTTATTAATCTATTTCTTGTTCCTGAGCAAATTGAATTGGGCTATGTTCAATTTAATAATTTAATATTAAGGTTATATTTAACTTACATGCTGCAGAGCACAGCTTTTGTACATTTGACTGAATTGTACAAATGTGTTTATTTCCTATTGTCATTTATAATGGCTATTGTTGTTAATTTAAATATTGTTGTTCAATTAATTTTATTTTATATAAATAATGTGTTGTATTTGGTGTTGAGAAAGGGTCCATTAGTGCATAATATTGATTGAGTGAAAGTTACATTAATACGCCATTAGATGGTGGAAAACTTTACGAGTGAATGAGTCAATCGCAAGAGACTTTTAAATTGAAAGGGACATTGTTTTAGCGCTGTTATGGAAAATTCCCTTAACTGTAAAAAGGACAAATACAAAGATCGCTTTCCTCATAGGACATTCAAACAGATTTTTATAATGGATATAATATTATGGACATCGACCTGAAGAATGAATGTTATATCAGACACAGGTAATGCGATCAAGCGATTGCGATCGCTCTTGCTCTCTCTCTCTCAGTAATACTGTACAAAATACAATGAGTTTCAATGGAGGGACTCAACATTCCTTCGTTACTAGTTCTAAAGTGATGTTTTAGAATTAGTAACAGAGTCTTGGTCAAACTGTCAACTTGAGATTTGAATACATGGCAGAAGGAAGTAGTTCTGCACAAAAGAGGGTTTTAAAGACACTCCATTGTTATATCTTATTTATTTACACACTCGTGGCGTTGAACTGTTGTATAAACACAATATCACACTCGTAGCCATGTAATATGGCTGTACATCAGCATGCTGTGATTAACTACGGCACTCGGCCGCTACGGCCGATTCACAGCCGTAGTATATATATACAGTATATATAGAGTATGAGAGAAAAAATATGAGAGAATTTTCATTTTGGGGGGTGAATTGTGCCTTTAACACAAACTCTATCAGCTCATTTGACCCACACAAACTATAAATCATCAACATATGCTGCAGATATTCTTTCTCGCTACTGCAGCCTCTCCTTATTTATCCCGCTCTCTCCTATCTTACCAATCTCGCTTTCTGAAAAATGCTCACACACAGTCTCACACACACCATCAAAACTCCAGTGGGCTGGGCACACATTCAGCAGTCATAAAGCCAGCATTTAGGAAATCAAACAGGGCTGAAAATGAGTTATCATTGTTCAAACATGAAACATAATATCTGGAGACATTAAGGGCTCTAAGCAAAATTGCTAATGGAAGTGACAAGAAAAGCACTAGACATTAAAAATGTTGAGGCAAAAAATTAGCAGCTTTACAATGAATAGTAAAGCTAGGAGGGGGAACTCCTCGAGATGTTTAAGTCCATGAAGAAGAAGGTAGTGCTCCTCAGTGTTTCCCAACCTATTTTGTCTTAAGTACCCCCACTGCCCTATCAATAATGCTCAAGTATCCATTCATAAACACCAAACCATAAAAGTGTGCCTTAAGAACTCATAAAACCATTTAGTATAACAATTTAAAATGATTAGTCACTTAAAAATAGTTCAAGCAATACTGTATGTGTAAAACAGAATCACATTGCATACATTTTTTGTTTTATTTCCTTATTTCCATGTGCCCCTTACTAGCTGTTCGAATGATGTGTGTGTTACCGCGTACCAGCAGGTGTAGTGTCTCCCTGTCCAGATATAATTGCATAACACTGTGCATTTTGTAGCTTGTCCATTTACCAGGAAGTACAGATATGGCCCCTCTATCCTTCAGTGTACATGTTTATGCACATGTATATGTTCGTGTGTGACTAAGGACACTTACCTGCTCTTTTGGCAGGCGGCACAGATGTAGCCCCTCTCGCTCTGGCTGTAGGTGCGGCAGGATTTGCAGACGTTGTAGTGGCAGTCCAGACAAGGGCGCTTGGGGTTGAGCAGGAAGGTGAAGGGAGAACAGCAGCGGATGCAGCAATGCTCGTTGAACTTGTGCTGCTTGGACAGAAGCAAACAACGACTGCCCTCCTCCTCCAGCTCCTGCTTCATTTCACTACAGAGAGCGACAGGGGGGATTGGAAGGGAGGGGTTGGTGGAAAGCGAATGAGAGAGGGAGTGGGAGGGGATAAAGAGAGAGGAGGGGGATGTGAACGAGGGGATGGAGAGAGAAAGAGAGAGAAAAAGAAAGGTGAGCAAGTGCATCTGAAGGAGAGGTTGAAGGCGCACAGTCATGCAGAATAATTGGAGATGCTGTGAGGAATGAGGAATGAAAAATTAAAGGGAGAATAATTCTGGAGATTATTCTATTCCTTTTCTCTTCCTAAGTCTCTATTTACACACACACACACACACACACAGTATGAGGATAAGGGCTGGACTAGGATTGAAAAACAGACCACACAGCACTCCCATTATATAGCTGTGCTTTGAAACCTTATGAGCTGCCTTCTAAGGTGCAGTTCACACAAAAGGTTTATTCATGTTATGCATTCCACTGCACTGCTTCTCCACTATTTTTCTATGTAAACATGTTGCACTCACATTTTGCATCTTTTACAGCATCTCATGATTGGCGCTCAAGTTAAAGGGGTCATATAATGCCACTTTTACAAGATGTAAAATAAGTCTCTGATGTCCCCAGAGTGTGTATGTGAAGTTTTAGCTCAAAATTCCCCACAGATCATTTTTATAGCATGTTCAATTTGTCACTTTCTGAGGGTGAGTAAAAAGCTCAGTTTTTGTGTGTGTCCCTTTAAATGCAAATGAGCTGCTGCTCCTATGAAGAGGGCGGAGTTTTAAGAGGTTGTGTTAGCAGCGCCAATTACCTCAGACTCACTGAAACTGTCAGAAAACAGCCTTTTATGTTCAAACTGGAGTTGGAAAATGATGGAGAGCCTCAAGAAGAAGTGACAACATGTAGAATGCAATAGGACGTTTCTGAATGGTTAGTAGATGAATTTATATAGCTGATGTGGAGTTAACTATCTTAAAGTTATTGACTGCATATTCTGTCATGAAAATCTATAAATTGCTTGTGTGGGAAATGTTGTAAGATGCCTACAGAGCCAGAGAATATATGCTGCATGAAGATATAACAGGTATAGTTTAGTTTAATTACGGTTATAATTTATCATGTTGTCATCTTGATTTTATGACATGCTATTGCATTTGTGTTTGCAATAACATGGCCTCACCCCTTTGTTGCGTGTTCTCGGGGGCAGGGTTTATGTAAATTTTAGGGTTAGTGATGTCACCAACCCGGGAAGAAGTCCCTACCAGCCGTTTGTTGTCGTCCTTAAAGGTGCAGTAAGTGGTATTTGAACTACACTGTGATAAGATATTAAGATATTTGAGATAAAATCCGATGGCTCAGTAAGGCCTGCATCGCCAGCAATAACACTCCCTTTTTCAATGCCCAGAAAGCTACTAAAAACATATTTAAAACAGTTCATGTGACTACAGTGGCTCAACCTTAATGTTGCTAAGCTAAAGCATGTTGCTAAGCTAAAAGCACAATACTCTAATAAGCATAAAAACAAAGAACATACAAATATTGGGTAAAACTATTGTTTATCACAAAATAATTATTAATTGGCAAATAAACGGGAATTTCTTGGTCCAGGAGAAAGGATAAACATTCATAATTTACAAATACTACTGACATCGTAACAATACAAGGCGTTGAAAATCGTCAAACTTACACTTTAAATATGTTTATTATCAATATTTCCCTCTTTCTTCTAATTTTTGCTGTGCTAGGCAGATATAGGGCCCTATCATACACCTGGCGCAATGCGGTGCCATGCGCGACACAAGTGTTTTTTGCTAGTTTCAGCCGGGCGCAGTTATCGTTTCCACGTCCTGCGCCATGTTGTTTAAATAGCAAATGCATTTGCACCCATTTGTGCGCCCATGGTCTGAAAACGAGGTGTGTTCAGGCGCGTTCTAGGCGCGTTACTATTTTGAGGCAACTGAAATAGACTGCGTCATTGACCAACTGAAACCTGGTCTAAAGTCAATGGCACAAAATTTGTTTTGTTATTTAAAGAGCGTGTTAGTAATATGCGCCTATATGCCCTGCTGAAAAAAACAGCATATGCTGGTATGCTGGTTTGAGCTGGTTTATGCTGGTGCTATGCTGGTCCAATGCTGGTCCATGCTTAGGACCAGCATGGACCAGCATAAGAGCAGCACTTGACCAGCATAAACCAGCTAAAACCAGCATACCAGCTTCAAAACCTACCTTAACCAGCATATGCTTTTTTCTCAGCAGGGCAGGTGCACAACGCGCGTGCATTCTGCTTATTATACACACAGGGAAGCGCAGCAGCACACAAACATGCCAAATATTAAAAATAAAAGGATTACAATGTAAAAGATTATTGTGTGCATAAAAATAAAAATGCTTTTGTGGAATCCGGCTTTTCCCGTAGATGGTCTGCTCGCGTACTTTAACCTCGCGCACGAGCAGATCTGTTTCCTCACTATAGACGTGTTCAGTTATTCTGCTTTCAAATTCAGCCTTGTAAATAGCGAATACGCCTTGGCGCGAGTGCAACTGGCTTTTAAAGGGCACGTTATGCACAAAACACACCCATGACTCATTAAGAGAATATGGATACTGTAGTGAACAGCACATTCCAGGGCCCAGTTTATGGCCGGGCCCCTCTCGGTCCGTAACAGCGCACAAAGGTTTGCTACATTTTGATTGGATCTTGGTGGACTAACGCAAACAAACTGTCCAATGCCATCAGATAAAGATGTAAGGACAAGATCCAGACACCTCTTAGAGGGCAAGAAGAAGACCTCTTGTACCAAGCCTGGGAAGCACAGGACTTCTCATTGGTCCACATGCAGTTTCTGCCCTTCACCCATCTAGAGACTACTTCCTAAGGTTGGCCAGAGACTGCCATAAAAATTGCTCAGGACCTCAGCAGCAATGGGTGAAACAAAGAGAGATCAAAAAGATCCATCCAAATCCATTCAAAACTATGTTTGAAAACCTTAGAACTGATGCAAACTACACATCCATTTCATACTTATTCACAGAAATAAGTATTCTCAGTGACAGCTATTTGTAATGCAACATCAGACACAAATTCAGCTGTTAATGTACAATTGAATGAATGCATGACAGTTCAATCTTTTTCCATCATGTTTAGTCTCTATTTGTTTAGAATATTGCCAAAGGTATTCTGGTGGTGGTTTGGAAAGTGAGAAATGCATTGGTAAACTTCAAAGACACTGTAAAGACTTCCAACTTTGTGCTTTATGCAAATGAGCTCCACAGGGGAAAGAAGGGTGGGCCACACTGTGTGTGTCCCCTCCAATGCCAGCAGCCAATCACAGCGCTTGAATGGAGAAGCGCCAAATTGCAATCTCCTCCTCATCGGAAAGGGATAAAGGTACCCTTTCAACAGACACTCCTCGTTCTGAGTCTGTCCTGTACGGGGATAGACACTAACAGATATATCGTTCTGGGTCTCAACTCTGTAAGGAGTGAGACATTAACAGATATACCAAGTTCTGAGTCTCCCATCGGTGAGACACTAACAGATACAACACCGTTCTGAGCCTCTGGTTCGTCCAGAGAGACAACAACAGATCCCATGATCTGAGTCTACAGCTAGTGAGGCAGCAACCGATACGACCACGTTCTGAGCCTCCAGCCTGTGAGGAAAGAGACACTGACAAACATTACGTTGTTTCCGTCCAGCGAAGACAGTAACGACATTTGCAACAAGGTTAAGCTCAGGAGAGCAACCCTTCACTCCAAGGTACCTTTGTCTGCGTGTTCCAGATTGTTAAGGACCTTCTGCACCTACGCCAGGGCCTCATCTGCGTGTTCCAGATTTTAAGACCCTTTGGTGCTACAGGAGATCAGCATCCCACAGAGCTTCGTGTTCAAGACTGTTGAAACAGATTCTGGCTCCTCTCCCCACTGGGTTGTCACCCAGCACAACCAGTGGAAGACGTCACCGTCAACGGACTCAAACACGTGGAACGTAAATATCACTTAACCAAACCTCTTTCCAGAGACCTTGGCATTGTTGTATATTGTCAGTATATAATTTCCTAATTCCCATTAGATGTAATACAGCTGATGTTAGTTAATAACAAATAATCTTTCGTTTATTTGTTTAGTGCATAATAAGGTTCTCCACCTTATTATTTTCAGAGAAACAGTTTATCTTTCCATAAGATAACGTAACTCTTCCATAGCCACACTCAAATTAATCACTTGTATTCTATGTATTTTATGCACTTTATTCCTTTATCATTCATGGTATTCATTTAGTAGTTGTGTTAGTCATTCTTGTTTATCTTTTGTTAATAAAATTTATTTTATTACACTTGTGTCTTCCTTGTGCTGATAATACAGAAAAGGTTCTACAAGTTAGCAATCTCACCAATCTTTCAAATAAATCAGCTGACCACTTTACATTAATTCTAAATGAATGAAAAGCCCCTGTTGAGAGTGTTCTCATACTGCAAAGGTAATAGACCTTGACTGGTGCCCTGAACTAGGAAAAGGAGGAGAGGTGGTCATCTGATGTACTCATAACCACACCTTAAGAGACGTGTGATCCAAAAATCACAATGTCAGCGGTGACGTGAGTACTAATCCCTATTTTACTTCGCGTCCTTGGATGGGCGAAAGTAAAATCACTACAATACCCTCTTTAGACAATGCGCCGGGCGCACCGACCATTTTTCCCATCCTTAAACTAGCAATAGTGGATTCGGACACGCCCTAAGTGCACTTGCACCGTGCGCTTTAGACCATGCGCTTAGATTGTTAAAATAGGGCCCATGTATTTTTGGGACTGTTCACACATATCACATTTTTCCATTCCACTGCACTGCTCTTCCATTGTTTTTCTATGCAAACATGCACTAGATGGATGTGTTTGTGCATCAATGTGTCTTTTGCAGCTTCTCGCAGATGGCACAGTGTTCTAAACAGCTCATCTCTATGCCCATCTAGCACGTTTACGTAGACAAACAATTAAAAAGCAATGAAACACAAAATGCATTTTGGGTGAATCGACCCTAAGGGTCTGACTAAAACTAGGTAGGAGGCTGCATAATGAAGTTGCATACCTTTGGAACAGCCTTTGTGTAGGGAGTAATCTATGATCCCATTGAATTGCTGCCTCCGTAGGCAGCTCACAGGTCAACCAGCTCATCGGGAAAAGTTCCTATGCCCTGACTCACATGCTATACGTTCCGCTAGGCAAATGAGCAATATATTTAGTCAACCCACCATTACATGCAGTGTGTGTATCAGCAAGAACAAATGATCATTCCATTAAATTCTTCCACTCTACCTGCCCTCCAACACTGAAACTTTGCTTTAATTTTCAAATATTCATATTTTAAACTAGATATATTGCTTTGGTACCCAGACAACAGAACGCCTACACAAAAAGCAAGCTGTTACGTTCCAGAGAAACATGCCAGACCAGTATCAAGCCTCTTGTTTCAGAGGAGGGGCTAGAAATGATATTTACCACAGTGGGGTTTAATTTATCCTAATTAATTGTGGAAAGCTTATGAAGCAAACACTGTAAAGCCGTGTGGATGAGAAAAGATTTTGAGGGTTTAGGAAACACATGGATGCATTTGAATGCATACACGTAATGTGCATAATATTCCAGAAATTCAAAAGCATAAATTCAGGCTTTAATGCTTAGAGATAAAAACAAGAAAGAACATATTTAAACCTAAATAATACAACAGGGGTCCAATTTCTGTGCGGCCCACTGGGAATTCTCCAGATTTGCCACGCCAGGCCTGGTTGGGATACTGGTACATCTAGCATTGTCAATGACTTATTTTAGCTGCATGGCTACAACCAGTCAATGACAGCTGCATTCTTGCTCACCATCTGCTCACAAATCCATCATTCATCCACGTGGAAATGGGCTGTAGGACAGTGTTTATGTGAGTTCAGAAGCCAAAATAGTGCCCAGCATTCCTCATATTCAACTTTGTGCAAGATTTATGGGATACGGTTGGGCATTCGGTCATTTTGAACTATGGATCCAGCAGAGGTACAAGTACAGATCTATGAAATACTGTTGCAAAAGCACTGGTGCTGTCCATGGTCCTGAAAAAAAACAATTCAACTAGCAACAACAAAAACTACAGCATACTTTTCTTGCCTCTTCATGTAGCCTGGTGGTTATCAAGGCTAAAAGCGAATCTACAAAGACATACTACAATCTGTAGTTTCTTATTATTTTGCAACATGATATATATATATATATATATATATATATATATATATATACATACATACATACAAACAATGTACAAGTCTGTACATACATGTGTTGTTATACGGACAATACCATTCTGTAATACTGTCAGTCATATCACCAAGTTGAACACTTCTACTGATATTTAAGTCTGTTAATGTGTAATGTCTATTTTAAACAATAACATGAGATGTGAGACTCTGATGTTGAACTGCTTACAAAACTATGGAATTAACCATACCCATCTTTTTTTTTTTTATTGCTTTTTCTTTCACTCTTCTAAGCACACATAAACACACTCACACATACCAGACTCAGAGCAGTGTCTATATTAATAATGAAAAACTGCCAGTTCCGTTTTAGCAAGGTTATTCCTCACCAATAACTAAATCAGCTAATATAAAATGGCTTAGAGGGAAGGATAGATAAATGAGATAAATGGGGAAGAGGAAGTAAACAATGAATGAGTAAATATAATTTAGTATATCCTAAGACTTGCAAGCCAAAGCAGACAAGTACTTAATTAAAATCAGCCACTGTCAAGACAAATTATGAGCAGAGCAGAATATTCAACATCACCAAGCGGGCTAAATTGAAAAATAATTAGGGTCATGCAGGCCAAGTCTGAATATTTAGATCTACAGATACAGTTCTTTATGTAAGGAATAATTGACGACGGGCCATTGAATTATTAGGGGAAAAAAAATGCATTATGCATTAACGGTTACCATTGTTCAGATGTTGTATTTCAAGACATTTGTCAGGTTTTTGTCCTTAAAACACTCTTATGTGTAGGACTAACTTCTTACGCATCTTATCGCATCTGTTGCTAATTCCAAAATGTCATTTTAGAGCTACTAACAGAGACTTAAGCCACTGATAGCAGTTTAATGCAGTTATTAGAGAGAGAGAGAGAAAGAGAGAGAGAGATTAAGCATGTGTGAATTACCTGAACCTGTGTGTCTCTCAACAGTGTTTGGCAGCAGCATCTCTACTAATAGTGAAACTGTAAGTTTATCTGTTTCAAGAACAGTGCCTCGCTAGTGAGAAATGTCATGTAGCTTTTATGTTGCTAAACTATGTGTGTCCGTACTGTATGTGTTCGAAGTTATTTGGCAAAGTGATATGGACATGTAGTCAAGACTTGCCTGGAACTATATAATAAGTATATATATGTTATACTGTGTTGCCCTTTAAGTAATTTAACTTTAAATATCCGTTTTATTTTTGTTGATACATATTCTCAGGTAAAATGAAGGGTTCATAATTACTTTTCTGTTTATCTACCTCATTTGTAAAAATTAATATTATTTGTTACGTGATGATGTCACTGCCTGTTTAGTTACTTCCTGTGAGTCCTTCCTGGTTCTACATGAAAACAATGAGACATTCATGGTGTGCTCTTTCTAACTATCCGTTGCATCCACTATAATCCATCATAGAGGCAATGCCGTAAGTTCATCTATGAGACATTAGACATTTTAAAGATTATATATTTGTAAGGATTTTGTTAAAAAGATGATGTTTGATAAGTTGTTAAAAACAAGCTAACAGTGATGTTAATAGCCATTATAGCTGCTACTACAGCAAGAACAGCTGTGATTGTTCGTTATAGACATTGAATATTGTTGTACTGTTTTATTACAGTTTTCACCGCAACAAGTCAATGACAAAGAGTGACAGTAAATGATCAACCTTACTACGACTCTGTCTTCATTGGCTACGGTTTAGCTTGGTGTTTAGTCAGAGTTTCAACACACTGCACGAGAACACTACATATACTATATAATAAGTAATAAGTATAATATTTGTTTTCTAATATGTGTGTAATCTAATGTACATAATTTTTTAGGTTGTGATAATCATCTGTCAATAATGGACAGGACTATTTTAAGGCACATTTTACTTTGACCATTCTTCACTTAACTGATCCAAAATCAGCTTGCTGGGAAAAAAAAAACAAAAAAACAAAAAAAAAAAAAACACTGTAACTGCAATAAATACAGTCAAACCTGATCTGAGACCTGCTGTAAGGGAAAAGCTTTAGCATCACATTTTATTGTTGTTGCTATTCAGCAAAGCTCCTGTATTGGAATTCACTAGACACTTCACAGAAAGATCTGCATTCAAGATTAGGGAGTGGTTAGAGATATTGATGTGCTTTTACTAGGGCACTGGGGTATAACACACAACCTTATTTGCTGAATCCATTTCAGCTGGATTAGAATAAAGAAGTGAATATGTTATTTACTGTACACAGAGAGTGTATTGATAAGAAACATAACTGGCAAAAATATTTGTAATACAAGGTTAGAAACACTTGTGTGTGAATAATTCAAATAATTTATAATTAAAAATGATTTTAACAAATGAAAATGATAAAAAATACTATTTTTGTTTTAATTTTATATTATAATGAAGAATAACAGTCTAAATATATAAATAATATATAATATAATATTTATATATATAATAAATAAATATATCAATAAATATAAATAAAATTTGAAATATTAAATAAAATATTTGATTTAATTAATAACAAAAAAAAATTATATGATAAATTATTTTAAAGGACATAGTGTGCAAGAGAAAAGGAGTGTGCTTATTTTGTGGTCTGCTTTATGTCAGGTTATATTAAACATTGATTGTAATGGCCAGGGCACCACACCAGACATGCATCGCTTCCCCTCTTATAATTCACTTCCTACTTAACTGGTGATAATAATGGACCTATTAACATTACATTCCCCTGATTGTACTGCAGATATTGATCACTTCACCCATTCAGCATACTCACAAAAGACACACATCTTTGCTCTGAGCCTCTTTCTATTCTTCTCTTACAGCAAGTCGACATTCAATCAATCAGAACATAAAGGAGCGCCATATGCAGTTAAAATGACATGTACATCCCATGAGCCAAGAGGAGTATTGATTTGTTTCCTTATTATCTGACCATTGTGTAAAACACTAAAGAAAATCATCCTAAACAACATTGTATTTTTATTAAATTAGCATAAATTAAATATATAGTTTTATTAATTTAAATATTATTATTTAAATATATATATATATACTCACATTATATATGTTTTAATTAATTAATTTAAATATTATTATTTAAATATATATATAATATACTGTATATTTAAATAATACTATTTAATTAATTAAAACTATTATGTAGAATGCGACTATATATATATATATATATATATATATATATATATATATATATATATATATATATATATATATAATGAGAATTAGTCCTGAAAACAGGCTTTTTAATCAGAATATACTTTTTTATTTATTATTATTTTAATTTCAGGGTGAAATATGGCCAGGACAAGTTCTTGACAGGTTTCATGAGATTCACCCTGCTCTTCTCAGTTACACCATGTCCATAAATTTAGCTCTGTAAGCCTCTCTTCTGAAACGATGAGTCACAGCACTCATGGTCTTCACAGCCCTTTTGGGACCAGGGTCATGCATAGAATGTGGAGGCAGTTCAACTCATTTATATTGATAAAAAGGCAGCTGTTTGGCCATGCGGTGTGGTCTACATGTGCAAAGAGAGAAAAATGAACCTGTTAATTATTTCAGAGTTACAAAATATTAATTTAGCTGGTAGCCCGAGGTCTGAAATATTGAATTATGGAGAGTATGCCTGGATGATCCTGCTGAAAAAGTCAGAAAATATACAACACAACTGAACACTTCTTGCTCATTAATCAAACATAATCAGGCTGGTCTCAGGTCTTTACGGATGGAAGACAGACTGATGCACAGCATGTGAACTCACATCTGCACACACACACCTACACAACATCAATTCTGGTGACAGCAGGAAAATACCAGAGGCTGTATATCGAAGCTAAGAGGTGCAAAATTTACAGCAGCTGTCCTTACTGTCTTGCAAAATTCCTGCAAACCCACAGTGCACACACACGGATATCGACCCCAGGAGCTTGATCTTCACCCAGCTCTGCTTTCATTAACAGAGGAAGCAAATAAGACTGGACACACAGCAGTAGTTCAGAGGGGCTGTATGACCTGTGTGCTGTCCTATATGAACAGAACAGCATGGTCATAAAAAATGTTTCACACAACATCCCTTCTAAACACACACACAAGTTTGTTTAGGTATCTTTGTGGGGACTTTTACTGTTTTTATACTGACATAACAGTATTTTCTATCCCTCAACCCTAACCGTGACCCTAAACCTTTTTGCACTATAAAAAATGCTGGGTTGTTTCATCCCAAATTTGGGTCAAATAAAGACAAACCCAGCCGTTGGGTTAAATCTTTAAATTAAATTTTTAACCCAATGGTTGGGTTTGTCCATATTTTACCCAAATTTGGGATAGAACAACCCAGCATTTTTTTAGAGTGTACATTTTCGAATAAGCATCATTAAATAAGTATGTTTATTAATCCATTTCTCCTGTGGGGACTGCTGGCTGGTATGTGATCTCAGGTTTTATCCTTGTGGGGACATTTGGTTCCCACAATGGAGGCTACACCTGTATAGACACACACACATTACTTACAGTAGCTATCTAAATGGGGACATTGCATAGACTTTTTTTTTGCATAGACATTGCATAGACTTGTTTTTATATGCCACTAGTTGTAAATACCATACCCTAACCCTAACAGAAAACTTGTTGCAGTTGTGTCCATTTTAAAAAACTCTATTTGTTTTTATGCTATTTTTACAGGGGAGGACATCCCCAAAATGAGGTTTTATGAGTTTTTGTTAGGTTTAGCTCGCCTCTGGGTACAAATTTGTCCCCAAAATATGGTTAAGTAGGCACACACACACACACACACAGACAGACATGCACACACACACACAAACACGCCCGCACACGCACACACACACACAAACACGCACGAACACAATTTTTGTGAATTGTGGGGACATTCTATAGGCGTGGTTTTTATACTGTACAAACCGTATTTTCTATCACCCTACACCAACCCTACACCTAAACCTACCCATCACAGAAAAGTGTGCACATTTTTACTTTCTCAAAAAAAAAAAAAAAAAACATTCTGTATGATTTATAAGCCTTTTAAAAAATGGGGACATGGGGTAATGTCCTCATAAGTCACCCTCTCCTTGTAATACGTCATAACCATGTCATTATACAAATTGTGTCCTGATATGTCACAAAAACACGCACACACACACACACAAATTTGTGTCCTCATAAATCACAAAAATGCACACACACACACTTAAGGACATTTTTGGACATTTAAAGGTATAGTGTATTTTGACATGCACGATGGTAATACCATGTTGTTGGATGTCATCATGTTTTTTTTTTTTGGACATATACCATGGCAATACTGTGTTTTTAGACAGGTACTATGGTAACGCCATGTTTTTTGGACATTTCCCATGTAAATCATTTTTTTTTTTTGGAAAGGTATAGTGTTGGATATGGCAACATGTTTTTGAATATAGTTAGTATAATATTTTGGACATATGCCATTGTAATACTATATTTTTGGACATTAACCATGGTGTATCATGACATTTTGCACAAGTACCATAGTAACAGGGTACCACAGGAATGCTATTGAGCACATAAGAGCAGAAATGTGAATATGACATTATCAATAATGCATTTACGATCTGACAAGCCCTTGCTTGTGGCTCTCTCTCACTCTGTCTGTGTATACATGTATGAGAGAGAGGTCTCCCAGTAATCTCATTAGGCTGTCCCTTGGAATGCTATAAATAATTCATTTATCAATTCATTCATCTAATTATAGACTAAATGTCAGGATGTTTACCTTCTGTGTATATAGTATGTTTGAGAGTGAATATGTTTGAAAGACTAGATTTTCAGCCATTAACTGCTATACAAGTAAAATATGTCAGTATAAAGGAACCTCAAATGGGTTTCAAGTCTTTCACAACAGCCACATCAGAACGAGAATAGAACATCAGAATAAGTAGCTCAAACCTCCTGACACTGAGTTCAAAAGACATGGTGCTGTTCAAATGACATGGTGCTGACAAGAACAGCATGTTTCTGGTTTGTTATTTTTGAAAAATGGCATCACAACAAACATTAGACCACAGGCAGTGGTAATGTTTGATGTCTTTAGCAAGGACACAACTCCTCACCAACAAGACCTTAATAACAGAGGACTGTGTTTTTATAATAAACTTGAGTGTATTAACATCCATTTACCTTTAAAAATGACTATAATAAGAGAATTTCATGAAAAATATTTCTTCAGCCACATGAAAGAGAAACTAAATACAGTATGCCAGTAATTGGACATAGCAGCACCTCATGAAAGTTCGCTTTTAAACCACAGACTCATGTTGCGTACATGTTGCGTACAGTGATTTTTGACCAGGGGTATGCATATTCTTGTGGTACTTCAGAAGATTTTGCTTATACCAAGAAATCAGAAATTTCAACTATTATGAAAAATATTTGTATTATTATAATATACTGTATATAATATTTAATACTGAGATTAGGATTATTTGAGAAAAATATCTGTAATATATTTGAGATATTTTCAGTTTCCTTTTAAGGAAAACAACATTCTTAAGTAAATTATTATTAAATTACTGCACTGAATTGAATAACAATTTGCATAAGAATTGCTTAATTTTCACACACACACACACACACACACACACACACACACACACACACACACACACACGCACGCACGCACGCACGCACGCACACGTTTGTTTTTGTGAATTGTGGGGACATTCCATAGGCGTAATGGTTTTTATACTGTACAAACCAGATTTTCTATCACCCTACACTACCCTTACCCCTAAACCTACCCATCACATGAAACTGCACATTTTTACTTTCTCAAAAAATCTCATTCTGTATGATTTATAAGCCTTTTGAAAAATGGGGACATGGGGTAATGTCCTCATAAGTCACCCTCTCCTTGTAATACCTATGCCATACCCATGACATTATACAAATTTGTGTCCTGATATGTCACAAAAACGTGTGCGCGCGCACACACACACACACACACGCGCATATGTTTACTTAGCTATCTAAATGGGGACATTGCATAGACTTCTATTGTTCTTATATACAGATAGTTATACATTTTATAACCTAACCTTAACCCACATCCTAAACCTACCTATAACAAAAAAACCTTCTGCATTTTTATACCACTTTATTTTTATAACAGCTTTACACATGATGTAGGTTAAGTAGGTACACACATACACACAATTCTGGTTCGGTGTCAATTAAAAGCTACGTAAGCTTTGCTGATGTTGCTATGGGGGTACCAATGGAATGTATGGGATAGACAATATAAATAAATACACATGTATGGACTGACACTTATAAAAAGCATATCATCTAGACACCTATGGCTTACTATTTTATTTACTATATTATTATTATTTACTATTTTCATTCAGCAATTGATTAAACATTTGCCGGTAAGTGTTGCATATAATAATCTATCGATTGGAAATTGCTCCTCTGAGACATTTCACAGCTATGAATATGAAATTAAGTATATTAAGTTTTTGTGGGTTCTGCCAGGATGCCATAGTACTGGAACAGCAGCAATCAAATAGTTCTGCTGATGGACAATATATGATAAAGATGCTGCAGCCAACGAAGACTTCCTGGAAAGACATTTGAAACACTTTTTATTAGTTTCGTCTTCAGAACCTGCCTTTACTCTCTTGGGTCAACTGCATTGGTTTGACAGGCATGACAAGCCGAGCACTGAATCCCAGGCTGAAACTCCTCTACATAGCGCAATCATAAATCTTCCTTTCTGTTGTTGGGTAGTTGCCCTGCCCTCAGGACTTCACAGAGACTAACAGAGATTGTTAGTAAAGCTCCATGACATGTGAATGGTAGTGACTATATAGTATATGAACGCATTATCTCCAAAAAACAGACTTTATCAGAAGCTAAATAAGCTCATGATAGTCAAACAAAGATAAAAGTATATCACAACTGAGCTTTTAGAAACTCACAGAGCTCTTTAGTGGGATTTTCGCTTTCTATGTTAAGCATCTCTTGTGATTTTCTGTCTACTGTTACATCTGTCATCCTCTAACCTGGGAATGCACTGAAGTTCACTAAAATATTCAGGAGCAAATTTTAATATTAATTTCCATGTTTGTTTTAAGAGTCTGAGCGCTGTGCCCAGGGTGTGTAATAATTGAAGGCTACATGGCTAGAGCTGAGTGGAAGGGAATGTTCCAGAGTTAACATTTCACCAAGCAGGATTATGGGATATGTGCACTTGATCTACTATAGCGTATGGATATTAACTCTCTTTAATTAAGGTGCAAGATCTGTTTGCATGCATAAATACTTGAATAGAAACAAGGTTATCAATATTTAATGACAAAATACTAGGAATGTTAGCAAAAACATGCATACTTACAAATAAATCACACATGCTCAGTACTAGGACTATTGCTGTTCACACTGTACATGTTACCATTGGGAGATATCATTAGGAAGCATGACGTTAGTTTTCACTGTTATGCTGATGATATATCTATATTTATTTGCACCCCGACGAAACTTATCAATTCACAAAATTAAGGGAATGCATAGCTAATATAAAAAAATTGGATAACTAGTAATTTCTTACTAATTAATTCTGAAAAAACAGAGGTTTTACTAATTGGACCAAGAACCTCTGTACATAATAACCCAGAATACTGTCTAAGGCTTGATGGCAGCTCTGTCTTCATCATTAGTTTGGAACCTGGGTGTGCACTTTGATACCAGACTTTCATTTGAAAGCCACATTTCTAGCATCTGTAAAACCTCATTCTTCCATCTTAAAAATATATCTAAAATACGACATATGCTCTCAGTGACAAATGCTTCCGCAGTTAGTTAATGCGTTCATGACCTCAAGGCTAGATTATTGTAATGTTGCCCTTCATACTTAATAAACAAACTCCAGCTGGTCCAAAACGCAGCAGCTAGAGTTCTTACTAGAACCAGAAAGAATTACCATATTATTAATATAAAGATATATTTTTTAAAAAAGAATGCAGTTTTACAGATGCTAGAAATGAAATGAAATGAAATCAAAGTTTGGTATCAAAGAGCACACCCTGGTTCTTAACTGACGACGAAGACTTGACAGAACATCCATCAAGTGTTAGACAGTATTCTAGGTTATTACGTGGGGAGGTTTTTGGTCCAATAATTAGAATCCCTGTTTTTTACAGAACTAAGTAGTAGGAAATTGCTAGTCATCCAATTTGTTATATCAGCTATGCATTCCGTTAATTTTGTGAATGCTTGCGTAGTTGGGGACACCTACTATTCAACAATATTATATAGATGAATATATATAGATGAAATGCACTAAATTAATAAGTGATGATTTTTACAATGGAACTAAATCAACATTGAACTGACTCAAGCTAAACAATGACACTATTTTCTTCTAGAGCTGCTGTACAGCTAAAACAAACTTTATTGTATAATTTTCCTGTTATCACTGTAAAGCTGCTTTGAAACATCTGTACTGTAAAAAGCACTATATAAATAAAGGTGACTTGACTTGATTAACAAATAAATAAAAATAAATAAAATGACAAATCTGTTTTGTTTCAGACTGAGACAAACTTCTGTGCTAGACTTTCTTTGCCTTACGTAATTCAGCTCTGAATTTACTCCCAGCTAAAGTAATTTAACTTCTGCTGGGTGAATGGGGCTGATAAGACTTTCAAATTAAAATACTGTTACCTTGCAAACTGCAGAGGTTTATCAGATCGTCTGAGGGGAATCTGTTATGCAATTTGCATTTTAAACTTTATGATTTTCTGTCCAAAATCTGGGACAAATACTAGGGAAAAATTAGTATCTTCCAGCTCCATCTATATATGTCTTGTAGGACCAATGTGTCCATGAGAACACAGAGTCCTCTCCTTGGCCTGATTTTGTGTTTTTCTTCCATTTGCCTTTTGTCCTCTATCCATTAATTCAGTTTTCTGCACATTTCTCTTTTTCTTTTTTAAAAGCCTTCTCCCAGGTAAGCTGAATATTTAGATTTTTTTCTCCATCCGCACCACTTGCTTGTCCCTCAGCCCTGTCCTCTCTTTTTTACCTTCAAATGTTTGTGCTCAGACTCTGCTTATCTCCTTATTGCTGATTTACTCAATAATATCCAAAAGAGTAAATAAAAACAGAGATACACAGGGAAAAGAACAGTTTGACTGAGGTAAATGGTGTGTTTGCAGTAACAAGGAAACAGGGAAATTTGATGAATATGTTCTATCTATAAGGTCATATTCTAGTTATTTTTTCAGAAAAATAATGTTGCCATTCTTTGCCATTTTGAGAGGTAATGAGTTATGAGAATAACTTCAAGTAATTAGCATAATCAGGTTATGGTGTGAGTGGCAACTACCATTCAAAAGATTAAGATTTTTTTTTAATAAATTAATGAATAAATTACAGTATCAAAGGAATCCCTGTGACGTCGAGCCGCAGGTCGCATATCCATCCGCAGCACCCAGGCAAGAGGATCCTTTGGCTTTGCCTCCCGCCGTCGACCTCTTTGCTCCATCTCGGCCCGTCAACCTGCTGGCTCCGTCCAGGCTCCTCCCACCTACGGTTCCACCGGAGACCCTCCGACTGACGACTCCTCCGGTCTCCCTCGTCCGGCCGGCTCCTCTTTGGTCAGTCGTCCCACCTCTTCTGCCACGGACTTGCGGGCCGTCCGTTCCACTCCATCCCTCCACCCCTACAGTAACAGGGGGTTCCTCCTTCCCCTCGGGGTCGCCTCTGTCCTCCGTCGCACCGGCGTCACCTCAGCCTTCGGGATCTCCAGTTACACCTTCGTCGGTCGTCGCCGTGATGTCACCGGGGTCTCCTAAGCCTGAGTTCGCCAGCTCTCGGTCTGCGCCCCTGGATCCACCTGCCGAGTCTCCGTCGGTCGTCCCTTCAGATGCCGTCAGTCTGCCCAACACCATCTGGGCTCCTCCCCTCCTCGACTCTGCCGTGGACTGTCGGTTCTGGGGAGCTCTGGGTCTGTGCCATCGGTCGTCCACCACCAATGCTGCCGGGGGATCGTCGTCCTCCCTTCACCACTCACAGTCACTCAGTCCACCTCCAGAACCCCCTCCGACCCTCCCTTAGATGTCCCTTTGCGGTGCGAGGACGTGCCTCGCCGGAGGGGGATGTAATGTCACAGTCACCGTCTCGTCCCATTTGTTTTGGTTGTCATGTGCTTCTTTGTTCATAGTTCCTGCCACTCATCATTCACCATGGACACCAATCACCCTCACAGCTGTTTGTCATTTACATTGTGTATTTAAGTTCCTTCCTGTCTTCAGTTCATTGTCCGGTATTGTCTGTTACGTGTTGTTGCTGTCGTCTCTCTACCAGTGTTGGATCTATATTAAACTTTGTTGTATTTCGTGAATCTTCTGCCTTCGTCTTCTTTGAAGCTAACCCGTGACAATAATAAAAAAGCGTTTGTGTCTGTGAGTGAGCCCTGCAATGGACTGGCCATCCATTCAGGTTGTCCCCCACCTGTGGCCCAAGACACTGGGATAGACTCAAGATATCTTTATCCTTTTAAAAGATTTCCAATGACAGTGGTAAAACTGCTTCCTTGTTTACAACCATACCTTTCAATTTGCTACTGACTCACTCATCTTTGCCACCATCTAATGGTGTAATAATGTAACTTTCACTGAAGTCGAAATCACAATCACTAACGGACCCTTTCACAATATAAAATATGCCATATTATTTATAAAAAAATATATTTATTGAAGAATAATATTTAAATTAATAACAATAGCCATTAGACAATAGGAAATAAACACAGGTAAACAATTCAGTCAAACGTACAAAAGCAGCGCTCTAGTACAGGATTTAAGTTAAATATAGCCTAAATATAAAGTTATTAATCTTAATTTTCCCCTTAACCCGAATTGATTTGCATATGGAACAAGTAATAGATTAATAAGACTAAAGATTGCCCGATGGATATACCCCAACTGAATTATATCTCATGTTTAACCACTATCTACTTAAGAACAAGCAGCAAATTCCTGAAGGACTGGCCGAGATCAAGCTGTTTTCTGCGGGTAAATTAGCATTGAATGGCCGCTGACGGCCTGGAGCACACATCTGCAAAAGCGTCTAAACAAATTGTAAAATAGGCACTATGTTTATACTGTATACCAGTCACATATTTAAGGTCTAAATAACTACATTCTCACCTAAGAAACTCTTAAAAACTACTTTCCGTAACACAACAACAGTATTATTTGTAAAATAAGCGGAGTGATACAAACTGTGAAACGGTTCCAGTGCTGATACTGGGGGAATATCGCATGACTTTTGAATGGTTGTATACTAACATTGGAATATTTCTTGCATGTAAACATGGTGGGCAAATAACACAAAACAACATTACACATAAACACTCACCAGCCAATTTATTAGGTACACCTTGCTAGTCTGGGTTGGACCCTCTTTTGCCTTCAGAACTACCTTAATACTTCATGGCGTAGATTCAACAAGGTGCTGGAAACATTTCTCAGAGATTCTGGTCCATATTGATGGCATCATGCAGTTGCTGCAGATTTGTTGGCTGTACATCCATAATGTGAATCTCCTGTTCCACCATAGAGTTGCTCTATTGGATTGAGATCTGGTGACTGTGGAGGCTCTTTGAGTATGAACCAGTTTGAGATTATTTGAGCTTTGTGATGTGGCGTATTATCCTGCTAGAAACAGCCATAAGAAGGTGGGTACACTGTGGTCATAAAGGGATGGACATGGTCAGCAACAATACTCAGGTAAGCTGTGGCATTTAAACGATGCTCAATTGGCACTAAGGGGTCCAAAGTGTGCCAAGCAAATATACCCCACACCATTACACCACCAACCTGAACCGTTGATAGAAGGCAGGATGGATCCATGCTTTCATGTGGTTTACTCCAAATTCTGACCCTGCCATCTGAATGTCGCAGCAGAAAACAAGACTCATCAGAACAGGCAACGTTTACAAATCTTCTATTTTCCAGTTTTGGTGAGCTGTGGAAATTGTAGCCTCATTATGTTCTTAGCTGACAAGAGTGGTGCCCGGTGTGGTCTTCTGCTGCTGTACCCCATCTGCTTTAAGGTTCAACGTTTTGTGCGTTCAGCTCTTCTGTAGATCTCAGTTGTAACGAGTGGTTATTTGAGATACTGTTGCCTTGCTATTGGCTCGAACCAGTCTTGCCAAAAATATTTCGCCCACAGAACTACCGCTCACTGGATATTTTCTTTTTTTTGGACCATTCTATGAAAACCTTAGAGGGAGATGTGCATGAAAATCCCAGTAGATCATCAGTTTCTGAAATACTCAGACCAGCCCATCTGGTACCAACAACCCCCCACCACGGAAAAAAAATCATAATCAAATTACTAAGCAACCACTGAGACACTGAGGTGCGGGAAGTGAGTGTTATTATAGTGCTGGTGTGATGAGGTGCAGGTGATGCTGATCAGAACTCGGGTGATTGGGAACGAGTGGGCGGAGCGTGGAGATCCGGTGGCGATGCGCGCTGTGTGTTGGTGGTGGGAACTGTAGTAGTCCCTCTGTGTGAGTGTACTGCCGATGGGCGTCAACTAGCTATGAAAAAGTTAATAATCATATTTTTAAAAACTACTGCCTTGATCAACATAAAATAGGTGTCATTTTAAAGCTTAGAGTCTGACCTTTACAATGCATATAATTTGATTAATTCCAAAGTTGTGCTGAGTTATTTGCTGATGAATAATAAAAAAAAAGTTTTCATAATTTATTAATTTTTTTTTGTACTATGTACTGCAATGTGTCAAAAACATACAGTTCAGATAGTCATGTGTCATATGTCATTTGAAAGGTCTCACAGAGTAGAACACCACAATTACAATTGTTTTGGGCTTCTCCAGACCCATATGTAAATAATATACAGATGCAGCATCTAAGTAACGTTTCGCTTGTAACTTCATGAAACATGCTCCAAACATGGAAAATGGGACGACAATATTTACCGCAGATTCTCACGATTAAAAAGAGCTCACTCACCATAATCCGTGACTTAGATCTAAAGATATTCCTCATGTAGTTATAACACACATAAACACCACAGACGCACATGTAGTAAAAAAAGTTAGCTTTCATGTGGCATTTTCACTTGTAACTTCGTGAAACATGCTCAACATGATTAATCACTCAGGATACCTAATCTAAGGATATTATATTTTGTGTATGTCACTCAGAAAACAACAATTTTAAAAATGCCTTCCGGGTGTCAAGGGGTAAACAAAAAGGCTACCTTGGTTCCAAATGCTGTAACTTTTGATTACTTTATGCTATCACCACAAAATTGATCCAGATGCAGCTCACATGTAGGGGAACTTCACCAAAAAAAAAAAAAAAAAAAAAAAGTCCTACTACCTTATTTCCTTCCTGAGTTATTGCATGTCAAATAAGATATGTAAAATTTCTCTTGAGCACACTTTCTTTGTATTTTATCAGCAGTTTCTCAACATGAGAATGTCTAAATGTAAAGAATTTTCTATCAAACGATACCTGCCTCTTGACTCTCCTTGGTATAGTTTAAATCTTTAATTTTGAGTTACGAGTCTTTAATTTTGTGTACATCACTAAAAACAACTCTAAAAATGCCTTCAGGGCTTAAAGGGTTAAATCACCTTTCTTCCCTATTCTGATGCTCAGTTTGAACTTCAGCAGATCATCTTGACCATGTCTATATGCCTAAATGCATTGAGTTGCTGCCATGTGATTGGATAAATAGATATTTGCATTAACGTGCAGTTGAACAGGTAAACATCTAATAAAGTGCATGGCCAGTGAGTGTATGTTTGCATAAATAAAACTAATAAAACACAAACCTTTAATGAGGTATATCCTAACTAGAGAATCTGAATAATGTTTGCAGAAGGGTTCGCCAATGTGATACGAGAACATGACAATATGTAATGAGATGATGTGAAAGGAAGAAAGACAGAGGACGAGAGAGAGTTCTGGGGAAAAGATAGACATGTTGCTAAAGTACTTGTCATTTTTTGGAGTGTATGAAGAGCAGATGAGCTCTCTGGAGGAGATGATGTGATGGTCTTGCACAGCAGGGTGCCACTCTGCACTGTAACGCCAGGCTCACAATTACCTGCTCATCTCCGAGACACACAGTTAACATCCTGCCTAATATTTTATTTCTCTCTTTTTCAGCTTCCTGCCCTTTTGTTAATGTGTTAATGCATAGGTTTGGGATGTTAGTATTTTATACAGACACGTGGAATACTGTAGCTATGCTATAGTGCAAAAGAGTTATTTTGTTTCACTTCTTTAGATATTGTAAAAGCACTAATGAATTTTTAAATGTGTATTGATGATCTGTAAATTTTCTGGTGTTTTATGATTTACTAGCATGATATAACACACAACTGTGCATTAGCAATGACTGCTAATTCACAACACACACACACACACACACACACACACACACACACACACTTCATTGATTGTTTTTTAAGGTAATATTGATTCCTTGATGAAAATTCTAGACATGATTTATATTCATATTTCTCAGGGTGCACAGAAATGGATTTCAAGATTGATGTGGATGGTAATATACCAGATATACAGTGGCATCCTAGAGTCACAATGAAAACATGGTATTTAAAATCCAATTTAAACCAGGAAATAAACCAAAAGATCTATGTTTTTGAGATAAACTGAAATTAATTTATTATTAATAATAAATTATTATTATTACTACTTGATAATACTTTGAAAATGTACACAACACAATGGCCCTCAAAGGCCCCAAATGATCTCAGTTTGTGTCTACAGTAGATGATTCATGAACATTTCATAAGGAATGGATAATACAGGAGTGACCACGTATATAGGGGATGGGCATTAACTTAACTCACTGTACCAGGATAGATAGAAAGGCAAAGAAGAAAAGAGAAGAGCAAAGCGATGTAAGTGTCATTGAGTGACAGAGCATGTCTGAACAGCTGAAGGGGCATGACGAGATGAAATAGGACATACTGAAAGAAAGAAGAGAAATACAAGAAGAGAAAGGGAGAGGGAGCAATTTATAATGAGAATCCAGAAGAAGGAAAGGGAAATTCATGAGGAGGAATGATTATGAGGGAACGAGACAGAGTGTGTTAGAGGAGCTATTATGAGCATAGAGAAGAAAGAGAATGAAAATAAAAAAGGACATAGAGTGTGTGTACTGAGCAGAAAAGAGCTGACACTTCAGTGATCATGCCAGGGGCTACATTACCAATGCCAAACATGTAAACACACACAATTCATTTGTCAGGGTTATGTCTTGTTTTTTTCTGTGTTTGAATTTTACCATGAGTTGGTTTTGCTCTGTTTTCTGTTTCCTTTGCTCCTTGTTCCTGTTTCTGGTTAGTCTCCTTGGTTACTCATTTGATTAGTGTTCACACCTGGTATTTATCGCATTGATTGGTTTGGTGTGTATTTAAAGTCTCCATGAAATTAAAACTCCATAAGTTTTTTGGCTTTTAATATGAATATGTTAGCCTTAAGGTTATCTTTAAGGATTTGGTCTATAATGCGGCAGCCAGGCTACTGACTGGCACTAAAAAGCAGAAGCGTCTAACACATTACTCCTGTGCTTGCCTCTCTCCATTGGCTACCGGTTAAGTCTCGGATTGATTTTAAGATTTTGCTCTTTGTTTTTAAAGCTTAACGTGGACTTGCTCCTCAGGTATATCAGTGATCTTACTGTCCTGTACAATGCCTCAAGATCCTTAAGCTCATCCAATCAATTTCTTCTTTCTGTTCCTCACTCACGGTATAAAACTAAAGGTGACCGGGCTTTCTCGGTAGCACTAGAAGAAAATAGTGTCATTGTCCAGCTTAAGTAAATTCAGTACTGATTTGTTTCCATTGTAAAAATCATTAGTTGGGTCATTCTCACGAAACCATTAAAACACCATGGCACTAATGATTTTAAATATTAAACATGCATTTTAGTAATATATAAAACATCATAATAAAGACAATATTGTACTCTACACTGAACAAATAGTAATTTCAACATTTAAATGAATTATTTTTGTATTTTACTATATTTTCAGCTGAAATTCTCATTACAGCAATGCGTCCAGGTATGTCTGAATGTATGTTGTGTTCTAATTTAAACAGAAAAAAATGAAAATATTCTAAATATATATATATATATATGGATGTTCTAATAGATTTTTTCAAATGACAGAAAAAATATTAATGTATAATATATAATAATAGTGGAAAAATGAAGTGTCCATAGCTGATGTTCTCATCCTCCGCAACATTTTTTTAAGGACTCTTTACACACAAAAAAACTTGATTTTGAATTAAGCAACACGTGCTAGAACCTCAAAGATGGCTGCCAAGTAGGCAGCTCTCTTTATATTTATCCAGTTAAAAATGATCTTATCAGACCATGTACACGACATTTGGATTATCATTACCGTAACAGGAAATTTTCCTCATTTAGAAAAACTTTAAATTAATAATTTTCTGTGAAAAATGTCTACTTCATTAATGTCTAATTATGTACATTGAATAAAAGTTGGCTCAATCATCATGGCTTCTCTGAATTTAGTAAAATATGCTAAGGTACCTCATCCTCCGCAATACTATTCTCAATTTCCGCAACAATTTAAGGCCAGTTGCGGTAGAGAGAACTTCTGTTTCGGTAATGAGAATTTAATCATACAGGCTATTTTTAAATATATATTATGATGTATTAAGTTAATCAATATTTACTAACTGTTGGAAAACTTTTGCAAGACTACACAAATGTTCACACACATGTTGGCACATCTATCATTATGAAGACTTTCCACAGGTGTAATTATTTTGTATACTAAGCTCATATTTTCTTTCCCTTAACCTCTAAACACAACTCTCACAGAACACTTTTGGCCATTTTATATTTTAATAAAATACTGTATGTTTAATTTACCGTTTGATTTATGAAGACAGCTCATAATGTAGTGGTAGAGACACTACATTATGAAGACAGTTAGTCCTTACAAAGCAAGTCAAAACAATTCATTCAGGTTTGTTGCACTACATTAGTGAGAACAGTGATATTATGTCCTAACCTGACACCTAACCCTCAAAGGAAGTTGTATAAATCATTAGATTTAAATATAAACATGATTTGGACAATTTATGAGCATTTTAAAATAGCAAGCAGGCTGGACTAGTAAGGTAAGCGGCTGCTTAGGGCCCTGGGGAATCAGGGGGGCCCATTGATGGCAAAACTTTTTTGGCAAATGCTCCAGTGCGTATTTGTGTTTGAGCTTTGTAGAGCATTAAAGGTTTCTATTTACAATGCATTTTGCAGCACTGAGCTCAGTAGCTAATCACAGACATATCTGTTAATTTCTTGAACGCAATGGCCAATCAGAGGTGTTTAAATTAGAATCCACTCACTCCTTGAAAAGCAAGTTTTGTTCAGAGTTGAGTTCTGTGAGCTCACGATGTGTATTTCAACTTAATTCACATTTATTTGTATAGCGCTTGTTACAATACACATCGTTTCAAAGCAGCTTTACAGAAAATGCATGCGTCTACATTACAATTTAATTATTCAGAATTTTAATAAAAGCCTTGTTTTTCATGCTGCCAAGATGATTGATGAGGATTGAATAACATGCTGCAAAGTGCTGGTAATGACAAAAAACTTTGTTGTAATTGTCAAAAACTTCTCATTACTAATCTGGTAAATGGGTGGTGCATGTTGTATTGCTAAATGCACGTGTTCTCAGCTTTTAGCCTATGCAAGCCTATATTTTTGAAGCCCTGCAAAATCAAACTGATTGAACCTAAATTCATAATTGTGCCAATATTATCTAATTTATTTTCTACATTAACGTTTATATTTTTAAACTATACCTCATTTTTAGTATACTTATTATCATCACCTAAATCAGCAACCTCATTTCCGAAACTTATGTATCATTACTGTAACAGGTGTTTATTTAATATTTATTTAATAAATGGAAAAATAGTAGTTTGCTTTTAAATTTGAAAATATTCATTGAAATATATATATATATATATATATATAAATAGGTTGTAAATTGTGGAAGGTGTTGCGGTAATGAGAGAAATCAATCAAAATAATAAAAAAAAACCTGTTCATTTAAAAATAAATATTATTTCAGAATTTCAAGTAACTGCCCATGACTGTTAATAATCAATTTTTAAAAATGTGAAAATGTATTTGCTTTTCTAACAGTGTTGATGTTTTCAGATTGCTGCGGTAATGATATTTTTAGGAATTGTTTTGGAAATTGTGTTCAAAAAAAGTCTTAAATTGTAAGTAAATGTTTTTAAATTAATGTTCACAAATACTCCAGACTTTGTTTCTAATGTCTGATAAAAAAAAAAAAAAAAAAAAAAAAATGTTAAAGCATTTTTTAATTTTCATGTTTGAATTTTTTAAAACCAAGTTTTTGTGAGAATCACCCAGTTATTAATTTAGTTAATTTATCTATACAGCAGCACTGGAGAAAACAGTGATGTCATTGTCCAGCTCATTTCAGTTCTCATATGCAGGCAGATAAGTAATATTGTTGAATATTAAGTGTCTCCGACTAGGGCTGTGACGGTGGCACACTACCACCGGTGACACTCCACGACCGCGGTGGCAACTTCACCACCGCGGTTGTCATGCCGACCGTCACAGCCCTATCCCCCACTAAGCAAGCCATGGCAACAGTGGCAAGGAAACCAAACTCCATCAGGTGACAGAATGGAGAAAAAACCTTGGGAGAAACCAGGCTCAGCCAGTTCTCCTCTGTCCAACAAACGAACAGTGCATAATTTATGATTTAGGCAGCATTACAGGTTATAATTCAGATTGGATCGGAACATTCAAAATATTTAATCCAGTTCTATCTGGTTGAAGATTGGATTTATCACGCTGGTATGGAGACAGGTTTGTTGAGGATCTGTGCCACTAGCTGTCATGTCGATGAGGGGATAGTCTAGTTGACACAATCTCTGCTGACAATTCAGGGATGCGTTATGGTCATGTCTAGGTGCAGGTCCTCCATCTGATCTGGATACGGCCCAGATCCGGCTAACTACAGTAAAACCTTGGGATAAACAGAGAGTAGTCTATTAGCGTAGATGCCATTCTTCTTATGATGTAACAGGTACATCAGGTGTGCAGCCTAACAATGATTTAACTGATTTGAAAATAGAAATTGATAATGTGTTATGTGTATGCCAGGTTGAATAGATGTGTTCTTAGTCTAGATTTAAACTGACAGAGTGTGTCTACTTCCCGAACAATGCTAGGAAGACTGTTCCAAAGTGTAAGTGCTAAATAGGAAAAGGATCTATCACCTGCGGTTTATTTTGATACTCTAGGCATTATCAACTGGCCAGAATTTTGAGATCGCAACAGACGTGAAGGACTATAATGCGTTAACAGCTTGCTCAAGTACTGGGGAGCTATTTAGTGCTTTGTAAATAATTAGCAAGATTTTAAAATGTATACAATGTTTAATAGGAAGCCAATGCAGTGTTGACAGAACCAGGCTGATATGGCCATACTTCCTGGTTCTAGTAAGAACTCTAACTAGGGATGCACCGATCCGATACTCAGATCAGGTATCGGCTCCGATACTGCCATTTTTGCCGGATCGGGTATTGGCCGGATGGGACCGATCCAAATACGATATTGTGCATGTACTATTCTGTGTTATTGTTAAGCTCCACAAAAGGCACAAAAACATTAAAAAGCACCATAAAGTTTCCGTGCACTATATTCCAAGTGTTCTGAAACCATTCCATAGTTTAATTTGAGGTACAGATAAATATTTAAGTCGTTAAATTAAAGTTCACGTAAATGGCTCCCTCCGCTGCGGCTGTCAGTCATTCTCCATTCAGCATTCAAACTGCGTGTCGCGTTCGGTTACGACAGTCAACACAATGAAACTCTCTCCAAGATGAATCAATGTTTCTATTATTATACTTCATCTGTAGACAACGATACCGGTAATACAATACGCATCAATATATCTTCACTTTGTGCTTTGAACTTTTCATTGCGGAGTGCTGCCGCGGAGCGCTGTGACTCCATGATGCTATAAGCGCATCATTCTGCACACGGGATGCGCATAAGCGCTTTGTGCCGCTCTGTATGGGAACCGTTCATATTATAATACTTTTGCACAATGAAAGATTGTTAATAGCATTTTTTGTTCTGTCCTATCTGTCATATGTTGCTGCCTCATTAAAAAAAACCTCCGCTATAAATTTAAAAGAAATGTCTTTTAATTTTATAGTATATATTTATATATAAATATATTTAGTTTATGTTATGTATGACTCAAACATTCATGAAAAACAAGCCATGAGTCATGGATGAAGGAATCAATTATTTTGAATGTCTACCAAGCTAGTGAAGCTATTGGTTTATTTACAGTTGTTGCACTGATGCACAATTACTTAATAAATAATTCACTACATTTGTGTCTGTTTGTTATTTTGTTTTACAAAGTTAGGAAAGTAATGTTTAAGTCAAACCTGATTCCTTGCACAAAAGAATGATCCCAGTTTCTTCCACACAGTGAGGCATACAGTTTATTAGGTAATTTAGCACTTTTTTAATTATTACTTGAATATCGGATCGATATCGGTATCGGCCGATACTGAATCCCAGGTATCGGAATCGGTATCAGAAGCGAAAAAGGCGGATCGGTGCATCCCTAACTCTAACTGCTGCGTTTTGGACCAGCTGGAGTTTATTAATTGTGCACGGCAACCACCCAGTAGAGCATTACAATAATTTAGCCTTGAGGTCATGAATGCATGAACTGTTCCTCATTTTTTATTGAGAGAATATGTCATAGTTTAGATATATTTTTAAGATGGAAGAATGCGGTTTTACAGATGTTAGAAATGTGGCTTTCAAAGAGTTTGGTATCAAAGAGCACACCCCATTCCTAACTGATGACGAAGATTTAACAGAGCAGCCATAAAGTGTTAGACAGTATTCTAGGTTATTACACGTGGAGGTTTTTGGTCCAAAAATTAGAATCTCTGTTTTTTTTTTTATTATTTTTTTTTTTTTCCAGAATTAAGTAGTAGGAAATACTAGTCATCCTATTTTTTTTATATCAGCTATAAAATTGGTAAGTTTCATCAGGGCACAAAGAAATATAGAGCTGAGAATCATCAGTGCAACAGTGAAAACTAACGCCATGCTTCCTAATGATATCTCCCAAGGGTAGCATGTACAGAGTAAAAAGCAACAGTCCTAGTACCTAGTTGTGGTACTCCATACTGAAATTGTGATCGGTATGACATCTCTTTGTTTACTGCTACAAACTGATAACAGTCAGATTTGAGCCATGCCAATGTAATTCCATTAATGCCAACATAATTTTTGAGTCTATTGAAAAGAATGTTGTGGTCAATAGTGTCAAATGCAGCACTAAGATCCAGTAACACTAAAAGAGAGATACAACCATAATCGGATGATAAGAGCAAATCATTTGTAACTGTAATGAGAGCAGTCTCATTACTATGGTACAGTCTAAATCCTGACTGGAAATCCTTGCAGATACCATTTCTTTCTAAAAAGGAACATATTCTAGTATTTTTGACAGAAAAAGTAGATTCAAGACTGGCCTGTACTTGACTAATTATTTAGGATCAAGCTGTGTTTTTTTTTATTAAGAGGTTTAATAATAGCCAGCTTAAAAGTTTTCGGTAAGCATGCTAGTGACAAAGATTAGTTAATTATATTAAGAAGAAGCTCTATGACCTCCTGAAGTATCTCTTTCTGTAGCTTAATCAGTATAGTGTCTAACATACATGTTGTTGATTTTGATGATTTAACGAGTTTAGACAATTCTTCCTCTCCTACAGCAATGAATGAAAGGAATTTTTCCTCAGGGACACTACAATGCACTGTCTGATGCGATACTGTAGTAGATGGTTGCATGGTTATAGTTTTGTTTCCTTCCAGCTGCACTCCATTTTTCTGTCTCTATAAATAGATGCTGAAGCTGCGGCTGAAATCAGTCACTTGTTTACACAATTATGACACTTGTTCATGACACTTTAAGATTTTTTGTGAATATTGCCCATGGTTCTTCTCGTCAAAGGAGCTACGTTTCCCATTACAGTTTGGAACAGGTGTGGGAACAGCCGTCTCCTTGCAGCAGATCTATAGGGCTGCCCCATAATAGTCAACTAACCGTTAGTCGATGAGAAGAGGCTTAGTCGACCAAAATTTTATTTTTCACTTAGTTGCTGGGGGGAAAAAAAATCCACAGGAAGTGGCGAAGTCATGCAGTCTGTGACAGACAGATCATTAACAGCTGATCTATGTGGTAATTACAGTTCCCTTTCGAGTGAACTCAACGCCGCGTCAGCTGACGCAATGGAGGTGCATCCCGCAGGACCCCGGTGTCTGAACTTAGCAACTTAGCCAATCATGGCCGACACAGTGCTGGGTGCTCCTAGCGTATAAAAGGGGCACCTGTAAACACGAGGCGACGCACAGCTTGCAGCCGTGGGGACCTCAGACGCAGCTGCTTGAGGAGCGTGAGCATGTTCCCTTCACTTTTCCCCCTAGCTTTCATGTCCTCATGCCTGAAACGGAAGCCCGCTCGGCGGTTTCTTCCGTGGAACATGAGGACTCATTGTTCGCTCATGAATGTTGTTCTAATGATTCAGAAAATGTGGAGTCAGTAGAGACAGACGTGTAGAAAATCTGTTTCCTGCTCAATGCAGCAGAATGCTGAATACAATGAGCTAGTGGAGCTTATTACTCGCGCTACAGCAAGACTGAGCTTGGAATGGTCTGGCTTGAAGTGCGAGACTGCAAGCAGCCGCTTAGATGAGCGATATCTGCGCAGTCATAAGTGCACTGCTCCGGTGAGCCTTCCATATCTCCTAGACCTGCACACTGAGGTGTCAGGTTCGGGGGAACATCCATTCTCTGCTCGCGTTGCCCATTCTGCTTCAAACTATTCTAATGTAGAGGGGCTGAATGAGTGGGGTTTTTTTTAGAGGAAGGCGAAATTATGGCATGTTTTTAGGGGAGATATCTCCTCCCTCCCCCTCCAAGAAGGGTGTTGGGGTACAACAATTCTGTTTTTAGAGGAGACTATATCTTCTCCCTGTCACTCTGAGGAGGGTGTGGAGTACAGCATGTTGTTTTTAGAGGAGACAGCTCGCTGGCTGACTTTTTAAGCTCAGTGCCTCGGTTCTAGATTATTTTTTTCTCCAGGTAGGCACAGGTTAGCATGTATGGAGTTAATATTGTGCCATAATTAAACAAACAAATCCAGCATTTTGCAAACAAACACGATCTGCTTTGAAAAGGAAAACTCGACTCGCAAACAAACAGAAATACAAATGCAAATACAAAGGTCAGTTTTAGCGAAAGCGCAGATGAGTAACAAATATATGTATTGTGTTTTACAAATATAAATAAATGAGCCTACATCATATTTCACAAATAAATACAAACCATCCTAAAAATGGCATGTAATCTTTGAACAAATACCAAATCTAGTGCATACAAACTCACACCTGTCTGTTACAATTGTAAGACACTTGCCTTTTTATGAGATCTCTTGGCTTGATTTTCTCACAAATGTGTGCAGGCAGATTTTCTCACAAATGCAGTTGAGCAAGTTCCTCTTCCAAAACAGCAGATGGCGCTTTGCCATGGGTCAATTTACGCTAGTGTCCAGGGAGAAGCTCCGAAACATATTATTATTAATAATAATAATAATCATAAACTTTGTTTTATAGCGCCTTTAAAAGTTGCATCTCAAAGCGCTTTGCAAGAACATACAAATACAATGAAATAGGGGAAATAAAAGATAGAGACATGCATCAAAACACATTTCAAGACATTATATATATATATATATATATACATACAGGGCTTGACATGAACTTTTTTGTTCACCAGCCACTGTGGCTAGTGGTTTTCCAAAGTTACTAGCCACTCAGCATTTTCACTGGCCATAATTTTGCTGTTGGGAAATTACATTTTATATGATTAAAGTTGACTTTGGCATGCTAAAATTACTTGACTACTTGAGTCATTTTACTTGATTAGCTAGATTTAAAACCCTTTCAAACTTTCAAATGCAGATTGACCACCTAAATCAAGACTAGGTCTACATGGTATATCTGGTATGTAGGGGTGGGCAATATTACCATAATATGATAAATTTTATAATTGTATAAGTTATTTTTGTTTGGCTATATAAAAAGAACAAAGAAGCAAATTACAAATACAACAGTAAATTAAATAGCCTATTATTTAACATTTATTTAACATCTTTTGTTGTTTGATTAACATGACAGACATATATTTAATTGAGCTGCTGAATGCATGTACGTAATATACTGACACATATCCAGTTATTACCCATCTGTTTACGTCCACTTAAGCCATAACCGACTGTATTCACGCGAGATACTCCACACGATGGACATTTCGACATCTGTGTGCATGTATTTGAGTATTCAGGCGCAAGGAGAACTGATCGCGTGCGCAACAGAGAGAGAGCACGCACACGAGAGAGCGCTTCTGTTGTGTGTCATTCAGCGCGATTCCGCTGATCCCGCCTTCACTAAGTTAATCGATAACGAATTGTGATCGGATTGTAATTTTGTGTTACAACGAGCTTGACTACCTTTGATTAGGCTGTAGGCTGAAATTATATTCAACCCGCCAAAGTGGCTAATGGGAGTGGCTGTCTTACCCGCCACAGCTGAAATCTACCCGCATTTGGCGGGTGTTAATGTCAAGCCTTGTATATATATATATATATATATATATATATATATATAAAACAAAATAATCACATATAGAAAATAAGTTTACGTTTCTCAATACCAAGTATGCAAAGTTTAGTAATTCTACATTATCTGCAAAATGCAACAGTGGCAATCTTGATAACATCATTCGGCTCGCTCTGGCTACTCCGGTTATCTCTGTATGTATAACCGCCAGCAACATGTTATACAAAACATGTTATAAAACACCAATCTGCCTCTTTTCATTTTCATTTAAACATATTAATAGCCACACAAATTTGGTTCAGGCAACACTTACATTGATTATCTTCACTGCATGTACAGTACCTGTCAAAAGTTTGTAAACATTAAGCATTTTTTAATGTTTTTAAAGTAGTCTCAATCTCACCAAGGCTGTATTTATTTGCTCAAAAATAAAGTAAAACAGTAATACTGTGAAATAATATTGCAATTTAAAGTAACTGGTTTCTGTTGTATATTTCAAAATGTAATTTATTCCTGTGATCAAAGCTGAATTTTCAGCATCATTACTCCAGTCTTCAGTATCACATGATCCTTCAGAAATCATCATACTCACCTGTTCACCACTCATTTTCATCAGCTGAAAACTTCTTGTAAACTTTTTTTTTCAGGCTAGCCTATATGTAATTATATATAGCCTATATATGTCTCGAAATGTGTTTTGATGCATGTTTCTATCTTTATTTCCTCTGTTCCATTGTATTTGTATGTTCTTGTAAAGCACTTTGAGGTGGAACTTTTAAAGGCGCTATAAAACAAAGTTTATTATTATTTTTATTATAAACACTGGGTTTCTCTCGGGAGACTAGCGTAAATTGACCCATAGCAAAGTGCCATCTGCTGTTTTGGAAGAGGAAGTTGCTCAGCTGCATTTGTGAGAAAATCTGCCTGCACACATTTGTGAGAAAATCGAGCCGAGAGATCTCATAAAAAGGCAAGTGTCTTACAATCGTAACATACAGGTGTGAGTTTGTATGCACTAGATTTGGTATTTGTTCAAAGATTACATGCCATTTTTTAGGATGGTTTGTATTTATTTGTGAAATATGATGTAGGCTCATTTATTTATATTTGTAAAACACAATACATATATTTGTTACTCATCTGCGTTTTCGCTAAAACTGACCTTTGTATTTGCATTTGTATTTCTGTTTGTGTGCGAGTTGAGTTTTCCTTTGCAAAGTGTTTGTTTGCAAAATGCTGGATTTGTTTGTTTATTTATGGCACAATATTAACTTCATAAGCATGGCGTAGTTGGTATTGACGTCCCCATTGCGTCAGCTGATGTGGCGTTGAATTCCCTCAAAGGGAACGTCTCAGGGTATGCATGAAACTATGGTTCCCTGAGAGAGGAACGAGACGTCGCGTTGCCATGCCTCGGACGTGCCTGTGCGTCTTCCTTCAGACATTTGAAGCTGATGGCGTGTTTTCAGGTGCCCCTTTTATACGCTGGGAGCACCCTGCAATGTCATCACCGCGTCGGCCATGATTGGCTAAGTTGCTACACGTGCCTCAGACACTGGAGTCAAATCGGGTAAATTCTTCCACCATTATTCCTCACTGTGTCTCAAAACGTTGAAAAGTACATGAATCTGACTAAACTTGATGCGTTATTTTTTTCGACTTGATGACAGCGGGCGTCGTTGACTCTGTTTACATGTATCGCCTCAGAATTTACCTTTGAATAGTGCCCACTCTCTGTGGACGTGGCTGCATTAGCGGATAATGAGGTGACTCGCGAACTAGTGACATCTCTCATTTTTCAAACAGATTACATAAACAGAGACTATTTGTTTTTGATTTGGCTTACATTACTTAAAATCTGACATTTTTACATTTCTTTGGGCATATGTCTCATGTTTGTGTGATAAGCATTCTCTAAGTTACAGTTCATTTTCTTTATTTTGCAAAAAGCACAACATTTTGTTTTTACTGTGAGTGTACACAAATAAAACAAGACATTTAACAGTTTTGAATGATGTATAACTCTTATCTGTATGTCCAAAATCGACAGAGTATTTTGAGTCTTTTTCTCACTTTCGCACTGAGGTGGCATCGCCAGCGTGACCGCCAGCCCCAGGAAGTTAAATGAACCAATTCAAATGGAAAACAAATATTTTCAGGTTACGTAATCCATATGAAACGTGCATATAGGCGCATGCATTACTGCAGAGATGACAAGTCAGCATTATCAACTTCATCACTGCAGCCAAAAATACAGAAAACACTAGTTCACAATTAATTATTAAAATGTTAAAGCAGTCTCATTGCTGTTTTTCCCCCGACACATTCATAATCATTACTTTTGCCGGGGCGCTGTGGCAAGCTTTATGCATGCACTTGAACACTGATGAGGCTATGTAGGCATTAAAGGCTATTTATTATGATTTATATGGTTTATTAATAAACATGTGATTAGTCAACTAATCGCTTAAAATGAACAACTACTAGTCGACCATAAAAATCTTTAGTCGAGGGCAGCACTATTTGACTACAAATTTTATAAGCTTTTTGTGAGTTCTTAGCTAGTAAAAATACCACCGTATGTACACAACAAATTTAGCTCAGCACACAGCATTGTTTTGGATGTTCTGTATGTTCCGCTGAAAAATATAATAAAAGCTGTCCAGTCATGTTGTGACCTTATCCTTATGCCTTTTGTATTGTATATTTAAATTCAGTGTTAAAAATAACAGTGTGAATGCAAAGTGAACCAGTAATAAATGTGTCATTTTCTTTTTTTGGTCAGGAACAAAATAATTGAACTACAAGTGTGAACACCCCTTAGTTAGCTAAACTAATACAGAGAAATGAAAGGTGCATTGAGGTCATTGCCTGTTTATACACCCTCCGGTTGAAATTCATTCACAAATAACAAAACAAATACTAACATTCACACACACATTCACGGATCTATTTTAAGGGACAGCATCAGTGAAGCTCCTGTCACACTTTGTCAAATCAGAAAACACTGAGGGACAATACAATGACAGCCGGCACACACACAAAAAAACACACAGTCTCACACACCCAAGAGGAAACATTCACTGATGCATTCACAATAGCAGACACAAAAGTTCAGCCTGCACATGCATAATTCAAATACAAGAACACACAGCAGTCTATAAGCCATTTGCCTTAATGTCACAATACCACGAGGATGTACTTTGGGGATTTGCATGTGACAATTAAGCTGCTTTTGATGATACAATCCAAAGACAGATGGGACTAAATGAAATGGCATTTTTGGCTGGGGATGAATATGAATACTTGGACTTGTCATTTTAATATTTATCTTTATCCTAAGGTCACATACTGAAAAGCAGTGTGCATCATGGAAAAATTCACTACTTTATGGAAATCACCACCAGACAGGTTTTCCTAAGAAATGTAATTTAGATTATATAATTTTTTTTTGTGGATTAATGTAAGTAGATTTCTGACCAAAACACCATACATTTCCTGTTGTGTTTCTGTGGAAATTATTGCTGCCTCTGTATCAAAAGCTGCCAATGTGCATGTCGACCTTGATGTCAGAATATAATGTACTTCATGTTCTCTACATGAGTGCACAGTGCCACAGTCAAACACTCCTCATTAGGAAGATTCCAGACTAAACCATTGAGATGCACATGGGAAAATAACATGAATCAGAATGTACCCTATTCAATAATGCTCATTCCTGGTCTTAGTGTGCATCATTTATCAGTGTACATTATTACAAAAAAAAAAAAAAATTCATCTTTCAATAAAATTTAAAAATGTAATGACTTATTCTGCCTCTAAAACAACTTTCATTTTTCTGCATGTATTAAATATTTATGCATTTTGTACAGTAGCAGAAACTTTCACTCACAGTCTTATTATCATCTGAACATTACACACACACACACTAAAGGCTGATTTATACTTCTGCGTCGGACCTACGCTGGAGCCTCTGCACCGTAGGCTATGCGTCAGTTTTCATTTATACTTCTGCGTCGTTGTCCGCATTGACGTGCATGCAGACCACTAGTAGGCAGTGTCCGCGGACATGTTGAGTATCAAGGCAAAAGTCGAAGAAGAAGCAGCTTGTCGTGTACGTTGTCAGAGAAGCTTACAAAATAGAAACGGCAAAGAAGCGGCAAATAGGTAATGACTTTTGTTGCAGTATGACTGCATGTGTCCCCTCAAACAGAGCATTTTTTTTATTCCTATGGAAGCTGAAAACGCTCGCTCTTCTCAGAGTGCTCTGCACCAGTTTTTTTACCTGAGGGAGGGGTTCTAGCAGACCAATCACAGCGCTTGTGGTCCGCGTAGAATTGACGTGTTGTTACATTTTTGAAGAGGTGCACGTCAGGCTACGTCGTAGGCTACATGTGGTACACACAGCCTACGCCGTAGCTACGGCATACACTCGACGCAGAAGTATAAATCAGCCTTAAGGACTAAGGATTATGCAACCTTCCTCCACTTTAAACATCCAAGCGCAGGAATTTGCATTGCTACCATATTTTTAAGTCCTGCGGCGATGGACCTTATTGGTGACGGAGACAGGCTCAGGATGGAGCTGGAAGTCTCTAGTCCGTGATATGCACACAAGCAGCAAACAGCACAATAACAAACTTTAAAACAGCCAAACATACTCATAATTTTGCTACATGGAACATTTGAACACTGCTCGACACAGATTCTGAGAGGTCCCCATGGCACATTGCATTAGTCGCTGCTGAGCTTAACAGATACAATATCGTCAATATCGGCGCTTTGAGTGAAACTAGGTTGCAGGACGAAGGATCACTCACCGAAGTTGGTGAGGGCTATACCTTCGTCTGGAAAGGTCTCCCAGCCGATTCCCATCAAATTCACGCCGTTGGTCTCATCCGTACCTCTCTGTTAAACCAACTTACAGAGACTCCATTAGCCGTAAGTGAGAGATTAATGATGCTGTGCATCCCACTGATCAAGCATCATTATTTGACAATCATTAGAGCTTATGCTCCCACTCTTGGTGCAACCAAGAACAGCTCTTATGTAGGACTCCATGCAGTACTCCGCTCTATACCTCCCTATGACAAAATTGTCCTACTCTGTGATATTAATGCATGTGTCAGATGTGACTACCATGTCTGGAGTGGGGTCATAGGAAGACACAGGGTTGGAAACCACAATGACAATGGCCTTCATCTATTATACACTAGGGATGTGCGGTATACCGGTACTGGGAAAATACCGGTATATATTTTATTTCAAACGGTACGATATCATAATTTTGCTCATTTTGGTATATGCTGCTGTTCCGAAGTTCACCGCTAGGTGGCAGTGTGCTACCCAAACTGATGCAAAACCGGCAAATTTGACAACATACAGGAACAAAATGGATAAAGCAGTTGAATCTCACTCAACACGCCCAAAACGAATTAATAATGAGAGCAGTAGACATTTAATTTGGAATTACTTCGCTTATAATTATGATGAAGAACCATCAAACCTTGCCAAGCATCCGTCACTTGCTCATTCTGACTTGTACAATACAATACGAGATCGACAGGTCAGTGCGTCATTCAGACAGTCTAATTTAGACATTTATTTTCTTTTAACAGTGATCCACGCATGTACATAAGATGATATCGTTTAGATAACACGAAAGCTCCAGCGTGCATTTGAACCAATGATGTTTCTATCTCATAATATTTGCACTTAAGTTTAGTATTAGTAGTATTCAGGTACAGGAATAGGTAAATCCTTATGATTAATTTAAAGTTACAAACGTTTTTTTAGTGACAGACAGAAGCATGTATTTTAGGCTTCACAGATCCGATTTAGGCTACTATTACACATGCGATGACGCATACTATTAAACTGTTTATTTTCACGTAAGACATAACCGACTGTTTATGTGAAAACTCACTAAGACGGACATTTTGACAATTTTGTGTGTATTTGACGGTTTAAGGTAAAACAACTCAATTTGGAATGCGCAAGCTCTATACAGGCGGCTTGTGTGTGTGTTGTTTGTTGGTATAAGCGCAAATAAACCATCTCTCAAAGAGCTCCCAGGTACTACTGTCTGAATTATATAAAATCGCTTGGATATTCAAATTGGCAAGTTGTAAAAAGACATGGGCAAGTGATTTCCATCAGTTGTCCGAAACGCGAATGAGAGTGTTGTATTGCAGCGCGCAGCTCGCTTATATAGTACAGGCGCAATGTCTTTTGAAGCCAGAAGCAATTTGCTCATTTTGAGAGATAGAGAGGGGAGAGAAAGTATTGCTGAAATTAGTTCACAAGAAAGTTTTTAAATTACTGATTTGATGTGATAATCTGTGTTGATTAATTTACTAATAAACATTTGCGGTAATTTCCTGCTTTGTAAATGCGAAACCTGCGAGAATGAGTAAAATTATGTGCAATACCTGCGCCAAAATTTAGACCTTGTATGGTATCGATTTAATATTGATATTTCGGTATTAGATTATGGTACCGTACCAAAGCCAAAATTATGGTATTGAGCCATCCCTACATCGCTCAGACATGCATGATGTCTTCTCCACCAAAGCAATGCGAGGTGCGAATGCTGGACAGACCACCGCCTAGTGCATGCAACTATGAGATTGAGCATATGACTGGCTGTTCAAATACAGAAAACTTGGATGATGTCTCAAGGATAAGGCTTGCAACGACCTTACAATCAGAAGTGCACTTTCCAATGCATTTTCCACCAAGCTGCAATCCCTGCCTGATCCTGTTCTGTCTGAAAACAAGACTACATCTTTGCTTACTGAAGAGTGGTCGAAACTCACCAAGATCATCACTGATGCGTCCACTGAGACTCTAGGCTATACAACAAGGAGGCACCATGATTGGTTTGATGAGAATAACATTGCCATCTGCAAGCTGCACCAAGCTAAAAATAAGCCGCATGTTGCCTTACTCTACTCGCCAAGTTGTGCCGATCTTCGTAACAAATGGAAATATGTTCACAATCATGTTCAGAAGGAGCTGCACCAGATGGAAAATGTCTGGTGGGTAGAGAGAGCAAGAAAAATCCAACAATTTTCTGATACATATGACATGCACTTCTACACTGTCATTAAGGCAGTCTGTGGTCCAACACATCTTTCTGTACACCCATTAAGGTCAAAGGATGGTTCCACTCTTGTCTGAGTCTGCTGCGTCCTGTCAACCTTTCTTCGTTTTCGGCTAAAAATTAAGTTATGTTGAACAATTTACGTATCTGGGCAGTATTTTCACTTCCAGCTATGATCTAATTGAACGTCGAATTAAACAAGCCTCTTCCTCCTTTGGTCGTCTGATGCACTGGGTGTTCCTAAATCGCAACTTGGACTTGTCAACCAAGATCATAGCAATTAGCCTATCTGCTCTTTTGTATTGCTTTGATATCGCCACCATAAAGAAGCCTTTCATACCCATTGCCTTCAAATCATGCTTGGCATTCACTGGTGGTATCATGTCACCCATTACGAACTTCGGTGCAAAGCCAACATTGCCTCTTTGGACTATATGCTTCACCAGCGACAACTGCACTGGGTCGGTCATGTTATTAGATTGTCCTCTGACCAGATGCCACTGCAGCTGCTGTATGGTGAGCTTCTGTAAGGCCGCCCTAAAAAAAAAACGTTATGCAGACCATATGAAATTTATACTGAAGGCCTGTGGCATTCCAGTAATGTCCCTCAAAGGTCTGGCTGCTGACAGAGTCTCCTGGAAGTCCACCTGTAAGACCTGTCTTGTTGCCTTGGAAGCGGCCATGACCCAGGCGGCAGAGAAACGCCGCCAACACAGGCATGCTGCTGTACTTGTCACCCCAAAGGGTCCGAAGAGTCAACATTGTGGGCGCATCTGCACTTCAGACTTTGGTCTCCGCAGGATGGTCTCCTCATTTATGTGTCCACTCTAAGACTGATCAATAGCAATGCATCGTCCTCGTCCAAGACATCCAAGAGTGTGCTATTTCTGAAGGCTATATCTTTGATACCAAGCATATCTGCAGACTCTGTTGATTTTCTCCTGGATTCCTTTAACTCAAAAGTTCAGAATGTTATTACTAATACTGCTCCTGTGAACATCAGGAAAAAGACTGGCAGAAACACAACAGCAGTTCAAAGTATGAAAAGAAAATGCAGAAAAGTTGAGCGCATGTGGTGGAAGACACAACTTGTAGTCCATAATAACATCTAAAGACAGCCTTCATGCTTTCAATGTGAAACTAGACACAGCTAGACAGGTTACATGCATAACCTGAGACGTTCCCTTTTGAGGGAACTTGCGCTGCGTCAGAGTCTTCGACGCTGTGGGAACATTTATACCCACACCGCCGTACTGACAAGTGCCTGCCTGTGTGAAAACCAATCGTGCACACTAGGACGAGAGCGCACTGGTCCCAGGAGCGGAACCTAAATCTAGGTTTTAAAACCTCAACAAGGTGTGCGAGGAAGACCACCCCGCAGCATTACATACATCCTGGAGAGAAACACCTGATCATAATGCTTTTGAAGCAGCCATACTCCTAGTCGAATGGGCTAGGACCACCAAAGGTGAAGGATAGCTGGCCAACTCAGACGCAAGAGAAATAGCCTCGTCTATCCACTTGCTCATCCTATGCTTAGATGCTGGGCACCCTTTCTTGGGTGGACCAAAACGGACAAAGAGTTGACCAGAGCCACAGGGCGGCTCTTTGGACATAGGCATCTAGGGCCCGAACAGGGCAAAGCAGATTTAGTTTTTCCTGTTCCAGAGTACTGAAAGGAGGAGGAAAGAAGGCCTGCAGTGTAATAGTTCTAGCCACATTTGTGGGAACCTTAGGAATATACCCCAGTCTAGGGTGAAGAAAGGCTTTGACCATGCCTGGAGTAAAGTCTAAACATGAAGGAGATACCGAAAGGGCTTGCAGGTCTCCAATTCTCTTGAGAGACATGATAGCAAGGAGAAAGAGAACTTGTAGAGTCAGAAATTTCTCAGATACTTCATCAATAGACTCAAAGGGATCTAGAGAAAGGCCTTCTAGAACAATGGTCAAATCCCATGACGGTACTTTCGTTTGAACTGCAGGCCTCAGCCTCAAAGTGCCACGAAGGAAATAAACTACTAAGGGGTTTCTACCAACTGACATTCCAATTAAAAGAGTGTGGTAAGTAGATATAGCCGCCACATACACCTTTATCGTAGACGGAGATAACCCTGCAGAGAATTGTTTCTGCAGAAACTCTAGCACCTTACCAACAGGGCAGTTAATTGGCTCCTGCTGATGACCCTCACACCATGAAGTGAACATTCCACTTCAGAGAATAGAGTTTCCTTGTGGAGGGAGCTCTGGATTGGAGTATGGTCTCAACAATCTCAGTTAAGAGACCTGCATCTATGAGCTGGCCCCCTCAGAGGCCAAGCCCACAGTTTCCAAAGTTCTGGGCATGGGTGAAGGATTCAGCCCTTCGCCTGAGATAGAAGGTCCCTCCTGAGGGGAATCTCAAACGGAGAGCCATTGAGGAAAGATATCAGGTCTGAGAACCAGACTCACCCCGGCCAGAACGGGGCTACTAGCAGCAGACTGACCCCGTCCCGGCGAACCCTTTCCAGAACTCCCGGGAGCAGAGCGATCAGGGAAAAGAGTACAGACGTAGCCTTAGCCACATCTGAGGACCATTGCATCCAACCCCAGGGAGGCTGGCTGTGTCAGTGAGAACCAGAGCAGACAGTGAGTCATCTCTCAAGAGGAAAAGACATCCGTCGTTAGCACTAAGCAATGACAAGGAGCCCCCAACACTGGGCCTTGGGACAGGAACCAACGTTTCTTCCACATGCCCAAGGCACGAAGGCATCGTGCATTACCTTGATCATGCAAAATGGGTTTCCCCTTGGGGAAAACCCTTTGGTCCTGAGCCACCACTGTAAGGACCTCATGTACAGCAGGCCAAAAGGTATCACGATGGATGCAGCTGCCATGAGACCCAACAGTCTCTGATACTGTTTTACAGTGATGGGCTAGCCTAGCTTTAACTTGGCTACTAGAATCGACTCGATACGAGCAGGAGAGAGACTTGCCTGAATTGATGTCGAGTCCCAAACTACTCCTAAAAAAGTGGTCCTTTGAGCTGGAATGAGCACACTTTTCTTGGAATTGAGCTTTAACCCCAGTTTTTTTCATGTGGTTGAGAACAACATCTCGACGTAACCCGTAACGTAAGAGACATGAGGGTTTTTAATGGAAGAAACTTTGATAGAACTGCAGTTTGCTTCCTTGACTCTTGGCACCAACTGCATCGCTGAAGAGGCCCGCAGAGGAGATGAGGACATCAAGGAGGGAACCTTTATTGCGCTCTTTATCACTCTCCTTGGTGGCCTGGAGAGACAAATCGGTAGCTCTGCGCATCTCTTTAATAGCTTCAGCGCCCGCTCCCCCACCCTCATCAATGTCTCTGAGCAAGTCAGCCTGGTATGCCTGCAAAATAGACATGGTATGCAGACATGCCGCGGCCTAACCTGCCACCAAATACACTTTGCCCACCAACGCTGATGTAGTTCTGACCGGCTTGAGTGTGAGGTGGCGAGTCCTCAACATCTCCAGGATCTATGCTTACAACATCCAGCTCCTTAGAACCAGAGAGCTGAAGCACGTGTGTTTCCCTCGGGATGGAAGAAACTGAAAATGCGTGCTTCCAAATCCCGAGAAAAAGCACTGGATCCAGCAGGTGAGTGCAGAGATAGGGCAGGACCTGTATCAAGCCCCTCTGCTAAATCCATCTGCAAACCCCACGATTGCAACTACCGCTGTGACTCAGCAGTAGCGGGACCAGAACTGCAAGGAACACTTGCCAGGTCACCCTCTTTAAAGAGATTAATCGAAAAGTAATTGAGACCGAAATTCAGAACCTCTAACCGTCTAATTTTTTCGGTTATTTTGTTTTTTAAATCCTGTTGTTAATACTTTTCCCTTAAAAAAGATACACGCGTGTGTAGTCACGTGATTCCGCCCCATCCAGTCAGCGACATGGAAGCAACATGGAGGCGAACGCCGAGTCAACACACAGATACAGACGGCGCACAAGCGGTGAGCCCTAAAGTGAGATCACTTTCACTTGCGTCTTTACTAAACTTTATCAATTGCATGGGTTTTTAGGCTTGCTAGTTTGGATATTCAAGCGATTTTTAGACAATCGGATGTGTATTATTATATTGAGCTTAGAAACTCAAAAGTTATAGCATACAGTATATTTTTCTACTTTTGAAGAAACTACTTACAACCCACAGCTTCACAATTAATAGAGAGACGGTATGACTAATTCACACACGCAATCGCTCTCATTACGTACTGGTACTGTGCTAATTTATCTTTATCTGATTTACAACGAGCAGAAATTTGTAAGAAATGTTAGGAACCATAGATAAAATAACTGCTGAAAGTGAGCTGTTATGTCAGAGCATCATTAGGAAAAAATATCCCACCTTTATTAGTCAAGCACATTTACAGCACAAACCTTGTCAGTGAACTATGAGGGCAAAAAAAAAAAAAATTGGCAAGTTCCCCTCTGGCCAACAACGAACAGCGCATGATTATGATTCAGATAGCATTACAGGGTATAAATCAGATTGGGATCGGAACAGTCAAAATATTAATCCAGTTCTATCTTAATCCAGTTCTCTATTATTGTCATGATTGTTGGCCATTTACGGTATTTACAAAACACTTTTAGGTAAAAAGATACATGAAATGAAGGAGGAAATAAAGTAAATACATAACACTGAATATAATAATATAACCAATAATAATTATTATAATTTGTAAATATTAAATTGTGTCTATGACATATGTTCCCATGAGTTTATATGTCGTGACCACAACAATTTTGGCCATTATTGGGGGTTACGATCCTGCATCATGGTACGTTGATGGTGTCAGAGTGCAATGCCATGGTATTGGTATAGCATTGTACTGATTGGTTACCAGGGGTGTGAAGTAATGAATTACAAATACTCATGTTTTTTATTTTTATTTACTGTTTTTATTTTTATTTACTTTTATTTACTTGAACATATAGACAGAGATGCGAGATCTGCAATGGAGGATTTGGAGGACCAAATTCAGTATGCACCTTATTGATGACCCATGCGTGTTATACTGCACCTCTGTCAGTATGTGATGCGATAAAACTACAGCTTGAGTATAACCAAAGTTTTTTTGTTTGATCCATTTTATACAATCCGCCTTCATGTAGTGAGTGTAGGCTACTTCCTTAAAATAATAAATAAAACAAATTGTATTCTTTGCACTGTTCTGAACATTGATATTTTATGTGCAACAATAGCTCATCCAGTGTTCATTAAGGCCTTACAAATGATTTTAAATCTTTTTTATCATACATTATTTAAAATGGTGATAAGTGTACTGAAAGTAATTTTTCGTTTTCATCTCTGTGTTTCCCTGTTGTTTTGGAAGTACATTTTATCACCGTTAAGTGATGTATTGTAAAAAGTCAAAGATAAAACTGTTGGAGGATACAGATATTCTTTATTCTTTGACAAACAGCAAAAGAGAATGTGAATTACAGTATGTTTATTATAAGGGAGTAGAATCCGCAGCTCAGTACTTACTACTCATGACTACTTTAAAATAATCTACTCTTTTACCCTTACTCAAATAGTTTTTTGGACAAGTACTTTTAGTCTACTCACACTACATTTTTGAAAGGCAATCGAAAGTACTCTTTTCACCCCAGTTGGTTACCAGATAATGTTATTTACATGGTATTCCATGATACTTCAAAGAATACCAAGAAATTTCAATATTACAAATAAATAAATAAATAAAAAACATAAAACACAAAATATTAGTGAAACTGTAAAATACTTATAGCCGCAGATGTTCACAATCACCCCAGGAGATGTCACACAGCCCAGTGAAGCTAAGCAACCATTAATAATACACCCATATCAATGATAAAATTATGGCATTTTTAAATGGCAACCTTCTGCAAAAGCACAGCAGTTCAGCACACTTCTGCTTGTGCAGAAAACCTCACAGACCTGGCTTTAAATTGCATCAGTGAGCACTCCCCTGAGAACCTCTCAGAAAAACAACAAGCCATGTTCACAAAATGGCAGAAGAATAAACAGCAGGGCTCTTTAATATGCTCCCAGCTTTCTTCCAGTCCCATGCCATATAGTGAAATAAACTGTGTTTCATCTTAATGACTCCCAAAGGACACTGATACACACAGGAGGTTCACTACCAGCCTTATATATGTATCTTATACATATTTTGTTTACACGTGTAAGTGTGAATCAGACAATGACAAGCCTTAACAGGTCATCGGGGCTCTCATCAGTCTGCTTGTCAAAGGAGCAGAGCAAAGACACAGCCAAGCACAGCACAGGACTAAGAGCTCACAGACAGACAGCCAGAGGAACAAGAAGCAGGAAGCAGAGATGCTGAGGATGAGTCATTATTCAGACACACACACACACACACACTGAGATACAGTACAACTGAGAAACACACAAACACCCAGAATGAGAAAAACACTAACAATCTGAAAAGAAAAAAAAAAAATGACAATGAACAGCAGGTGTTATCCATTATACAGGTGCTGGTCATATAATTAGAATATCATCAAAAAGTTGATTTATTTCACTAATTCCATTCAAAAAGTGAAACTTGTATATTATATTTATTCATTACACACAGACTGATATATTTCAAATGTTTATTTCTTTTAATTTTGATGATTATAACTGACAACTAAGGAAAATCCCAAATTCAGTATCTCAGAAAATTAGAATATTACAATACAAAGAAAGGATTTTTAGAAATCTTGGCCAACTGAAAAGTATGAACATGAAAAGTATGAGCATGTACAGCACTCAATACTTAGTTGGTCATAAAGTTGGTCAGCAGCAGGAAGCATGAAGCGCTCTAAAACTTCCTGGTATACGGCTACGTTGACCTTGGACCTCAGAAAACACAGTGGACCAACACCAGCAGATGACATGGCACCCCAAACCATCACTGACTGTGGAAACTTTACACTGGACCTCAAGCAACGTGGATTGTGTGCCTCTCCTCTCTTCCTCCAGACTCTGGGACCCTGATTTCCAAAGGAAATGCAAAATTTACTTTCATCAGAGAACATAACTTTGGACCACTCAGCAGCAGTCCAGTCCTTTTTGTCTTTAGCCCAGGCGAGACGCTTCTGACGCTGTCTGTTGTTCAAGAGTGGCTTGACACAAGGAATGCGACAGCTGAAACCCATGTCTTGCATACGTCTGTGCGTAGTGGTTCTTGAAGCACTGACTCCAGCTGCAGTCCACTCTTTGTGAATCTCCCCCACATTTTTGAATGGGTTTTGTTTCACAACCCTCTCCAGGGTGCAGTTATCCCTATTGCTTGTACACTTTTTTCTACCACATCTTTTCCTTCCCTTCGCCTCTCTATTAATGTGCTTGGACACAGAGCTCTGTGAACAGCCAGCCTCTTTTGCAATGACCTTTTGTGTCTTGCCCTCCTTGTGCAAGGTGTCAATGGTCGTCTTTTGGACAACTGTCAAGTCAGCAGTCTTCCCCATGATTGTGTAGCCTACAGAACTAGACTGAGAGACCATTTAAAGGCCTTTGCAGGTGTTTTGAGTTAATTAGCTGATTAGAGTGTGGCACCAGGTGTCTTCAATATTGAACCTTTTCACAATATTCTAATTTTCTGAGATACTGAATTTGGGATTTTCCTTGTCAGTTATAATCATCAAAATTAAAAGAAATAAACATTTGAAATATATCAGTCTGTGTGTAATGAATGAATATAATATACAAGTTTCACTTTTTGAATGGAATTAGTGAAATAAATCAACTTTTTGATGATATTCTAATTATATGACCAGCACCTGTATACATTAACACAAACACATTCACACAGAGAGAGAGAGAGAGAGAGAGAGACTTACAAGTTACAACTTATAGCTGTGTATAATGTTTACCAAGCTTGAACTACCAGAATATGCTTTTTACCTCAAAATTTACTGATAACCCCCTTGATAATACAGGCGGTAAAATAGAAAGCCACATGATAAATAATTAGAGTTCATCTTAAAGGGTTAGTTCACCAAAAAATGAAATTTCAGTCATTAATTACTCACCCTCATGTCGTTCCACACCCGTAAGTCCTTTGTTCATCTTCGGAACACAAATTAAGATATTTTTGATGAAATCCTGGGGTATCTGATCCACATATAGGCAGCAATATCATTGCACCTTTTGATGTCCAGAAAGGTAGTTGAAAACAGTATTGACTGAAGCTGAACACGTGAGCAGCACGACGCATGCATGTGATGCTAAAACAGGATCCGGCCAATAATGAGCTGGCATTCAGACGCAAACAAGGAAGCCTGCACTAATTTCACTACGTGTGACAATGATTCAAATTGTTGAATAAAGTTGTTATTTTTGTTTTGTTTTTGCACACAAAAAGCATTCTCGCTGCTTCAAAACATTAAGGTTGAACCACTGTAGTCACGTTGACTATTTTAACCATGTTTTCAACTACCTTTCTGGACGTCAAAAGGTGCATTGACATTGCTGCCTATGTGTGGATCAGATACCCTTGGATCAAAAATATCTTAATTTGTGTTCCGATGATGAACGAAGATCTTACGGGTTTGGGACGACATGAGGGTGAGTAATTAATTACAGAAATTTCATTTTTGGGTGAACTAACCTTTTAAGTGGCCTGTCAATTAAACATGGCCAATATTCATATAAAGATGATGCACAGGGTCATACACAGAAAAGCACAACACCATATAGGTAACACAAGGGACACTAAATTAACATTAAACATTTACTAAACAAAAGCAAGTGAACATAAAACACCCTAATGTACATTTAATTACATTTAATGCTTTATCAGAGTGAGTGAGTGTGCATGTGTGTATGTGTGTGTGTGTGTGTGTGTATGTGCGAGGGAAAGACAGACAGTTGGTTCTGCGGATCCTAAAAGCATCAGCCTAATGGACTGAGAAAATCTAACTGCAATTTTATCACAAAGCGAGCCATACATTTACATTTTCACATAAGACTGACATTTTTATATGGAAAAAAACACATATATGCCTGAAAACAGTGTGTGAGGGTGTGTGTTTGTGACCGTGAGAGTGTATCATAATGTTTATTGATTACAGCAATGCAACAGTAATCTGGTTAGATGGTGGTCTTTCATTCTCTCTCTCTATATTTGTGTGTTTTTCTCTGGTAAAACATGTATCAGTGATAAAACTTCAAGTTTGTTGACTTTGTAATGAACAGGTTGTCAGAGGTCCAAGCTTTTATGGCATTAGCAAGACGAATATTCAGACGAATATTTTCAGATTAATGTTTTCTAATGCTTAAATCTGTGAACATATAAATAAAGCCACTCAACCATATGCACACAAACAGTTCAGCACGGCCCATTATGCTCAGTTATGGGAGTCTGTGAGCTAAAAGCAGGAGGGAAATGTGTGTTTAGTTCAGAAGCAGCATCTACTGTGTTTAGAGATCAGAGAGGGTCTCTCTGAGACTCTGGGCCACACCACCAGCACTTACAAGAGCCTCAGTAATTATTAAAGCCAAAAGTATGAAGACCACAAGCTGATTTAAAGTATCAGAGCAGCTCTGCACCTCCACAGCTCCAAAAGTTCAGAGAAGGACTCCACAAAACGTAATGTATTGAATGTATTAATAAAGCATAAATTATCATCCATTTAAGTAAAAAAAAAAAAAAAAAAAAAAAAAAAAAAAAAGAGCACTGCACGCTGTACACTAATCTTTATTCAGATACAGTTGCCCAAAGAGTTTTTACATTCCTAATGTAGTCCTGTTAAATAAGATTAGTTAAAGGGGACATTGGATGCCAAATTCACTTTTACATGGTGTTTGGACATAAATGTTTGTTGGCAGTGTGTCTACACAACCCTATAATGATAAAAATCCACCCAGTGCTTTTTTTTTTTTAATCCCCACAAATCATAAGCACTTGGTCAGAGCAAGCCGTTCACAGATTCTTGGCAAAGTGACATAAATTTGCACAGGCCCCTCCCACGACTCTTGACAGACACTGCCGTTTTAGCATAGACCTGCCCTGAGTGAGCTGTAAACAGCCATTGTTTCGACGTGGATTAATTTTGTTTCTGAAGGGAATGCGCCCCCGGATCTACCTATATGCGTTTGTCTGCGCTAAAAAGTTTATGTTTTGATATAAAGTTCCTGAAGGATAGATCAGTACCTCCAGAAGATGTGAGTAACGTTATAGATTTTTTTTTTATGAATCTTTGCAAATCGCCTTTCCTAATAATGTGCTAGTTAGCAAGTTCCACGACGAATGCGGCTAAAGTTAAAGGCCAGTTCACACCGCAAAGATAAACGGCAACAAACACCAGCAAATGATGTTTTATTAACAAGATTCGGGAGGAGCAGGTTCAGATAATTAACCTGATTAGCACAGGTGGAAAGCATTCAGTTAATCAACTCAACCAATAACAAGAGGTATAAATACAGTAGACTGTCCCCCCAGACAGCACGCAAAATACGCATAACTTTTATTCTTGAATTATATGTACATGTGAACTCGTGAAACACGTATGTTGGAGTTTTCTGGATCAGGACGCAGCCTCCGAAATGAGACGCAGCGAGTGTGATACCCCTGTCAGCGTCTGTTGCCGTTGGTCGGAGTTTGTTTTACCCGACTGAACATGTTTAATCGGCGTTTGTTGGGTCGTGGAATGTCTGAGCAGTGTGGTATGATTTTCCAACAAACTCTGACGTAATCTGACCTGGCCACGAACCGTTGCCATGACGATGAGGCAAGTCCATTGCAAAGACTGCTGTTTGATCGCGCCGACGCCTCACGCACACACAACAAAGCACTGCAAATGTGACATCCCAGCTTGTTCATTATCAAAATAATACAGTCGAACAGACATATATGTCATCATTTCTATTTAGAACCTTCTCACTGTAATTCATAACTGCACGTTTGTCTTATTACAAACTGTGTACATTTTATTTAAAGATAACATGGTAACACTACAATAAGGTTTATAAAGGTGTTGGCTAATGACTAACAAGTAATTTTCAAATGTATTTTAATCGTTTTTGAGCATTTATAACTGCATAAATAAGAATGGTGAGTTCAATGCAATACCTGCCAAATAGTGTTTACAGCCCGCCTATGGAAGATAGGGGTGGGGTGAACAGTAGCTCATTATCATTTAAAGAGACATGCACCAAAACGGCTCGCTGTGAACAGAGCTGTTTTTGACAAGGTAAAAAGGGTGTTTTTTTTACACAACCATTAAGAAATTTTAATCAAAGTATGTTATAGACTTTTCATGAAGACCCTAAAAAATCATACTAACTTGTGGAAAATTGGCATCCAATGTCCCCTTTAATATGTTATCTGAGCAAACGAGTTTGTTTTTATTTTTTAATAATATTATTTTTATTGTGATATTTTGTGTATGGTTTATTTATTTTATTTTTTAAAAAAGTATTAGTTCATAAGAATGTGCTGTTGAAGACCACATGAGGGGTCTCATGGGGCCTCATTTATAAAACTTTCCATAGATTTCATTGTAAAAAATGTATGTACGCACAAAAGCTAGATTCTGCATACGAACAATAGTTTTCAGATTTATAAAACCATGCATACACCAGAACCTGCGCAAAAATCCCTTTATAAATCCCAGTCAGCGGAAGATTGTACGTACGTGCATCTCCATATTGTCTCCTCCCCGAAATCATCATATATGCAGCTTACAATGCCTAGTTTTGCTATGCTTAACCTCATCTGCATTTCATTACCATGCATATTCCCATCCACGTGACACCATAGTTAACACTGTAAAAGGTACAAGACATTGGAAAATATGGACTGTACTCACATGAACTGATTTAAATATGTTTTTAGTACATTAATGGATCTTGAGAGGGGAAATGTCATTGCTGGCTATGCAGGCCTCACTGAGCCATCGGATTTTAACAAAAAATATCTTAATTTGTGTTCCGAAGATGAACGAAGGTCTTACAGGTGTGGAACGGCATGAGGGTGAGTAATAAATGATATTATTTTCATTTTTGGTTAACTAACCCTTTAAGCATTTGCCTATTTAAATCCAAACAGCAACACTTTTTTTTGGTCGGGCACTGTATAAAATAAATTACTTAAAATGTAAGATTTAGAAAATACAGCACAAGGACAATTTCAATCAAAAATGTTCACAAAAAGAAGTTTTAAGTTTTAAAATGATTAAACAATAGATTGACTGTTCAAAATGAAGACAAAAAGGTTTTAACCACAATTTTTTGTTTGTAAATGCCATATGGTTTCATATTTTGTTATCAAATACAATTAAATTCTGAATTTAGACATTAAGTGTAGACTACTGTAAATACTTTTTGGAACTACTGTATGTATACCTGCCATATGACACATTTTTGTCTTCACTGATACTTTTAATTCTAATTAAAAGTTCACTCTATTTTTAAGCAAACTTGGAAGCTTTAAATTCTACATTCGTTTACACAACATTTAAAATTCTGCTTCATCTAAACATCTAAAATGACTGTCTGAATTACAACTTGGCAATGAAAACAAATGTATTTGTACAACATATGTCAATGTAAAGAGAAGGAATCAGATTACTATTGAGAGTATAAATTTGAAGTTATTAATGAGGTTTAGGCATTTCTGTTAAGAGGAGTTAGAGAAAAACACTTGAGCTCTGCACTCAATCAGTATGCAATCAGCCAAATGTCAGAAAGTACTAATCACATCCTCTCTCATGCAGTCTACACTGCATTCATTCATGTATCGAACAACCACATATGCACACTAAATTACATCTTAATGTAAAGAGATAGTTCACCCAGAAATGCAATTGACATTATTTACTTTTAATGTTGTTTCAATTTGATATGTTGTTATTTTTGCAAGAAAAAGAAAAAAGTAGAAATTATTATCTTTACAGAATACAAAAACAGTTCATAGAGGCCACTTTAGTCTGATTGCACATAGACTATTATTTTGTGTACTGGTGAATCTCACAATGCCTGTCAAGAACTTGACCAGGTCAAAAAAAAAATTGTTTAGCAAAAAAGGAAGCTTACTATTTAGAACCATCAAAAATGTTTAAATGATCCTCATGACAAACTAAGCACATTTTTCCCTATTGGACAAAATCCCATTCTTATTACTGTAATGCAGTAAAATTAGGGACCTGAGATGCAAATTAGTTTATGCTATACTCTCTGTGTGCAATACATATTTTCCAGCTTTCGACTGGAATCATATTTTTTTGTACTGTCTCTATTCAAATAAACATAAATAAATAAAAATAAAAAAAACATACAGCTTAACTTGTAAAGTGTTTTCTACATAATTTAGGAGCATTAACCTTAAATGACCTTCCACCTACAGTGAACAACCGAAAACGAGGGATGGACAAAAGACCTAGTTCAGATGATCTAAGGGACCAGGCAGAGCAGTAGGGGTAGAGTAGATCAGACAGATATGGAGGACAGATATGCCTTAAATGTTAGAAGTAATATCTTAAAGTGAATACGTGATGCCACGGGTAGCCAGTTAAGAACATTCAGTAGAGGGGTAATATGAGCAGAACGCCTGGTGGAGGTAAGAACTCTTGCTGCTGAGTTTTGAACATACTGTAATCTTGCAATAATTTTTTGGGCAGACCAAGAAATAGAGCATTCCAATAATCCAGATGTGATGTGATTAACACATGAATTAAGATTTCAGCATCAGATAGAAAATGAGAGAAGATAGAAGACATGCAATATTATGAAGATGGAAAAAAAAGAGTTTTTAACAACAGAAGTTGAGATAAATAAGACACCAAGATTATGGACAGATGAAAAAGGCTTAACATGAACCCCATCAATATCAAAAGACAGGTCTATCCTTTTGACTCAGGGTATCTGAAATAATAAACTAAGTGCAATGTAGCATCTGGATGCGAATCACAAGTGATCGAGTCAACTCTAAGTTTTGTTAAGCTGTGACGTTTGACCCCCTTTTGTGTAACTCACCATGGCTCCGACTGGTCTGGACCACGTAGCCTTTTGTCACATTTTATTACCCCCCAAAGAGACTAACTAACTACAAACATACTAACTTTCTTATGGCACCTATGGGAGCTTCCAAGGTGCTAGACTGACCTCCTGTTGGGCTAGAGACAGACTGGGTGACGCCAGGAGACAACCCAATATACACAGACATACCTATAGTGAAAAACTCTTATAATCCAACTTATAAGTTAACCATTCTTTCTAGAAAGTATATGGTGTATCCCTTTATGTATGCATGTCCCCATGTGTAATTAGCCTAGTTGTGATTTTTAGTTATTCAAGAATAAGTTTAAATGCTTGTAATCATATATGTGTTCTTAATGTCTTTGTCATCCTATGATGTTTAGTTTTGTTTTAAACCTCTACGAATGCTTTAATCAGCTGTGTATGTTATGTTACTATAAAATGTTTTATTCTACTTTTAAAGTAATTTGAGAAAAACGTACCCAGATCTGACACCTCATCAGCTATGCAAATTAGACCATAAAACCAGACAAAGAAGATATTTCCCACTACAGAATTCATGCTGGCAATTGGCCAGTCAAAACTTGAGAGGAGTGGAGATGTTTGCTATATAACGAACCAACGCGTCTTCACCAGTAGTTTAACTTTGTTTTCCAGTTCGTCTTCTTTTGACCAGTCTTCATTTGTCCGTCCTTACTGTCTTCCTTGGACCTGCGAGATGGACTTCTTCGTTCTGATTTTCTGGCCATCTTACTTTTGAGTTAAACTTTGTTTGAACATCCCGCCGAAGACCCTCCCGGGAGAAAGGACCAATCACTCCAGCTCGAAACGCTCTGAAACCTCTGCAGAACGATGTGGACTTTTTGAACTACAGCATCCGAAATTGCCTATGCAAGTATAAGAAACATTTCTTCCGCTGCGTTTTAAAGCTTACATTTGCTGAACTGATTCCGTGCTGGCTTTCAAAGGTTTTAACTGTCTGTAATTTGCCATTCTGTGATCATCTCTGTTTTCCCTGACTTTACTTTTGTTTCATTATATGTATATATTCTCTGTTAGTTAGTCATATATGTATTCGTAGTTTCACATATTAAATCCATTATATTCATGCTGTATTGTTTATGTTGCTGCTCATTAAGAAAATCAAGTCACTTCTACGTTCCGATTTTGCTAACTGCTTTATACTTTAGTGCTAGAATATGAAGTTATTTTTTGTGGCCAGAAGAATAATTTCCTTTGTAATAGTTGATAAGGAAAATTGGACGATTATTGTTGGTATTAAAGGGCTTGAATTTTGGCGTGGTATTGTGCATATAGCGCATAATTTGACTCATTCCTGCAGATTTTGTGCTCACACCCAAAGTGCATGCACTAAAGCTGCCTCTCAGTACTAAATTTAGTTCTTTTTGCTGCTTATTGTGCTTAAACAGTCAAATACAAACAAAATTATGTCAAATTGCCAGTCTTGGCGAGTATTCACATAAACACGGTCAGTTATGTTTTAACTAAGTGAATGTAAACAGTTGAGAAGGAAAGCGCATGTGTAACAGTATAATGGATCCGTGCTTCGGGTATAAAAGTGACAGCAGCCTAATATACCTGTTGCCAAGTTATGACATAATATTAAAAATATCTATATGGCAGTTTTTACCCATGGTATCAATGTCAGAATTGTGGCCAGTGAAAATGTTGAGTGGCTAGTAACTGTGGAAAACCACTAGCAACAAGGGCTGCGCAAAAAAGTTAATGTCAAGCCCTGTAATGGAATATATATTTTTGCCCGTTTTTTTATTTATTTTTTTAATTAATTAGTACACAATAATCCCAATTAAATATATGTGATTAATGAGTTAGGTCTAAAGTATTAAAAAAAATTGTCAGAATACATTACTTAATATTTGTAATCCAATGGATTACTAAATACAATATTTGTTATGTAATTTGTAATCAGTAAAGGACTACAATTTGTACACATACATAATCGACCCAGCACTGCAGAATAATTTCTGAAGGATCTTGTGACACCGGGGATTGGTGTAATGGCTGCTGAAAATTTAGCTTTGCATCACAGGAATAAATTACATTTTAAAATATATTAAAATAGAAAACAGTTATTTTAAATTATAATAATATTTCATAATATTAATGTTTTACTGTATTTTGATCAAATAAATGCAGCCTTGGTGAGCATAGAAACTTCTTTCAAAAATATTTAAAAATCTCACCAAACCAAAACCTTTGAATGGTACTCTAAATAAAAGAATAAATAAATAATTGCATCCAGACAGGATGGTTTTCATCACTGTATTACATTACAGCAATGAGAATCTAATGAGAATCAACAATGAGAATAATGAGAATCAGAATAATGAAGTGGAAAATTAACACAGCAGTTGAGATATGAGAGGTGCAGAAGTCCTTCAGGGCTCTCTGGCCAGTGTAAAGAGTGCTGAAACAAAAGCAGTATAGGGTCAATATTGTTTAAAGGGTGTATTTTAATGCAACCTGAATGGAAACAATTCAGCTGCTGTGTCCAAATCACTGCTATTACTGAAATCATGCATCCACTCTCCCCACCCCCAGGCCCAGCACTAACTTTACAGAGAGATTGCCAGAGAGCACATTAACAATTCAAGACAATCAAACGTGGGTCTCGCACATACAGCCACACACACTGAGAAATTTATCTCAGGCAGCACATGCCGAGGGCAGAGAGTACAAGTCAGGCTTATCATGGCAGCTCTAAGCGTGTCTCAGCGGGACTCTCTCTCACAGCTCACTTGGCTTCACTCGTTTTCCCCCTCTTTTCTATAATTTTCTTGCCAAACTCGACTCAAATATAAATTCAGCCACATAATGACGCATCTGCAAGGAGACCTACACACATATGCTGCTTCCTCAGTAAATTATGTGCGGAGCTCAGCAGGCGACAGGCTGGAGAAGATTACTTCACCCCAGTGAGGACTTTAGCACCCTGAGCCAAAACACACTTCAGAATGTGTAGCCACCCATGACCAGAATAAATCCTTCATTGACACTCTTTTAACTTTATGAAAACTTGGTCCTAATTTTAAAGCAATAATTCACCACTCACCCTCATGTTTGTCTTTCTTTGGTGGAAGACAAACAAAGATAGTATATGCTGAATGATCATGCTGCTCTTTTCCATATAAAGCCTGGTTTCTCCCACATTTTTTTTTTCCCCTCTCCATTATGTCACCAGATGGAGTTTGGCTTCCTTGCCACTGTCGCCTCTGACTTGCTTAGCTGGGGACACCTACTATTCAATAATATTATACAGATGAATATATATAGATGAAATGCACCAAATTAATAACTGATGATTCTTACAATAGAACTAATTAAACAGTCAAGCTAAACAATGACACTATTTTCTTCTAGAGCTGCTGTACAGCCGAAACAAACTTTATTGCATAATTTCTGTTATCACTGTAAAGCTGCTTTGAAACAATCTGTATTGTAAAAAGCACAATATAAATAAAAGTGACTTGACTTGACAATGAAGGGAATGGTGATTGAGGGATAGTTCACCCACAAAATGAAAACTATTTACTTTATTATTCACATTTCACTCTCATTTCTTTCCAAACCTTTATGACTTTCCTTCTTCTTCTTTCCAAACCTTTATGACTTTCTTCTTTATACAAACATTGTATGGACTTCCAATACGAAGCCATAGTCTACCTAATCAATGTTATGCCACAAATGCAGTTAGCTGAATATTTGTAATGAACCAGAAATAATCCTTTAAGAGCCTTTTTTGGAGCTTGAAAATTCTGGACCCAGTTGACATTCACTGTATGGACAAAAACAGTTGAAACATTCTTCAAAATATTTTCTTTTATGAAAAGAAACATACAGGTTTGAAACGGCATGAGGGTGATGAATAAATGATAAATAATGAATTTTTGGATTAACTATCCTTTTGAAAATAGACCCTTGTAATGTCACTATTAAAACACTCAACTGATTTATTTCTACCCTCTGCAGTTATCACTCATGAATTCATATAATTTCTGACAGAAACTATATATACATTTTAAAAAGCTGCATCAGGGGCTGAGATTTTAACCAGAACAATTCATTTTGCCCACTTTATCTGCTGTGATTCTTGTGGCCTTCCTTGCTTCTCGGATGATTAAAAATTTGATTCACTGACGTCAAGTGTGCTGCATTATTTTGGAACGCAGTTCCTCAGTGTGAATCACAGCTAAATGACATGACACAATTACTAAATAACACCACTTATAAACACACAGTCAGAGAATAAATCAGTCCACCCACAAAGAGAGCTATCTTCATCACAACAAAAAACAAAAAGTCAAATTTATTTTCACATACAAGCTTGAAGTTCATTAAACTAAAAGTACTAAGGCACTACTGTTTATGGCAAGCTTTTAAGTGGTGTACTATTTAAATACCATGGTACATGAATATTGCAATCTGTACCACAGTGTAACATGATACTTTTTGTAAGGGAAGACAGGTGGGGAGGGTTCTGAAACATTTTCAGGCTCATAACTAAACATATATTACTGCATTAAGTATATTTATTTGTTGTACACATTTATGTCAGTCCAAAAAAAAAAAAGTGTTCATATGAATGTGTGTTTGTGGGACAACAGAGGAGCAGCACACACTAATCTGGTTATCTGTACAACGTCACCACCTGCAGGTGGAATGAAGTAAAATCAGTGAAGTTACATGAAGTAAAAGCAATTTAATTTTAGCAGTAGGCTTCCAATTATAATAGTATTACTAGTGGTGAATGCTGTGGCAAGGAACTACTATTGTTCGCATTAATATTTAGGGATCTAAACAATGTAGAGTCAGGGTATCCCTGACTCTGAGTAAGTTATTAAACTTAAAGTTTGTGCTACAGACATGAATTATACCTCAAATCATGCAGCTTAGAGGGTTGCAACTATTTACCTAAGCGATCAGACTTATGTTTTTTGCCTGGCAGAAGATAAACCAGGTCAAAAATTCAACAAAATCCATATACTAACACTGACTCACAAAAATTGACCTGAGCTTAACTCTTGTGAAAAGAAGTACACTTTAGCATATCTTTAAAAGAGTACTTATTACAGTAATATACTTAGAAAGTATATATTAAGTGCAAAACTAATGTAATGTTTTCATGCACTTAAGTGCATGTTAATTGCAATTCAATTACAAGTAAACAATAGCTGAACTTTAGAGTGCTTTTTAACTCACTTGTCCCTTAAATAGGACAAGTACATTTCATAATTACTTCTATTGTCTTTGAAATATTATTAAAGTGTACTGCTGAATGTATTAACAAGCATTTATGGTAAACTAAAACATACTTTAATGTAATTTCTATTGAAACCTGTATGTCGTGTATATTTGAATATGTTTGTAATTATACATTTGTAATGGGGAAGTTGCAATTTAGCACATTTATAATACATTAATTTTAAATGTAATACTGAAATATAAAAATTATAACTGTGTACTTTGTGTGTTTTAGTCTGTTATTCAACACATCAAAATAAATGTACTTCTTCAAAGCAAGGTATAATTCATTTGACATTATTACAAAGCTGACTTTTTAAAAGTGTACTTAAGTGTTTTAGAAACAGTCATGAAAGTCTCCTTAAATACACTTAAGTGGTCTTTTATTTCATAATATTATATCATACCCAGAGCACCCAAACATCATGGCAGTTGTTATAACATTGACTACTTGAGTCTAATTTGCATGTCACATCCAATCATTTGGATTGTACTACATTTACACTGTTCGATTGCACTAATCCTAAATACTAAAACTATACAAGCCATGAAACAGTGTGCGAGAAATTCTTCTTATGAGTTATTTAAGTTTTAATCTTAGCAGCTCTTTAGAACAAAACATTTCTCTACAAATATGACTTCTAGTAATTTTAAAGCTTTGATCAGTTCTTAAAATTGTTTGATCAAAATAAATCACATTGCTATTATTTTGATAAATTGTGATTGCGATTTGAATCACAATTTCATGTGATTCAAATCTGTGAGTCATTTTGAGGTAAACTGTGTCATTTTGAGATAATACAATTTCAAATTAATATTTTGTGTTCAATTATGTGGCAAGTAACCACATAATAAGTGGGATAATACAACACTGGGCCTTCTCCCCTTTTTATAACTCTGGGCCTTCCCCCAGTGTAGAAACCAATGATTTTGGCAGCCCCAGTAGCCAGCTTTGTTTAATCATACTTAAGTTTAAGTGATTAAATAGCTGAAATCTACTGGTTAAGTGTTTGCACATGAGCTCAGTTTCATTAAACAAACAGCTTCATGTCTCTACATTGAAACACATTCATAATACTGCTTATATATGCACACTGTTGTTTTTGAACCAATCACCTGAGCCGTTGTCATGACAATGCTGATTGGCTGATAACACCAATGAGCAATCATATTTGTCTATACATTGAACAACCCATAACATCAAAAGACAGCACTCATTGAAAAAAATAAATAAATAAATAAAAATCACACATTTAAAAGCCCTCCAAATGATCTGTCACTGGTAAAACCTCTATCTGTATAATATAAGATACAAATGATGCTTTTAAACATAGGTCAGTTAGACAGAGATTTGGATTTGAAATCTCCAAGATTTAAAAACTTGGATCTGATATTGGAAAATACGGAGGTGTGGAGATAGGCGTGCCAGAACTTTAAAAAGAAAATCCTGCAGAAGAATATTGCACAGAGTTAGACACACAGACATATCTGAATGCTAAACTTGCCTTCATAGAAACAAAATATTCAATGCAGTAGAAGGAGAAAATCTTTTTAAAAACCACAACAAATTGACAGTGCACAAACACAAACACCCTTTCAATCAGTGAGGCCCAGTTCTCACAGGTCACATTCATCTGTGCATGCATTTCAGCCAGTTTCATTGTCTAAATGACATCAGTGCAGTTCCTCGCTTTCTTTAACACAACCTTGAGCTGAGGAACACACTCTGAACTCCTGTTGCCATAGAAATATACAAGACCAACTGAGAGTGAGGCTTCATTGTTACTAAAATGTGTCAGCATGTGCTCAGTAAACACTGTCAAAAATTCAGCATAATGTCTGGCCCATATTGCAGCTTATTCTGGCAGAGAACCACCCACTTAGACAAGAAGAGACTGTGTGACTGGTATGTTAATTGACCAATTTTTACACAACATTTATAGACAACCCAGACTTATTGGAAAACGTGGTTGTGGCAACATTTTATGCAAATTTATATTACGTTGCGTCTTGTACATTTCGCGACACATTCAAAGTGAAACATCTGGTGAGTGGCACTAAAAGCGTGTTCAGTTTTATCCCAAACAGATGAAAGTGAATCTGGCAATGTGTTATTATGTTGGTTGTTTTATGTATCGCAGCATTTCAAAAATGAAATGTGCTTAAAGGTCAATGCGCTATCGAGTTTGAAAATAATGTACCAGGCTCCGTATGTCTCTGTCTTTAAATGAATTCAATTATAATTAAAAGCTTCACCCAAAAATTAAATTTCTGTCATCATTTACTCCCCCTCAAGTTGTTCCAAAGCTGTATAAATTTCTTTGTTCCACTGTACACAAAGGAAGTCATTTGGAAGAATGTAACCAAGCAGATCTTGCGCCCCATTAACCTCCATAGTAGGAAAAAAAATACTATGGTAGTCAATGGGGGGTGAGATCTGCTTGGTTACAAACATTCTTCCAAATATCTTCTTTTGTGTACAACAGAACAAAGAAATGTACACAGGTTTGGAACAACTTGAGGGGGAGTAAACGATGACAGAATTTTAATTTTTGGGTGAACTACCCCTACCCCTATATTTTCTAGGCTTGATTGTGTTTATGGGGCGCAGTTCAACATGTCTTAATGCTTCGTTTTAAAAAAAAAAAACGCTATATTTTTCATATATTTTACCTTTATTCTACACTGCTGTTTTCATTGTCATTTGAACGGCTGGTTTGACTTCCTGATTCTATGATACCACTCCCTCCGAAAAATACGCAATGTGCTCAGATTGGTTCGCTGACCCAGTGTATTGTGATTTGCTGAAGCGTCCAGAAACGCCACACCCCTTACCATTAGTTATTACATGTGCTTCAGTGGAAATGTAAATAATAGCGCCAACAGTATATTGCCGTATCAAATTGAGCCCGAATCAGACCCAAATAGCAGTAATGATGAAGAGGGTCAAGTAGAACCTCTGCAAGCACGATTTTTAAAGGACTTTTATGAATGGTAAGTATTTCCTTTTGTACTTGTGTCAAAGTGTTTAGATATGCTGTCACTTGTAAATGTTACTGCTGTTTGTTAGCTTTCAATATACGGTTTTATCCTGATTAAAGCTTTACTGTAGCTGAATACATGACTGAGTAGTAGCATTTTTGTAAAGGTATTGTTTAATTTATAGCATGAACAACTGTTTGTCTATGATAGAAGTTTGTTGGTGTTTGCTGGCGTTTGTTGGAGAAGTATGCAATAAAATTTAGTTAACTGGCTAGCAAAGCAAAAACGCATTGGTCTTTGTTTACGTCCTTGATGCAACCAAAAAATAGCAACATAATACATTTAAAAGACATGTACAAACAATAAAACAAACTTACAGTTAGGGGCCCATAAACAGCAGCTTCTGCTTTTAAAGTGGGAACTGCTTCATCTTTCAGTAATAGACTTTGTGCAAATCCAGCATTAAACTTGTGTAGATTCTGGAAGCCGTCTTCCGCGCCACATCCAGTGTAGACAATATCACTGATTATAATGGGTTCTATTATCTTTTGATGCATCGCAGTGCGGCGCGCGTGTCCAATGTAGACAACTCTTCTGCTTCCATAATGCCACGCGACATGGCCTCGCCCACTTTGTTGCGTGTTCCTGTAGGCAGGGTTTATGTTATTTGCAGGGTTTATGATGTCACCGACCCGGGAAGAAGCTTTTTGTAGTCCAAACCGGTCGTTTTTGTAGGCATTAAACTGCCATAACTTTAAAAGACAATATCTCAGACTATGGAGATACTGTTTATGCTCAAGCAGCAACATTACACACTAGCTAAAGTTAAAAAAGTGAAATCGCAATGAACCACCCCTTTAAGGATAAAAAAATATATACCTCTGCTAATGCTTTAAACTATATAGGTAGCCCTTACTTGCTGTCACAATCACCTGTGAGAGCCTGTAATTGTTACCAAATCTCCACTCCAGACTATTGCCACACCATCAAGGACTTCATTTCCCATAGTTCACTGCCCGGTCTAATCATCCATGATTGTTTATAGCTGTGTCTCACTAGCTCACTACCTCACCCTATATAAGCCTCATTCCCTGCAAAGTCTTGTACACAGGGCCGGCACAAGCTCAACTGCCACTCTAGCCGCCCCCACTTCACACTCACAATTAAACTCGATCTTTGAGATGCATGTGACAGACTGGAGGTTTTGTTTATTGATTTATTAATAAACTTACACTAAAATAAAAGCATGTAGAAGCAAGTTTTTGGATTTCTTTTTTTCTTTTCTTCTTTTCTTTATTCTTTATTCTGCAACGTAAAAAACTACCCTTAAGTGCAAATGCAAACGCTGTATTATATTATAGTAAGAATATCTCCTGGAAGATTCTGGAAAATTCCTGGTGGGCTGCTGATAAATTTGGCTGGCAGTAGCTTACTTAGACATAAAGACAGTTTTACACGGGACCCGCAAAGCACAAGTCTCTAGTTCATTTTCATTGAGACACACAAAACCAGCAAATCGGTGGTAGTTCTAGAAGTGGTGAAGCGACGGTGTGCAAGCGGTTCTCACACTCAAAATCCTGCCACTTGCGCATGCACAGCTCTTCGTTATAAATAGAGGTTATAAAAATATGCCGCATATAAATATTACGCACACAAAAAGGTGAGCTACGTGACCTCTCCTCCGCTTTCTCTCACACACATAGGCGGAGTGTGAACTCCAAGGGAAGGCAGAGAAGTTCCCCTTTAAAAACACATACGTTTCCTTTTAATAGTTTAAATTTATGTGTCATCGCACAACCTACACAGCCCAGCATAAACACTCCTGATAAATCATTTGTTATTAAAGCGTCTACGTTCACAAACCACTGTTAATTTTAACAGAAAAATAATCATACTGTATAAGGGATTTGGCATGGCAGAAAGCGCGCAAAGAGAGCTCCCTCTATAATCACTAAAAAGTTGTCATATTAGGCTACTTCATCGCGATCTCACAAAGTTCTGTTATAATAAATGAATCATTTGCATTATTTGCATAATGTCTACACTTGTTTGTTATTATGAGAGGATTTGTGAGCATGCAGAACTCAGAGTCCACTCACTGCTCAAAACGCCGGAGTTTTTGTTCAGTGCTAACTTAAACACCTCTGATTGGCCATTGCAAAATCAACAGATGGACCCATATGCCCCCATATGCCGCTCTTGTTTGGGGGGGGGCGGGTATTGGTAGCTATTTGGTAGAATGAAGGAAAGATAATTTAGATTTAGAATAACTAATCGGGTGATAACTTTGATATAAGTGAAATAATTCCAAATGAATTTCCAAAAAACTAAATAAATACATTAATTAAATTAAAAGCTAAATTCCTCTCTTTCTGCCCTAACTGTGCTGCCGCCCTAGGCGGCTGCCTAGTTCGCCTATAGGCATGCACCAGCCCTGCTTGTATGTGTAACACTGCATTTCCGAGCGCTCCTTGTTTATCTGTTTTATATTCTTGAACGCTGTTGCCTTGGACACACCAAGCTTCAATAGCCATGGAGCATGGCCCATCTTGGTCACCAGCATGTCGTGTTTTAATGATTGCCAGTGCTGTGTTTTTTGTACCTTCCTGTCCTGTGATTCCCACACCAAAGCCTGTTCACAACATGCCTGCCACTTTAGAGCCAGTTCACAACGGAGTCCCTGATCAAGATGGCCGCAATGCCAGAGTCTCGTTCCGTCATTGCCGCTACGCCTGTGTCTTCAGACAGGATGGCCACTACGCCCGTGTCTTCAGACAAAAGGGCCACTACGCCTGTGTCTTCAGACAAGATGGTCACTACGCCGGTGTCTTCAGACAAGATGGCCACCATGCCAGAGCCTCTTCCCATCATGGCTGCCATGCCAGAGCCTCCAGCCGTCATAGCCGCCACGCCAGAGCCTCCAGCTGTCATGGACACTACACCAGAGCCTCCAGCCGTCACGGACACTACACCAGAGTCTCCAGCCTTCACGGGTGCCTCGCCAGAGTATTCAGCCATCATGGACGCCACATCTGTGTTCCCGGTCATCATGAGCGCTGCACATGAAGACATTAAGGCTTTCCCTAAGCTATGGAGAATGGCTTTAAGACTGGAGACCACACCGTTGACGTTAGTGTGAGCAGCTGGCATCTCAGCAGTAATGCCAAGCCTGGGGATCTCTGAGGTGGTCCCACTGTCGACAGTACTTTCTGTTACGGCGATGGCCCAAACACAAAGAATAGCCATACACTACTCTCCAGCCCATGAGTTCATTCCAGAGCACGCTTCAGTCCATGAGCCCATTGCAGAGCCCAGCCTCATAACCTATGAACTTCCTGTCTGCCTTGATACGACCACGGAGGTTGCCCCCTGAGTTCCCTGTCTGCCTTGATGCAACCAGGCAGGTCGTCCCTGAGTTCACTGTCTGCCCTGATATGACCACGGAGGTCACCCCTGAGATCCCTGTCTGCCCTGTTGCGACCACAGAGATTGTACCTGAACTGCCTGTCTGCCTCAACATGACCAGAGAGGTCGTATAGGAACTTCCTTTCAACCCTGAGATGACCACAGAAGCTAACCTGGAAAACCCTGTAGGTCCTGTCATGGCCATGGAGGGCGCTTCTGAGCTCCCTGCCTGTTCTGATATGGCCCCTGTGTCCAATGTTAACCTCTCTATGCTCTATGTTTCAGTTCTACCTGATCGGCCGTGGTGGTCATCTGGTCAGCCGTGGAGGTCTTCAAGCCTGTCTGCTCTGCTCTGGTGGTTGACTGCTCTGCCATGGGTATCTTCAAGCCCGTCTGCACTGTGTGGTGGTTGTCTGCTCTGCCAAGGGGGGCTTCAAGCCCATCTGCGCTGCTGTGGTGGTCATCTGCTCCGCCGTGGGGGTCTTCAAGGCCGTCTGCAAGGCCACCTGCACAGCCTGCTCCACACTGGCTGCCTGCTCCACCCTAGCCGCTTGCTCAGCCGGCTCCGCCCTGGCCGCCTGCTCTGCTCTGGCCACCTGCTCTGCCTCAGTCCTCTTCCACTTCATGGACCTGGCCCTCAATCACGCCCCTGGTTCATCTCCACTCCGCCTCCCTCCTGGACTTTTCTAATCATGATAGGAGCATCTGAAAGCCACTCCTTAGGAAGGGGGCTACGTCACGATCACCTGTGAGAGTGCCTGTAATTGCCACCAGAGGGCACTCCACCCCGGACTATTGCCACATCATCAAGGACTTAATTTGCATTTGATCATTGCCTTGATTGTTTACAGCTATCTCATTAGCTCATTACCTCACCCTATATAAGCCTGGTTCACTCACTCATTCCCTGGGAAGTCTTGTACATGTAACACTGCATTTCTGAGTGCTCCTTGTTTATCTGTTTTATGGTCTTGACCTTGTTGCCTGTTTTATTGATTATCCCCATTCACCTGTCTCTTGGATTACCCTGTCTGCCTGTGTTCCTGTGCCCTGTTATTGGTTGGACTGTTTACCCGGTGAATGACCTTTTGCAGTTTTTGACTACGATTGTGGATTACCCTTTCAATAAAACTGCATTTGGATCCTCAACCTTCGAGTCTCAGAGCAGTATGTTACACTTGCACATTATTGTAGGCTAATATTAAAGGTTCAGAGCCCAAACTATAACCTAAATTTAGTTGCTATTTATTTTTAGGTAATAATCAAAACTCAAATAACAAATTGTATGAAAAATTATAAACTGCACATAAGTCAGTTTTTGCCTTAACTTTATGCTTTTACTCCAATTCATTGTTGAAATATAATCAGTTACACAGTGGCTGTCATTTTCATAACAGATTTATTTAAACCTTCATTAAATAATCAAGACATCACTAACAAGTTAAAATATAATGAATATATAGGCTAATATAGTGCATATATTTAGCGAGAGTTCATTTCTCTGGCAATCTAACAAGCTGTGGACTCGCCTGAGGTAAATGCTATGTGACACAGTGTTTACAAGCTGTTTTATTGACGTCTTTCCACCATTGAAACACTGATTGAGCAATTACACGAGATATTATACGTTTCAGTAAGTTGTACTGTATCTTTTTTAACATACCTTCATATGTTCATTCATGTTTATTCTGTAACTAGTATTAAAGAGGAAGAGATGATCTCGTTCACTCGGGCTCCGCACTGCCGCTTGAAATGAGGCGCCTGTACAGTAATCTGTCATGCCACATTAAAGAGCGTCAAATAGGCATTTTTTGTTTGAATTTCATGATAAAATGGACAGAATTTGAAAGATTACACTTTGTTTCTTATTGAAAGTAACAAAACAAGGAGCTTATTGTGATTATTGGTGGTTAATGGTGGTTAGGCTACAACCCTGTATTCGTTGTTTAGATCGTTTTTTTCCTGTCATTCTGGATCAATTTAGTGCATCCTTGCTGAATAAAAGTATTAAATTCTTAAAAAACATCATCTTACTATCTCAACTTTTGAAAATATATATCCTAGATTATCTTTACTTATGTGTTCTCACATATTTTTCAAAAATTTAATACTGCGTTGCAAAACTATTAATAATATTTTTCAGGAAATTAAATGAAGCTGAAATAAAATTAATATTAGATGAAAGACTTCAAATTTGAATCCTGCCTTGGCAATTACAGAAATAAATATGTTAAAGTTGAAGTATTCACATTTAAATCTAAAACTGAAATAAAAATAAATTAAACCTAAATAGAAATATTTAAAAAAAGAAAAGAAAAGAAAAGAAAAGAAAACAGTTTTGGGTGTGCCAAAAAAGCTCTGTGGGAGTGGCAAATGCTTTTTTTCATGAATATTAAGTAGGCTATGAAAAAAATAAAATAATGAATACTAAAATGTACCTAAACAAGGTTTAGAAAAGGATGGATGGATGGACATGTAAACAAATCCAATAACACAAGTTGCTATTTTTTCAACAAAAATATTTTCAGTGAAAATGACGTTCAAATGAACTGAATTTTATTTGATAAATTCATTCTTAAATCTGACTTGGTCAAGATTTTCTGGGTCAATGAATAAATGTAATTTAAATAAATAAATAAATAAATGAAAAAGATAAAATTAAAGAAATGGTGGAAATGTTTTTGCTTAAAAAAACAAGGAATTATTAATTCTAATCTTCACTAATGTAAATTTTATTCCTCACCATAAATTAAAATTGTATCTGTATGGTTCCTAAATTGAAAATCGTCTTAAATTGAAAGATAAATTGTAAAGTCTTAATTACAATTTCAAGAGGTCTTAAATTTGGGGAAACAAAACGGGGATCGTGATATGGATTAATGTGATTATTAAACTTCAAAAGGATTTAATTGTTTGTTTTATTTGTGCATGTCTTAAAAAAGGTCTTAAAAAGCCTTAAATTTAAGTGCGTTAAGTAGATTTTGAAAAACGCTTTTTAGGCCACTTATCTCTCCAGTGCTGGAAAGCTTTTCTAATATAAATTTGGGTCCTAAAGCGCTTGCCCAGTCATAAACCTTCATTCCAGTGATATTCTGAGCTTTTGTATTGTGTCCCATCTCTCGTTCTGAAAGGTTTTTTTTTTTAACTCCCTCTTACTCATTCTGTCTCCTCGACCGTCATACGCCTCCTAATGCTGATTGGTTATACGTTTGTTGTTGGTGTCGGCCCGACTAACTTCCAAACAGTGTTTTTGAAATTCTACTGAGTCCACCTTTAAATTTAAAAAACCCTGCAGATACACTTTGCTTTTTTTGATTTTGTGATTATCTGAGAGCTGTGTGCTGTTTTATAAAGTGGTGGGCACCTAAATTACACCTTTGATAAGTAGAAAAAAAGAGAACAACAGAGAGTTTTATTTAGACAGCCTGCTCTATTTCAAGCCCCAAATGAAAAAAGCCTGTCTGGTCCCAAAATCAAAATGGGACTCACTTGCCATTTTAGCTGCTTGTTCTTTCATTGTAAAACCATTCACACACACTGTTCACAAACACCCAGCCCTTCAGTGTTCATTCATGTTTTCTCACCTTTCTCATATCTCTCACTCCCTTCCCTCTCTGATCTTTCATTTCTTACTTTTTGAAATTCATCTCTACACTTGCATTGTCAGTTCAGATGTTGAGGTACAGAATGTGTAATGCTCAATATCACCTAGGGGAAGGAAAGAGAGAAGGTGAGAAAGAGAGAGCAACAGAAGCACCTGAGGATTATTCTGACACATGCAGCACATTAAAATGGGCTCAAAAGAGACATCTTCTTACTTCCACATAGTATGATTTGGGGGGGATTGTTATGGGGGATTAGGGTAATCTATTTAATTTGGGGGTCATAAAAGTATATATAGTAGGATGCTCTAAATACTAGCATTCAAAAGTTTGGAGTCAGTACTATTTTTTAATGTTTTTGAAAGAAGTCTCTTATACTCACCAATACTACATTTATTTGATCAAAAATACTGCAAAGCAGTAATGTGAAATATTATTACAACTTTAAATAACTGTTTTTTATTATAATATTTTTTAAAATGTAGTTTATTTATGTGATGTCAAAGCAGAATTTTCAGCATCATTACTCCAGTCTTCAGTGTCACATGACCAATCAAAAATTATTTTAACAGGCTTATTTTGTGCTTAAGAAACATTATTATCAATGTTGAAAACAGTTGTGCTGCTTCATATTTTTGTACAAACCATAGTTTTTTTTTTTTTTTCCCTCCCTCCTTTGGTGAATAGATTGTTCAAAAGCAGCATTTATTTGAAACAAATCTTTTGTACCAATGTGAAAGTCAGTACTGTCACTTCCGTGTACAAGCTGAATAAAAGTATTTTATTTATTTAAAAAAAAAAAAAGTCTGGCAGCAGAGTTTCCAGACAAATTCTGTTAAATTACAGCAAATAACCATTTCACAAAATTACATGCAAAAAAAAAAAAAAAAAAAAAAAACTGTAAAAATACAGAGTAGACTTTACAGTCAAAATTAATTAAATTACAGTATATTACTGTTGATAATAATTTATTAAACCGTGGAAAAACTGATAAGTTATGTCAAATTACATAGAAAACAACTAACTTTCACATTAATCTTAATATCTAAACAGATACTCAGAGAACACAGAAGATGACGATGAATGTCAAATTTAAGGTTTTTATGAGTTATTTTGTTAAATTTGCTCAGTCCATCTACAGTTATTTACTTTTAAAATATAGATTTTCCATGTACAATAACTAAGAAATGATTTCTAAAAATGCAATAAGCACATAAATTCAAAAACATCTCGGGTTACGTATGTAACCATGGTTCCCTGAGAACAGGGAATGAGACACTGCGTCCTAGAACGCATATGGGGAAACGCCCTCGCGTGACAGGTGTCTGAAGTGAAAGTGGAATCACGCCAATCCTATTGGCCGGCGACAGCCTATGACGTCATACTAGTGCGACCAGACCGTATATAAAGAGTGCCTAGGAAACATGACATCCGCTATTCGTCTGAAGTGACTGTAGCAGGCAGCCCAGAAGCATGGCAGGGAGACGCAGTGTCTCGTTCCCTGTTCTCAGGGAACCATGGTTACATACGTAACCTGAGACATTCCCTTTCGAAAGGGATCTCGCACTGCGTCCTAGAACGCATATGGGGAACGGAATACCCACGCTGCCATGCTGAGGGGAGTGCATGCAAAAATGGCTGAGAAGAGAGCCAAGCACTCAACCCCTGGTCACAGGCTGTCAGTGACATAACTCCCTACGGCCACCGCCCAAGCTAAAAAGCCTCAAAGAGGCCTCCACAGAGTGAAAGCCTACCAAGGCCGCTCAAAGGCTTGGAACCAACAACTTCAAAGAAGGGGTTCCTTTAAGGGAGAATGGCCAGAGTACTGCAAGGACTCCAGCCCGTCACTACTAGGGGGACAAAAGGTCAACCCTGAAAGCCACCAGGGAGGCCGAACTGGCCCAGAAAAGGGCTAGTCGGGCCAACAACCTGTCTGAAAGAACAGAATCTCTGCAAACTTCCACAAAGAGGAAGAAACCTTGTGAGAAGAACTGCAAAAAAGGCAGTAACAACTCACCGGACCAAAGATGGGCATCCCTGGGAGGAGAGCTCAGCAAATAGCCAGGAACCCTGAAAGAGGGGAGCAGTCTACTCAACCTAGGATCTACAGAGTGAAAGAGAAACACTCTGGAGGCCGGGTACTCTAGCTAAGCCAGGGGAGGAACAGAGACTGGAGTATAATAGGAGACAGAGAGTACTCCTAGCAGAAGACTCCGAGGAACCAACTACTTAGACGCGAGAAAAGAATTGCCGGCTTGGAACACTCGTTTGCATGGCAAACACGAGCCGTGTGCTCAGCATATCGCCCAGCAACCCTTCAATGAGAGGAGCACAACATAACACTACCAGAATGGCGAGGAGGCCTCAAGCAGGGCCTACTACTCCGGAGGATCCTAAGAGACTCAAAGGAACTGGCTTCATATAAATAGCGGCCTCCACAGGAAAGAACCAAAGGAGGCCGACCATTTAAACAAACACTTGAAACAATCAAGGGGCCACTCGCAATGAGACTACCAAGCTCGGAAAGTGGAGGCTTCAGCCAAAAAGCGCACCCTCTAAAACGAGAGGAAGCCTGCAACGCATACAGCGACCACAGGGAGGCTAAATAACAAAAGCTTACCGTTTGTCACTGAGCAAATGCTAAACACCAGGGATCCACATACTCAGACATTGCTAAAATACAGTAGCAATGGAGCAAAGAAATAAAGAAGAGGAGGCCGCAGGGCCTACTACTCGCATTGTTAGCCTAATGCAGAAGGCAGACCCCCGACCAGAAGCAACCCTGATGAGAGGGGAGGCAAACATGAACTGGGCGACTAGCAAGGGAGGCTAAAAGGAAGCAGCCAACACCAGCTGCAAAAATAGTCAGAACAGGTTGACAACGTCTGCCTAGGTCGGGACAGAGGCGGCCCGAGAGGAGGGCCGACCTCTGAGCATGACTTCACTGAGGCTCAGTGGAGGCTAAAACCCAAAGTTAAATACACGAATCTTGGGCGCCTACCACGAGAAAAATTTTGATTACAGAAAAACACTAGCACTAAGCGAGGCAGTGGTTTGAGCCTAGCAACTCTACGAAGAGGAGGCTGAAAAATATAAAAACCCCAAGGTGGCCGAATGGCCAACGAAGGAGGGAGAAACAGCCCAAAGCTCAGGCCCCTAAAATATTATAATAAAGTGGGCCAACACACTCAGGAATGTCAAGGCGGCCTAAGAAAAAGGCCTGTATAGGAGGCTTCAGAAGTAAAAGGCAGCTAGATGATAAAATAGCTTGCCATACTATAAATCCATTCTAAGAAATACTCGCTAGAAACTTCAACAAACTCTGAAAGAGAGGAAGCAAATAGCAAGGATGTGAAAAGACAGCCTTCCATAGAGCTCCAGGGCCCTAGCCCCAAAGAAAAGAAATAAAACGTACAAAATTAAAGCCCCGCCAGCCTAGAGCAGTGAGCCGTGGTCACTGCAAAATAAAAACCCATAGCAGGGCAGTGACCTACAAAGCTCAATCAAGACCAACAAGAGTAGAGGCTGAATGTAAAAATAGCCTGCCATACTCTAACAGTCTAAAAACGACTGTGCTCGAATCAAGCGCTAAGCCGGACCCTCAGAAAGAGTTCCAGAATGTGAACAAACTCATCATCAGGCCCAGGCATCAGGCCTGATGTCCGAGCGTGTCCAGGGAAGATGGAAGGGTACGGGGGACAGGAGAAAAAGGAGTAAAGGGAGATGGAAAACCCCTCACAAGAGAGGGAACACTCAGCGGCGCTCAGCGCGCCGGCTTTGTATCACCTCTCTCAGATCCTGCTTTTTATTCCTGGCATCGCGCCTTCTCTGAGACCTGCTCCTTTGAGGAGGAGGTGCTCGAGCGGCGACACTAGACCTCTGGCCCTGCCTATGATCCTCAGACCATGACGGGCCAGGTCCCCCTGGCTGCCTGGGTGCAGATTCGGACCGGCGTGGTATACAGGACTTAAATGCTGCTGAGCACGCCCTCGCCTCCCTAAACTTCCTGACCACCGCCTCGACGGAGGTCCTGAAAAGTTCAAGTGGTGAGACCAGCGCATCGAGGAGAAAACCCTTTTCTTTCTCCCCGATGTCAGCCAGGTTCACCCACAGGTGTCTCTCCGTTGCCACCATCGCCGCCATCGATCGACCGATCGCGGCAGCAGTTTATTTGGTGGCGCGGCGAGCCAAGTCTGTGGTGCGGTGCAGCTCAGCCACCGCATCAGGGGAAAGACCCTGGCCCTGGTCCAAATCTTTCAGCCTTCAATGATGAAGCCACCACCAACGAGATAGTTCGTGAACGTCTCGTCGATAGGGGGCATCGCCACATATCCTTGCTCGCGTATTCCCTCGACATTGGCATAGTTTGCCTGCCCAGACCGATGAATACGGGCCAAATAAGGGTTTTTCCATGCCTTCTCGATCTCAGAATGGAGATCGGGAAGGAATGGAAGGCTCACGGGAGTTGGAGGAGTATGGCCGGAAAGAAAGCGTTCGTCTAGCCTCCCACAAACCACTTCTTCCCAAGCGCGCGCCCACGGCAGTTTCAATCTGCCCGAGGTGCGCTCCATAACATCCAACAACTCAACATACGCGGGGCAGGATGGTCGCGCGGGCTCAGATGCAACACTCTCACTGCCCTCTACAACCAGCAGCTAATACATAATGAATAATAGTAGAAACTGATTAGATAAAATGTATACACCAATGGGCCAAAACATTACGACCAGAGATATTCAGAGATATTCTGACCCAGTCCCCTATAACAATTTGGCCCTTGTCAAAATTGCTCAGATCTTCATTCCTGCCCATTTCTCCTGCATCCAACACACTGATTACAAGAACTGATCATTTGCTTACCATCTAATCTCAGACCTTAATTTGTGGCTTTGTTAGGAGATGATCAACACTATCCACTTTACCTGTGACTGGTTATAATGTTTTGTGTAAATAAGTGTAAATACCAGTGTCCTTCTTTTTGCACTCATATTTCATTGGTCATAAGCAAGTGAAAGGGTAAAGGCATGAGGCAGTTTTTTTATATATATTACATGAAGAAAAGTTGATGGGCATTATCTCTTTTACAGAATGAGAGATCAGAACGTTACACAATTGTTTCAAGCACACTTAACAGCCAGAAGCTAGAGGCATCTAACTGACAGACAGACAGGTGGAGTGAAGAAAGGAAAAAAATAGGTGCAATTAAGGCTTGAAAGTCATCTTGTGTCTGAAGGATAGAAAATGGGGTGATGGAAGGATACACGAAGCACCTGAGCTTCACGGGAGAAGTCAGATTTTCCAAGCAAATGGAAATAACCATTTTAAGAAGGCCATTTTGCAAAGATTTAGAGACTTTGTGAGCAAGAGTTTGTGTGTCTGTATAATCCAACAGGTTCTAGTTATCACACCTCTGCAGGACTGGGAAAGAGCCTCAAATCCAGGTTACGAAATCTGTCTGACTTACCCTAAAGCTTTAGTCATAATGCTCTGTAATGATCCGTTTTTGCCTTGGCACTATACATCAGGTGGAGTGTCTCACTCTCCAAAAATCTGTTCACAGCACTTCATTTAAGAGTTATAATTTTCAATTGTTATAAACAAACAAATAAAAATAACAAAGTACTGATGAACTAAGTGAATAAAACAATAGGCAATAGGCTGATTCATCTGAGTGTAATATATTTGAAAGGAATCATTGACAGTAAAACTGTAACGTGTGTTCTGTTTCTTTGTTTTATTTGGTTCTGTCATGTTAGTTTTCCCTGTGATCTAGTTTTCCTGAGTTGTCTGAATGTCATTATATTTACCTGTGTCTTGTTAATTTACTCATTAGTCCTTTTGTTTGCTCTGTGTACTTACTGTAAGCCTTGTGTTCTCCCTCAGTATTGGTCCCTTCTCGTTAAAGTTAGCGTCAATGTTAATGTGTAGCCTATTTCTCCTGCGTTATTCCTGTTTCTTGAGTATTTGTTATTAAAGCCTGTCTCCTTGAAGTATTCCTCTTCGTGAGAGTTTCTATTCACCACGTTATGTAACAAAAACAGTAATGTGTTATTTTTAAAATGTAACATTAACATGACAGTAATTTGAACAATGTAAAGCTCATTGCTTAAGAGTCTATCATTACACTGTGCACATCTCAATTAGAAACAGAGATAAAAATCCTTCCTTAAGTATTTGATAGCTGTTGATAAAGACTGCCAACACCAGGCTTTGACATTTAAACACAACTGCACATATTAGATATCAGCTCATCTGATCAGAACCTTATTAAACCTTTGTTTCCTATTTCATTATATTAGCTTTGGCCTTTTCGGGTTGCTTATGACTCACATCTCTCAGACGGAAGACTTATTCTGATACACTAAGGGCAGAGGGGACCTGTGCTTTTAAAATGTCATAAAAATAGAAACTTTGGATGCTGCCTGAATACTGCATTATAATCTTTCTTTTCCCACAGGCAGCTAGCCAGGTTATCTAACATCACAATTTTTAGCTGATTGAAATGATGACTAATAGGTATAAAGAATTTTAAGTATTGTATTGTAGCATGCACTGCACACTCCAGATAATACTTACTAGGGATGTGCGAGACTAGTCGACTAAATGATAATGCTGTTGCTTGTCAACATGGGAAATACTAGTCTTATTTTTATATGTGTGTGTGTGTGTGTGTGTGGACAGTTATTTTAGATTATAAAGTTTTAAATATCTATATTTCTTTTTACAAAAACCCATCGCTTCGCTTCAGAAGGCCTTTATTAATCCCCCGGAGCTATATGGAGTACTTTTATGATGGATGGATGCACTTTTTTTGGCTTCAAAATCAGCCCCCCCACCCCATTCACTGCCATTATAAAGCTTAGAAGAGCCAGGATATTTTTAAATATATCTCAGATTGTTTTCATCTGAAAGAAGAAAGTCATTTACACACTGGATGGCTTGAGTGTGAGTAAATCATGGGGTAATTTTCATTTTTGGGTGAACTATCCCTTTAAGAACAATCAAGTGAGGTCTACAAGAGCACAACACCTGTCTGTTGAGGGATAGATGACCCTTTCTCCTCTATCTCTTTAATTTCTTCTTTACTTCAAGGAATGGACCAAACATCCCCACGGCTGCTCAGCTTGCTGTTGATTAAAATGTTACATTTCAAAGTGACCTGCTGTTTGTGTTTGTCTGCACTTGTGTTTGCAACATCAGCTCTCTCAACAAATAGGTAGTCAGCTACATTATACTGCTGTTATATGTTATGCCAGCATTTTATTGGCACTGTATCTTGTCTCGGTTGGTCATTTTTGATTGTTTAGTTGATTGTCATATAATAATGCATTTTTATACCTTGAGGTCCACCATCATTTTTGTGGCAAAATCAGTAATAATCTATTTTCTTCATAACCATTTTCCAGCCTCTCACTAATTTGAATGAAAATGAGCCACTTCTCAGAGTGCTTGCACCACCTGTTTCCTTCCTTGATGTTTTTCCAAAACTGATTTTTGTTTTTTTCACTGAAGGGATAAGGCGTTTATGGCTTTGAGGCAAGGAAATCATAAAAACATGGGAAAGAGACAAGCCAAAAGAAAGAGTTTGTTTAAGCTCACAGAGGGAAACAGACGCATCCCTTCCAGCCCATTTCCCATTATCACTGAAATCAGGTGAGAGCATGACATGATTACCCAGCACTCCATCATTTTCACTATACACCTTTCTTTCCTTCTCTCCTGCCCCCCAAAACATTAATCCATATTTCACTTTACTTTCACATTTGACCCCTCCTCTCATATTACAGTAAAAGTTTAAACTAGATTGCAAAATTCTACATTACAGCTTTTGGCATGACAATTAGTTTGAACCTTAGCCAGTTATAATATCAGGAGCTTCTAAAGTACACTGATCTTTTATGAGGGAATGAGGTCGATCAAAGCAATTCTCTCACACTCTCACCCTCATTAATTGATTCTAACTTTACTTCTACCTCTCTGATTAAAAGGCCTGATTAGATAGCAGAAGTTTGCATATGACGCGAGTGTGTGTAATGAGTGTGTATCCAGTACAAATGGAACTTTGTGTAGGGGCCATATATAAATTTTTATTTCTTTCATGTATTTGTATTAATGTTATCAATATTTTTTGTTTATTTTCTTATGTACTTGGGAAAATATAAATTTGCAATTCCAAATCTGTAAATCTGCAAAACATCAAAAAAAAAATAAATAAAAATAAAAAATAAAAATTAAGACAACATTAGTCAAGTTTAACAATATGATGGTCCCTCGTAAGGGGATTATCATATTTTGGGATCCTTGAAATCTGTACTATGCCCTACCTCAGACACTGTGCAGCATAGTTTTTCAGGATCAGAAATGCTTTTTTTTAGAGATTCAAAACTTAGTCTAATTATGAGGCTCTTCATGCTGAGGATGACAGGATACTACCACAGCATCAGTTCATCTTTCATTTCCATGTTAATCAAACTCTTAATCAGAGACTATTTCAGCACAGAACAAGAGAGAGAATCAGAGATGGGCGCAGAGAAGCCCATTACTGTCATAACTTAATAGCTTTGGTTTTTGCTGGAGCAAAACGCAAACAGGATGTTCTTCCAAAGTTAGTTTTTGTCTAATAAGGGATGGACATGTGCCAATGAGCAAACAATGGAGAAACATGTTTTTCCACATACACTTCGGCTCACATTTATACACATTAACACAAAGTAGAAAGGAGAAAATTTGCTTGTTAAGCATAGTTTATTTGCAGGCGTGTTGTTTTAGCACCTGATTCACTGCATGAATTATGCAAATCAGGTAACATGTAAACACCCAATAAAGTAGCACTGCTCACAACTGAATGAATCATTTGATGAATTACTGCTGTTATATTATGTTCACCACCAGCTTTCTATGGGCAGTAATAGCACAACATTAAAGGGTTAGTTCACCCCAAAATGAAAATTATGTCATTTATTACTCACCCTCATGCCGTTTCACACCCGTAAGACCTTTGTTAATCTTCGGAACGCAAATTGAGATATTTTTGTTGAAATCCGATGGCTCCGTGAGGCCTGCATAGGGAGCAATGACATTTCCTCTCTCAAGATCCATAAAGGTACTAAAAACATATTTCAATTAGTTCATGTGAGTACAGTGGTTCAATATTAATATTATAAAGCGACGAGAATATTTTTGGTGCGCCAAAAAACACAAAATAACAACTTATATAGTGACGGCCGATTTCAAAACACTGCTTCAGGAAGCTTCGGAGCATAATGAATCAGCGTGTCGAATCAGTCATCTGATTTCAACAAAAATATCTTAATTTGTGTTCCGAAGATTAACGAAGGTCTTTCGGGTGTGGAACGGCATGAGGGTGAGTAATAAATGACATTATTTTCATTTTTGGGTGAAGTAACCCTTTAACTGCATCAGGCAAAAATAGCTTATGTTTGTGAATCATGTGCATCCTTTAATGTGCTTAATTTGCATAAAAGGGGCATGTCTGTGTGGAGAAAAATATATATAATTTACTTACATACCAGAGTGTAGTTCCTGGTTTAACTGAATTATGGTTGCTCTGAATAAGAAACAAAGTGTTGCACTGAAATACAGTGTGCAACTATTGAATGAATTCATCTCTGAATATTTTACCACAAAAAACACAAGCCTTATAAATGTCTCTCTGTCCCTTTTTAATACCCCATCGGGAACACTCAAAAGAAAAGAGCATTTCAACATCCTTAAAACAACTCTCTTATCCAGCTCACTTAACTGATCCTACATGTTCCACATAAAAGCCACAGAAAAATCACAGATTTCCACAAAATTGAAGGGAATGGGAAGCATTTTACATAAATATGGGTCTTTCAGCAACTCTATCACAGCTCAGCTCTCAGTCAAACACAGTCGGATTGATAACTGAGCCCAGACCTTACACAATCTCTACAATGGCCCTCGTTTTATTTTTTTTCCACATCCAAAGATGGAAAGAAGGAAAAACAAGTGAGATTTTCAGGACAGAGGTCAAGTGGTGTGTATTTACAGTGCTCAGCGTAAATGAGTACACCCCCTTTGAAAAGTAACATTTTAAACAATTTCTCAATATACACACTGTAAAAATGTACTGTAGAATTTACAGGAATTTACTGGCAAAAAAGTTGCCAATAAAATCCTGTAAAATAGTTGTTAATTGCTGTAAAATGGATTACAGTATAATACTGTTAAGCAATTTACAGTATATTGTTGTTTGTGGAATACAGTATTTTTTGAATTTTTACAGGATTATAAAACTGAACTTGTAGTATACATTACAGTATTTTTGTAATTGCACTAAATTACAGTATTTACCTGGCAACTAAAGTTGCCAATAAAATCCTGTAAATGCTCCAAAAGGCAAGATGTTGCCGTAATCGTTATACTTTGAAAATACTGTAAATACTTATTTTAACAGTAAACTGTACTCTATTATTTACCATTATATTGATGTAAATGCTTTACAAAAATAATCAAACCAAGCTGTTGTAAGAAAAATATTTATTAAAATTATCAGCATTAACAGTCCATTAGTCTTTTGAGAAGAGTACACACATGAGGGTTAACTATGTGGTTCCTCTTCTCTGAGGCCTTTCCACTTCTTTTGACTCAACCTTTGTTGTGGCTGTCTGCACAAAAATCAGTCAGAAAAACACAAGCAGAAGCTTTAGGATCATGTGCAGACTTAATGAAAACATACCACTTTACAATACAGATGCATCTCAATAAATTAGAATGTCATGGAAAAGTTCATTTATTTCAGTAATTCAACTCAAATTGTGGAACTCGTGTATTAAATAAATTCAATGCACACAGAATGAAGTACTTTAAGTCTTTGGTTCATGTAATTGTGATGATTTTGGCTCACATTTAACAAAAACCCATCAATTCACTATCTTAATAAATTAGAATACTTCATAAGATCAATAAAAAAAAAGGATATTTTAAACAGAAATGTCAGGCTTCTGGAAAGTATGTTAATTTCATATACAGTAAATGAACATACTTTCCAGAAGGCCAACAATTCACTAAAAATGTTTTTATGTTTTTTTTTTTTTATTGGTCTTATGAAGTATTCTAATTTGTTGAGATAGTGAATTGGTAGGTTTTTGTTAAATGTAAGCCAAAATCATCACAATTAAAAGAACCAAAGACTTAAAGTACTTCAGTCTGTGTGCATTGAATTTATTTAATACACGAGTTCCACAATTTGAGTAGAATTACTGAAATAAATGAACTTTTCCACAACATTCTAATTTATTGAGATGCACCTGTAAGCATTCGCTGCTCTAATGTATTATAAAAGGATAGTTCACCCAAAAATGAAAATTCTGTCATAATTTACTCTCCCTCAACTTGTTCCAAACTCATATGAATTTCTTTCTTCTGTTGAACATTAAAGAATATATTGTGAAGAATGTATAACCAAACAGCTTTGGTTACCCACATTTTTCAAAATATCTTATTTTATGTTAAACAGAAGAAAGAAATTCATATGGGTTTGGAAAAATTAAGGTAAGTTAATGACATCATTTTTATTTTTAGATTAACTATTTCTTTAAGTAGTGTTAAAGGGTTAGTTCACCCAAAAATTTAATTACTTATTAATCTGTCATTAATTAACTACTGACCTTCATTCATTTTCAGAACACAAATTAATTTGTTTTTGATGAAATCCAAGAGGTTTCTGAACCACACATAGGAAGCAATGTCATTGCAGCTTTCAAGGCCCAGAAAGGTAGTAAAGACATCGTTAAAATAGCCCAAGTGACTACAGTGGTTCAAACTTAATGTTATGAAGTGACGAGAACACTTTTTGTTCTGACGTAGAACCTAGAATCGCTGGACTGTTTACTACGTGAACAGCGTCAGAGACTGACAAAGAAGCGAAAAAATTAATAAAGTCATTATTTTGAGGAGGTTTTGCTCACAAAAAGTATTCTCGTCACTTCATAACATTAAGGTTGAACCACTGTAGTCACATGGACTATTTTTACAATGTTTTTACTACCTTTCTGGGGTTTAAAAGTTGCAATGACGTTGCTGCCTATGTGTGGTTCAGAAACCTCTTGGATTTCATCAAAATTATCTTAATTTGTGTTCCGAAAATTAACGACGGTCAGAAGTTAATGACAGAAATTTCTTTTTTGGGTGAACTAACCCTTTAACATATACAAATTTATATTTAAGTAAATTGTTACCTTTGAACAAATTCAAGTGTGCAGGATGCCTCGTGCTGGTACGCCAGATTGAAGTTGTAGTTTGCAGTAAACAAAGCAGCAAATCCAGCCACAAAGTTGGGGTGTGGATTCACAACCACTTGACCCTCAATACTCAGCATCCACTGAGTTGCAGTGAGAATTTCACCTAAAATTAATAAATATAAGTGTCTTTATAAAAATGTATGCTAAAATACAACAGGCCAAGTTTATTAAGTAATTTAAAGATTTTGGAACATTGCACATTACCTAAGACAGTAAGTCTAGGCGTCTGTAAGTGTAAATGTTTTTCCATATCAGCTGCTGACACCTACAAGAAATGAAAAAAAAAAAAAAAAGGAAAAAATTGTAAATGTAATTAAAGGGATAGTTCACCCAAAAATGAAAATTTGATGTTTATTAGGGTGCTTATTTGACTTTGCTGGCCAGGGAGTAGGCTATTTTTAGAGCATTTGCAGTTTGGAAGACATGACGTATTGACCGACGTGCTGGTGAGACAAAACTACATATTGTAATTACGTACGTGCAGTTAGCTTTGCTGACGAAATACATTAGGAAATATATTATATTAACATCGTTGGATGCTGCGATTGTCTCATTTATTTCACCAGTTTGGAGCATGAGCGTTCAATTTAGTTATAACGCAGGTCTTTGTTAAACACTGTTTTTAAAACATGCTCCAAACTGGTGAAATAAATGAGACAATCGCAGCATCCAACGATGTTAATATAATATATTTTCTAATGTATTTCGTCAGCAAAGCTAACTGCACGTACGTAATTACAATAGGCCTATGTAGTTTTGTCTCACCAGCACTTCGATCAATGTCATGTCTTCCAAACTGCAAATGCTCTAAAAATACTCTTGAGATCAAATGCGAATAAAATTGTAACAAACTGTAGCATTCAACCATATTAGCATTACATTCACGATGGTTTTACCGTAGTTCAGCTTCGTCTCTCCACTGTTATGGCGCCCGTCGCGATTCTCCGCCTCGAATGAAACAATACATTTAAAGTTAACGACACATTCCTTTACTAAATAAACATAACGTTTCGGCAAAAAAATAAATAAATATTGGAATCAAACACTTTTATATCCCACTAAATGTGCTGATAACACGCAGTTGTTAACTAAGTCGATACAATTCATTACATCTGACGTTATGAATTCTGTTCAAAATATGAATCACTGAAATGCATTAAATGTAATACATTTGATTTGAATGTTTAAAGTGAACTTACCAAAAATTGATAGAATAATGCCTTTTATCTTCAACTGTTCATGCCCTGCTCCAGTCCACCAGTTTTCAAACGTATTCAGCCCGCAGTCCCATAATGCAACATCACAGTAAGTTGATGTAAAACGTATGAGCTACAGTGAAAACACCTCTTAACTGTAAATTAATTTACAGTTGACAGGAAAAATACTGTTAACAACTGTAATACTCTTTTTGACCCATAATGCATTGCAAAATACAGTAATAACTTGTAAAATGGTAAAACAGTAAGTTTCTGTAGAATTTTGCTGTAAAAACTACAGCAATTTGTTACAGTGCACAAAAACAATTTTCAAAATGTTGACAAGACTAAGTTTAATATAACATCTGTTTAACTTATAACATGAAAGTAAGTTTAATAATATAACTTGGATTACACATTTTTCAGGTTTACTCAAATTAGGGTGATGCAAAAACGAGTACACGCCACAACAAAAACTACTACATCTAGTACTTTGTATGGCCTCCATGATTTTTAATGACAGCACCAAGTCTTCTAGGCATGGAATGAACAAGTTGGCGACATTTTGCAACATCTATCTTTTTCAATTCTTCAAGAATGACCTCTTTTAGAGACTGGATGCTGAATGGAGAGTGATGCTCAACTTGTCTCTTCAGAAGTCCCCATAGGTGTTCGATTGGGTTCAGATCAGGAGCCACTGAATCACTTTCACCCTGTTCTTCCTCATAAAACCAACAGTGGCCTTAGATGTGTGTTTAGGATCATTGTCATGTTGGAAAAGTGCACGACGACCAAAGGCACGGAGTGATGGTAGCATATTCTCTTTCAGTATAGAGCAGTACATCTGTGAATTCATGATGCCATCAATGAAATGCAGCTCCCCGACACCAGCAGCACTCATGCAGCCCCACATAAGGACACTGCCACCACCATGTTTCACTGTAGACACCATGCATTTTTCTATGTATTCCTACCTTTGCGACACCATACAGTTTTGAAGCCATCAGTTCCAAAAACATTTATCTTGGTCTCATCACTCCAGAGTATAGAGTAGTCTTCACTCGAGAGTCCCAGTAGTCTTCATCTTTGTCAGCATGGGCCCTGACAAACTGTAGGCGGGCTTTTTTGTGCCTGGGCTTCTTTCGTGGACGGCGCCCATGCATGCCATTCCTCTGCAGTGTAAGCTGTATTGTGTCACGGGAAATAGTCACCCCAGTTTGGCTTTCTACTTCTTTAGATAACTGCAGTGAACTTGATTTGCACTGATTTTCTTCAACCCTTCTCATCAGAAGACGCTCCTGTCGAGGTGTTAACTTCCATGGACAACCTGGACGTCTTTGTGAGATGCTTGCAGTTCCATCTTTTTTAAATTTTTGTACCACTTTTGCTATAGTATTCTGACTGATAAGTAAAGCTTTGCTGATCTTCTTGTAGCCTTCACCTTTCTGGTGTAAAGAAATTATTTTCTTTCTCAGGTCTTGTGACATTTCTCTTCCATGTGGTGCCATTGCTGACAGCATGAAATGGGAAGGGGTTTTAACACCCTTTTATAGTCAACTGTCTGCTGGACACCTGTGTAATGAATAATTAGACTCACCTGTATTTGAATTCTTGTTAAATTAGACATCTGTAGTCTAAAATTTTGCTTTGCTCCAGAGACTTTCAGTGGGGTGTACTCATTTTTGCATCACCCTAATTTGAGTAAAACTGAAAATTTTGTTCTCTAAGTTATATTATTAACCTTACTTTCATGTTATAAGTTAAATGTTACTTTTCAAAGGGGGTGTACTCATTTACACTGAGAAATGTATATGTCTAGCTGAATAGGAAATAAGAAAAACAGTCACTGCCCACAATTATGCTACAAAATAGCTAAGTAAAGGACAATGTTCAGTATAGTCGGTTATCAGAAAATAAACATCAACAGACTGACCTAAATACAAAATGGAGGTGTCTTGTATCACCATGAAGGAGTTTATTTTGCAATAATGACTTACTGTACATTATCCCACTATTTGCACAGTTGTTTACCAAATAAACAAATAAATAAATAAAATGGACATTGATTATTGTACTGAATTTATTTTATGTGAGAATGAGTGCAGTGATGAAACTATAGTGCAATGACTAGAACAAAACAATTTAGGTCTCATTATACAAATTTTTACCACAGAAAGCCACAATTGACCAGAATCAAGTATTCCAGAGAGACGTATAATAAGTAAATGATTACTGAAAAACTAGACATTTGAGTCACAGTATGGGGTAGATTATGCAAGGTTAACAAGGTTAATTATTTGGTGTGATTAACCTCAGCTAATGCTACTTTATGGTGAAAGAAAGTCACAGTCACATGTTACCACGGTTCTTATTATGCAGGAAAAGCTCACACCATACAGAATTTAAAGGCTTTATGATGCATAAACAATACCGCTATGCAATTTTATCAGGTCAAACCCCAGAAACCCCTTTTTAAGTATTTAACAAAATATTAATTCTTCATGTGATGGCGAATAATGTACATTTTACTAACTAGACTGAAAAATCAGCAGCTGTAATTTGCTGCCTTAATTTATGGCTGCCATTTTGGATGTGCAACAATAAATTCATTTTTTTTCTCCCCCATGCAAAAACACATCAGACGTCTAAAGCTAATAGGACGCAAGTGTTACAGAAAACCTCAAGGCTTTTAGTGCGGCAGTCATTGTTAATGCAAGCCATTTTTCTGTACCATTTAAAATATAAATAGATTGATCTTTCTGCTATTCTCTTTAGATGTGGGTGACAGCCAAAACACACTGAAAACAACTAGACAAACAGGAAATGGGGTCCTAAAGGAAGTGACTATATATATATATTGAGAAGCACTTCAAAACTCTGTATTTCAGGGCACTAAAATGGCGATCGCAAGAGAAAGAAACAGAACTTTTTTCTTTTAATCTAAAGTCCTTGTTAAGCAACTAACTAGTCTATCTTTAGTAATCAATGTGATCACACTTTATTAGATGTGTTTAACTACTATGTACTTACATCAAAAAATAAGTACAATGTACTTATTGTGTTCATGTTGTATTGCAAAACACTTTTGCTGGCTATTGAGGTGGAATATGGGTAAGTTTAGGGGTAGGTTTGGTGGTATGATTAGGTTTAAGGGTGGGTTAAGGGGTAAGGGAATGATCAACAGTGTAATTATAGATGTAATTACAGAAATGAATTACAGCTGTAATTACATGCACAGATATGTATATGTACAATGTAAAAACATGTATGTAAACAATAAGTGGATTGTATCAAATGATTTAAATAATTTAAATGTTATTACATAGTTAAAGACACCTAATATAAAGTGGGACCATAAATTGTTTGTTTGGTTGCTAATGTGTAATTTTATCTTCACATTCCGCTTGAGTAGTCATGCACATTAATGCACATAAATGCACATTAAACATACCTATTAAAAAGTAGCCCATCCCAGCCGTACCTCACTGAAAATGTGCTTACAATATAGAAGTGTGGAAGTACCCGGGCAGCCACATGGGGAGAACATTAGTCTACGGAATAATTATCCATGTGGCATTGAGGCTTTTTGGATGGTATTTTTTACCATGGTAAAAACTCTTCAGGGTAATATACATGTCATGTGTGGACTCCATTAATTCAAGTCTGTTTTGTTTTGTTTTTTTGTATGTTTTTTTTTTCCAAGTTGCCTTGAGAATAATTTGCATTTTTCTCAGTCAATAATAAGCAACCCCTCCTTGATTTCCTCAACAAAAAGCAATTACCAGTAAGTACCAGAGCATTTTAACATCTTATATGCCTGTCAGTGAAAGAAAACAGATTTTTACAGTATTTTAAATCTTATTTATCTGCTTGGTACTACTTGGTACACATCATTCTGCCTAACTAATGCAAAAAGACAAATATCTCATCTTAGCATTTTAGCTGTAAAAGAACAGTAGAAGAGATATTGAGTGGCTAATTCACTTTTATGATTCATAATTGAGTGCAATCAAAGATTCATATATTCAGAGTCACAAATGCAAAGCACATGATTAACTTCAAGGAGTTTCCGCAATATGTTGGATTCAGTCAACTCTGAAATAACAAGGATGTTTTGTCTCAAACCATACATATTATATACTGATAAAATATTTACATTTAGTCTTATTTTAATAAAAAATAATCTTCAAGTGAATGTTCCCACCAGTGATATTCAGATTTACACTTTGTACTTCTCTGCTACGTTTTCATGATTAATACTTTTTTCATGAAATCTTATCCCATTTATCTTTCCTGGCAGATGGAATGAATATGTATGAGATGGGGCAATATCAATTAAAAGTTCATTGCATTTGTGGAATACATTATCCCTCTACTTACTTGACCTCATAACAAATCTAGACATGTGGAAATGGGGGAGGTGGAGGGCTTCAAAGGAACTCTTTGATAACGGATGGACAGACAGGCAGACAGATAGATAGATAGAATGACTGATTGATTGATTGATTTTGAAACACAGCTTCAGTGTCCTAAAGACTTTGTATTGTGAGAGCTGCTTAGATTGTGTTAGTTTATAAACTGCAGTGAACTCTGGCCTTTGATTATCTCACTAGATTAGCCAACAAGACAACAATGAGCTTCTGTTTGACTGTTCTTCAGCTTTAATCTGGGACAGAAACACTTGTCCAATAGCCAAGAGTTGGACATCTTGAGGCAATGCTGTGCGCTCAGACGTGTGAAGTGGATCGTGTGTCTGTCCCTGTTGAGCTGAGCTTAAGCACAACCAAACTACTCTACAGCAATGTGACTGACACAGCAGAATCAAAGCCAGGCTGACAGGACTTGGGCCAACACCACCATCAGTTGTACTGAGGGACTGGAACAGAGACAGACAGACACGGGTGCCAATGTAAAGAGAGTGGGAACAAAGGGGGATGACAGGAAAATGTCAATGTGCTTTTGGCACAACGGATGCTTGTTTAAGAGAACTAAAATGAACTATGGCATACACACTAACAGTCAAAAGTTTGGAATAATTAAGATTTTTTTTTAATGTTTTTGAAGTCTCTTATGCTCACTAAAGCTGAATCTGTTTGCTCAAAACACAGTAAGTATTCCATATTCCAAGTGTATATGATAGGGTTTGAATCTGTAGTCATGCACAAAAAAACAATGGCCAAGGTCAGGATTTACGTTAAATAATATATTCAATTTCTGATTATTTTTCACCATACCTTATCATATACCCCGAACACCTGGAATATATGGCACGTGTCGCATGGGATCATTCTGTGATACTTTTGTTTTTGTTTTTTTAAACTTTGAGTGAACTATCCCTTTTTAAAGCTCCAAACCGATCTTGAATAATGTCTGAACAAATATCTCCACAACTAAATTGCTGTCCACCATTTTGAATTTCAGTGAAAACCTGCTTTTTCAAACTCCTCCTAGAGGAGTTAATGTTGGTCCAATTTTCAACAAAATTGGTTCAGATCATCTTCATACCATGCCAGCAAAAAGTTATTAAAAGCTTAATGATTGACTAAACTGTTCTCTAATAACACATCAAGGAAACTGATGGCATGATGCCAAACTGAACTCTGCAACGCTGGCATATTGACACTAAACTTTGTACTGTATGGGCCCCATCATACACCCGGCACAATGCGGTGCTAGGCACGACGCGAGTGTTTTTTGTTCATTTCAGCCCGACGCAGTTATAATTCTCACATCCTGCGCCACTTTGTTTAAATAGCAAATGCATTTGCGCCCATTTGTGCGCCCATTGGCGTGCTGGTCTGAAAAACGAGGTGTGTTCAGGCATATTGTGGGTGCGTTACTATTTTGAGCCAACTGAAATAGACTGCGCCATTGACCAACTGAAGTCAATGGTGATATATTTGTTTTGTTATTTAAAGAACACTCTGCTTATTATACACACAGGGATGCGCAGCAGCACACAAACATGCCAAATATTAAAAATAAAAGGATTACAAAGTAAAAGATTTCTATTGTGTGCATAAAGATAAAAATGCTTTGGTGGAATCCGGCTTTTCCCGTAGATGGTCTGCTCGCATGCTTTAACCTTGTGCACGAGCAGATCCATCTCCTCACTAGAGAAGCGTTCAGTTTTTCCGCTTGCAAATTCCACCATATAAATAGCGAATCCGCCATGGTGCGAGTGCAACTGATTTTTAAAGGGAATGGGAGATGAGACTCTGATTGGTTTATTGCATGTTACGCCCAAAACACACCCATGACTCAGGACAACACTTTTAGACCATGCGATGGGCGGCCGACCATTTTTCCTGTTATTAAACTAGCAAAAGTGCATTCGGAGACGCCCTGAGCGCCATGCCCTTAGATCGTTAAAATAGGGCCCTATGTGTCATTGTCACCCAACACTGACCACACAACATCAATTTGGTAACAGAATCACCTATTGGTCAAAAGTGATTAGCAATTAAATCATATTACTAGTGTATTTACGATTTTTCAGCTGTTTTTCCTAAAATCATCTAAAAATGTCTTGAATTACTCATTGTTGCAGCAAGTCTGATGATCCCAGCCATGTTTGCATGACATGCTTGCTTTTTTGTGCTTGGCCCCTTGAAGGTAGGGTAGGCTTTTATAGGGTTTTATAAACACTTTTTGTTATACTGGTTAAAACTCTCTTCACATCCTGATAGCAATCAATAATAGAAGTGATCTAAATATTAAAGCAGGTATCTTATGCATCTTATGTGGACATCTCAGGACCAAAAAATGTTTGTCCAATCATTGCATTCGGTCCAAATGTCAACATACTGTATGTATTTCCATACCTTCGCGCACCCTGCTTGTCCAGACATCACAAGTCATCAGCCTGTTCCATAAGGCTATGCAGAGTTGAAGACGAGTGCCGCAAACAAACAGCAAACGCCTTTTACAGTTCTTCCTGAACCAAAACAATGAGCTTATGCAGCGTTCACGGCATGTCGTAACCGTAATTATGAGATGGCAACCCATGACATTCCTGATGCCTAGCCGGAGATGTTCACATCCTCAGACCAAGATTTATGCGTTTCTATGTCAACACTATGAATGCCAAAATGAATCTGCAGCAGTCAGGAGGTACAAGTAAGAGCTCTGTAAGTTGTTTACGTTAATTATTATTGTAACGTTATGTGCTTTGAGACATGAGGTAATTTAACGCTGTCTCTCGTCTTGTGACGGTTTGCAGACTCTGCTGTGCACGTTCATGTCTTTTGGAGGAGGCATGGCTTTGGAGAGCGCTTTGAAGGGAGGGTGGGATCTCATGCTTTCAAAGCTAGCTTGCTATTGCTATAGCCTCTCCTGAATTGCCTACCTTTAATTTCTGATTGCAGATATATTTATCAATTATTATTGGTGCTCAATTATTAATAATTGTTCTTATTATGATTAATTATTTTTGCTGCTAAATACTTTTTTGATACTCTTCACCAGTAGTGTGCACTGTCTATGTAAAAAAAAACAAAAAGACTCATAACTCATAAATCATAACTCCCTTGTTGAATAAATTGCATTCCAAATACATGAGTTTTATCCTGGAGCCATGCAAATTGTATTTTAACCAATGTCACACTGAGAAACATTTACCATCTGAATAGTGCTTGAGTCTAAACACACACCTGAGCTTCTTGCTTGATTTTACAGAGTTCCTCTGTTGATATACAGTACAAGGTCACCAGACTACTCATCTCAGTGTGTGTCTGTGTGTGTGTGTGTGTGTGTGTGTGTGTGTGTGTGTGTGTGTGTGTGATACCAAGCTATTCTAATTCTAACAAGTATCTGATTGGCTATTCACAGATAAAGGGAAAGGTTATGACTTTTCTCAAAGATGGTAATTCTGCACACAAGTTCTCAGCTGATTGTGAGCTCTGCATATTTCTAAGATATTGAAAATAAAGAATGTGTGATTGCCAATCAGGATTGTTCTGGATCACTTTAATAAAGGCAAGTGCGTAAACTATGGCTTAGCCATTAGAGATGTGCTTGAAGCCGAATACTTTATTCGAAAAGGCATAGATAATGGCTTCAAAATGAATAACGAATTCTACCGAATAATAGAAAAAATATTGGGCAGACAGAGTAACTCCTCGTGTTTGCTGGATAACAGGTGAGCCAGGGGATAGCACAGCACTATATTATACATAAACCTATAAAATCACTGCGCAATATAATGAATGTGTGAAGTGAATGAGTGTAAACTCTATGAATGAAATGAGCGCAAATAGCAGCGTTGCTGTCTCCATGCGTCTCTCAGAAATCAGAGTTTAGCAAAAGTAATATCAACTAAAATACTACATCATACACATTTTCTACTATTTGATATGTCTATTTTAATGATTTAAACCTTGTACAGTATGATAGGCCTACACGAATGAATGAAATAAGCACAGCAAGATCGCAAATCAAATAGCCAGGTTGTAGTCTCTACATGTCTCTCAGAAACCAGCTATCTGTCAAGAGCAATATCAACTAAGATACTGAATCATACCATTTTCTAATACTTGATATGTTTTAATACTATTTGTACTGCTTGTAAATGTTTTAAACCTTGTACTATATGATAGGCTACATGATATTTCTGTCTCGTTCTCTCTCGGAGACGGCAAGCATTATCATTTCAGATTTATATTCATAGTAAACATTGTTTTTAACTCCCATGTTCTATAATCAGCTAATTTATATAGAATCTAACTCAGTGGCATAGCAAGTCAGTCCTGGGCCCATATGCAAAAAATTTTGAGTGGCATACCTCTACCCAAAAACTTTTCACAACCAGAACGGAGCTAACATAAGTAAGGGATAATCCATGGCTAGATCTGCATTAAATGATTTTAATACACAATGTGGAGGCAAAGAACCACTGATGTGAAGCAGAGACTGGAATGGTACAAATTTTGTCAGTTATTTTGACTACATGTTGTTAGAATTAGCATTCTGGCTGCTTTAAATCTGACACAGAGATAAAGTAGGTTGGCAAGATTACATTTATTTGAATGAATTAGAAACAGAGAGAGAGAGAGAGAGAGAGAGAGATTGTGCGCGTGTGAATTTGTGAATAGTCTCTATTAATAGTAAAGCTGTGTGCTGAATTACTTCAAAAAACAGCGATGCTTCCACTTTGTTGCTGAGAAATAAAATATAGTCACGGGCAGCGTTGACATCAGCAGATGGGCTGGTATTGCAGAAGTTGGCTAATGGCAAAATATTGTTTATGAACCAAATTAGGTTTAACCACAGTTTAGTTGGAGTCACTGAAAGTCAAGATGAAAATGTGAAAAGTGGTTGTATGACAGATTATACTCTTATCTGCCAGCTAGCTCACACAACCCAGTTGAGAAGCACTCAGAAAATACACTGGACATAAAAATATATCGGTTTCACAGACAGTGAGGCCCTTAAGGGGACTATGACATGGTGTTGACTCATCAAAATAAAGAATCCAAAAGATCAAGACCAAAGTGAGTCAAGTCTGACAATGTTCAAAATTACTGAACTGAAGTGCTGTTATTGTTTTAAAATGCTTCGGACTCACAGATGGGTGTGTAGAACCATATTTTGGCTGTAGGAACAAACAACATCCATATGTGCATTCAACCTAGGAAATGCAACAGGCTACGTTACACAGCTTTAGAACATAAATATCATACATCAAAGTGACTGCCCTGTGTTTAGTTATTCTCTGCAGAGTGCACTACAATTGAGTTTCTGAATGCATCAATAAGACAAAAGAAAAAAAGACCAGCAACATCAATAATAAAGAGATAAAGAAAGACAGCAAAAATTAGTGACATAGAAATAAATGGGTTTCCACATTGGCATTCACCCACAAATTACGATTGTCATTTACTCACTATCATCTTATTATCTTTCTTCTTTTTTCATTCACTTTTATTTTGTCCTTTTTCCTTTGGATTTGAGGACTTGCTCATAAAGATTTTCTTTTTTTTTATTTGAGTCTTTGGATGTTGCCTCATATAAATTACAGAAAAATTATATAAAAACTTGACTTATATAACACAAAAGGTTATCTGGCGAAATGTCCAGGTTGCTCTTTTCTATTCAACAAAGGTGTATACTGTAGCAGCTTGAGCTGTTGAGCTAAAAAAAAAGTACCATAATAGCGGCATGATTAAGCAGCCGTAATATCCATACGATTTGTGAACAATATTCTAAATCTTCTAAAGTTTTGTTTGAGAAATTTAAGCTGCTATTTGCTGAAAATCTTGCCCTTACTGTAACTCTTCAATTTCACATTTGCACTCAATTCAACACATCACATCATTATTGGCCACGAGACCTCAAACCTGGCACAGCACATATTGAGACACCATCTTTGAATTAGCATAAGAGCAAATGATGACAAAAGTTTCACTAAAGGAGGCTTATATAGATGGCAACAACAGGAAATGAGTGACTCCATCATTGGAGCAACTTCACTGAGTGTCTTATTTTTCCTCTTCAGCCAATGCAAACACACACACACACACACACACACAGCCTCACAAACAGATACACACTCAAGAACTGTGAGCCAAATGAAATCAAATCAAATTTTGACTGATGTCTAACATGTACTGTTACCTGAGTCTCTCCTCTTCCTTCTTACGGAGTTGCATGTCCCTCTGTACCACTCTGAGCACATGCTCCGCTTCGTCATTGCTCAGACCAGACAGGTCAAGTTTACGTCCCATCACTGCTTTGGAGTCAAGGGTCAAGACGCTGGAACCACAGATGGTTGTCCTTAAATACTTTCAAGATAAAGCCTGGAAGTCACTGAGGAATAAAAGAGAAATGAAAGTCATTCTGTATTCTATAGGTCAAGGTTTTCTATAGGTTAGTGGCATCAAATCTTTAAAAGGCATTTGTTTTCTCAGTTACATCTGTGAAATAATCAGTGTTTGTTACTTTTAGATGGACAGAAATCTTGATTACAAACTCTATAACTCGACAAAGTCCAGTGTTTTCACAGTTTTTCCATGCCTACCTATTTTTGTAGTTTCAACTGTTTCGTATAATCTCTTTTAAACCATACATAAAACAAAACAAAAAACACCACAAACAAAACAAAAAGCAAAAACAAATAAAATGCATACAAATACAATAAATAAATAATAAAATAAATATATAATAAAATAAAAATCCACACAAAAATTAATTTTGCTTGTGTATCAAAACAAAACAATTGACCAAGATTATGTGGCTTGGGTGTGTTTTTAACTATAACATATATAATTGAAAATATAACTATAACATATATAATTGAAAATATATTTAAAAAACAGAAACAAACCACACATGCAATTACAAATGTCATAGCAAGTCAATGTTTCTCCACAGAGAGATCACATAAACATAAAACCATAAAATACATTTATACTAAAAAGTTCCTGAAATACAAGTCACTTATCTTTAACAAGCAAACGGGCTGTCTGAGATAAGACCGGTACAGTGCACATGTGGATTTGGAGCTGCATTAATGTGCTAAGCCAGGCTACAGTTATCGGGAGATTCTACCTGTAGGCCAAGATGTCTCTCTCTCCTCTCTCTCTCATTAAAGTCCTACATGGGGATATAAGAGATCAGGACAACTCAGAATGGGCTCAGCAGAGGCAAACAATAAGAGAGAGAGACAGATAAGATAAAGTCAAGGGTGAGAGAAATATGTATTATACCAAACAGGAAGGCTACAGTACATTAGTCAGGATTTTTATAGGACATATCAAACATAGATGTTTATTCTGCTAACTGTTGGGGTGCACATTAATGGGGGGATAATGTGTGTGAAGCTGCTTATTGATGAAGAGCCATGAAATAAAATAGGAAAAAAGAGGAGACTGTGTGGAAGGAGGTAGGCCAATTATAGGAAGAGACAGAGATGGTATTACAGAGAAGGAGAGGGGGAGAGATGCTGACAAAGAGAAGGAGAGAGAGTGTATGACGTTAAACGCAGCCTCTGGGTGATGACTCAGTCAGCTGTGCCCTTTAAGCTCCACCAATCACATTACACTCCACCTGTTTACAATCTTCTATTTCACACACATACAACAAAGACACACACACAGACATATAGGCAACTATTTTCTCGCCAGCATTTCTGAAATTATCAAAGATCCGGAAGTCTAATTTCACACACAAACACCCAAAACTCACAGATCCTGAAAAGATTTTCACAAAGACCTTTTTCAGTCTGACAGATGCATCCAATAGTGCTAGCTAACTATGCATTTACTGGGAGAAAATTAGGAGGTAGTTTTACAAAAGGCTATAATATAGACTGACTTTGACAAAACAGCATAATGTCCAGTTCACTTTGCAACTTATTCTGGACAAAAACGTCGCACTTAATAAATTGCCTGATTGACAGTAAAGTCACCAACAAGAGTTCTTTTTGTTTTTAAATATGGTTCTGTAGAGATTCAGTTCACCTGCAGAATTAAATCCATGTACGACTGAACTTGATAATGTCTGAAAAACATACAATACAAATTAAATTTTCGATAGGTTATAGACTAAGCTATAGCAGGCTAATCGGCAAACAACTTGCTAGGCTGGTGATCTAACAGGTTTTTGCAAAACATAAGTGAACTAAAAAATATGCAAAGAAAAATAAATGTTTAAATTCACAATCTGTAGCACTGCTTATCATATGTAACATAATTTAAAAAGACATATATAAAAAGACTTGTTATATATTGTCATTTTATTTATTTATTTATTTTTTTATTGGATAGTGTAGAATGTAGTATTGGATAAAAAGAGAAAATATTCTGCAGGATGAGAAGCAATAATAACACAGCACAAGGGAATTTGTCTGCGACAGAGGAAGGTTGTTTTAGAGGCCACTGTCACAATCAAGATTCCTGGTGGACATCTCAGCTGCAGCACATAAATACAGTACACAATGACCCGATATAACCTTGTTGTTTTGTACACACCATCTGTTTATAGTCGAAACTTTACTTACTGGGTACAGGTTATTAGGGGAAAAAAAGAATACATATGCCCTTTAATCTAAAATAAAACTGTGCCTTACTCTCTTTTTAATGTTTTTTTTTTTTTTTTTTTAATGTTGAAACAACATTTTTTGAAGAAAATGTAAGAGTCACATGGTTTACCGTTTGTAGAGGCTATATGATTTGAAGTATCATTCATGTCCATAGCACACACAGCAATAGTAATTGTAATGTTGGCATTAGCAAGCACTAATCACTGTTCAAAGTGTTAATCATAATAGCATGAAGGTTAATTCGCAAATGGATCAAATTAAATTAAAAAAATAAACTAATTTTAGTCCACCTCTGCCGATGGCAATGCCCAGGTTTCATAAATAACAGTCTGCCACTTTCTTAGAATGAGTTCAGGTATAAATTCCCCCTACAAATAAGAAACATAATAATTCTCATGGAGTAATACTCTAGTGTCATTTAGGTCATTTGTCTGCACTAAATAATGAAACTAGTGAGAGAAGGAAAATGTGTTTTCTTTTAGGCTCAAACATAACTATCCCGTCGGCAGCAATAGCCTAGTGGTTAGTGCGCCGACATATGGTGCAAATGCGTTCACGGTGGCCCGAGTTCAATTCCCGTCTCGAGGTCCTTTGCCAATCCTGCCCAATGCTTTCCTGTCTGCTCTCTACTGTCCTCTCCAAATAAAAGCACAAAAAGCCCATAAATATATATAAAAAAACATAACTATCCCAAACGTAAGACTCATCTGTTTGACTCCAGTATCAATTTTCAGAGCTGCTCAAAATACCCTGAGTGCAATTTCCCACTAAACAAAAGAGATAGATCACAGGATTCTAACTGCCACTCACTAGACGCCATGGTATTGTGCTATACATTAAAAATTTTGCCCATGATATTAAAACTCATTTTACATTAAGGACATTATCTGGAAAACATTGCATTTTAATGATTACTTTAGACTCACAAACGTTCAAAATCATAGACATCGGAAAAACATCTGCAGAACGCTGTTCTAACATTTTCTAACATTTTAACATTGTAGAGGAGCAAAAACTCTAAACTTTATCTAACAAATCACGACAAACCCATATAATACTTAAGGTGCCCTAGAATTTAAAATTGAATTTACCTTGGCATAGTTAAATAATTAGAGTTCTGTACATAGAAATGACATACAGTGAGTCTCAAACACCATTGTTTCCTCCTTCTTATGTAAATTTGATTTGTGCAAAAGACCACTGAAAAACAGGTTAATCTCAACATAACACCGACTGTGACGCAACAGTCGGAATCATTAATATGTACGCCCCCAATATTTGCATATACCAGCCCATGTTCAAGGCATTAGACAAGCCAGTATTAACATCTGGAGCTGCACAGCCGAATCATCAGAAGTAATGCAGGTATTGTGAAGCAAGCAAGGACAAATAGCGAAAATGGCAGATAGATCGTTAATAACTGTTCATGATCCATGATATCATGATATATGTAGTGATATTTGTAAATTGTCTTTCAAAATGTTTCGTTAGCATGTTGCTAATGTACTGTTAAATGTGGTTAAAGTTACCATTGTTTCTTACTGTATTCACAGAGACCAGAGCCATGTCATTATTTTCATTTTTAAATGCTTGCAGTCTGTATAATTCATAAACGCATATTCATTCTTTATAAATCTCTCCAACAGTGTGTAACGTTAGCTTTAGCCCCGTTAGCCACATCATACTATCAAACTCATTCAGAATCAAATGTAATCATCCGCAAAATAAATACCATACGTACATGATCTGATATGCTGCATCACGCACACTTTGTAAAGATCCATTTTGAGGGTTATATTAGCTGTGTGAACTTTGTTTATAGAGTTGCCAGCTTGGGGGCGGGGATCACGAGCATTTAAAGGGGACACGCACAGAATCGGCGCGTTTTTAATTATGCTCCAAACTAGGCAGTTAAAACATTGTATAATAAAAAATCTATGGGGTATTTTGAGCTTAAACTTAACAGACACATTCTGGGAACACCTTAGACTTATATTACACCTTGTGAAATAGGGTTCTAGGGCACCTTTAAATTATATAATAATATAATCATCTAAAACTTTCTTCACTGCAACGTAACACTTTAATATGCATGTCAGGTGTTATTAACATTCAGATGACCAGATAATGACCATTATCTCAATACAAACCACAACTGAACCTCCCAATGCAGGTCTTGTGTCACCCTGAAGGGGTTTATTTTGCAATTATGACTCGGCTGACTGCACATTGTCCCGCTTTTTATGTGACTACTTGCCAAGCAAATAAATAAATAAATGGACATGAAATATTGATTTGAGAAACACTAAACTATTAAATCGTACTCTCGTAATGGACAGTGGTCAATTAGGCAGTTAACAGTCATCATGTAAAAATACTTGACCACAGAATGCTGAGATTGGCCAATCAGAATTAAGTATTCCAAAGAGCTGTGTGATAAAATACTATAAGAAAAGGTATATTCACAAAAGCAGTGGTTAACTGGCTATGAAAATCTAACCAACATGCAATGTCTAAAATGGGTACTACTATGGGTAAAGTAAGTCAAAAACTCTCCCTGCTCTTGTGACCAAATATCCTTTTTCACAACAGCACTAATAATCCAAAAGCACTCCTGTGACCGTGTCTTAACTGTGTGTGTTCTGTACATCCCCAAAACAATGCAGCGAAAACAGCGAGCATTAGTCTGTCATTATTCACTGTCATGTTGAATCAAAGCAGCTGTGCAGGTCGGCTAAATGCATGCAGAGAGGATGATTCATTGAGCTGCCTTCATCCACCCCTGACACAACCATGAGGCAAAATGAAGTGACACACAGATGTTATATTCACATGATGCATTCTCTGCAAACACAGCTCTGGGTGGTCAGCTGGGGTTTACAGTGCAATACTATTGCAATTGTGCAAAAAAGTATGAATGAATGTAAAAATAGCTAGCTCTCTCAAGGAAGAATACAGCATCACTGTGATCAGAAGGGAGTAAGTATGGCAAGCTGTTGTAACATTTATTCCTATAAATTATATTTACATCTATTCATTCAGCAGATGGAAAATAATCAATTTTATTAGTATGCAAGCTAGAGCTGAAGTGAAATACAGAAAAGAAGAAAAAGAACAAGTTATATTGTAAGTGTCTTTGTTCATGGTTGTGTAGTAGCGAACAGTGACTCTTGATAGGCAAACAGCAAAGTGAAAGTTATCACCAAAATAAAACAAAATGTTAAAGGGGGGGTATCACACACAGTTTCTGCCAATCTCATGTTAATCTTGAGTACATATAGAGTAACAATGCATCCTTCATATCTCCGAAAAGTTTTTAGTTTTGTCATATTTATAAAAGATAGATACGCTAAACCGAGTCTTTCCGAAAAAAGCCGAGATCCTGGAGGCGTGTCTGCCGTCAGTGCCGTGGGCGGAGCTAAAGAGTCACGAGCACACGCAGCTTCTGCCTAGAGATCGCAGGCTAGCTGCGACATCATTATAAATAAAAAGGGAACAAAAACATTTGTGTTGTTTACATTATATGCACTTGCGCGCCGATTGCCAACAAAACACAGTCTGATGCAGCTTTACTCACCACCCGCGATCTGCAAATCCAGCGCCGAACTGGGACTTGTTTAAAAAGTATTCATCACGAATTCCCGGGAACAAACAAACATACGTGCACAAACTCCGTTGCTGCCTCGGAAAAACAAACTTCATTCACTGTTCCCTTGATGCTGGGTTCTTTGGGAAGCTGAAAAGGGTAATCTTTCCCTCACAACCAAAAACACACTCCTTTGTTTACAGGAGCTGTGTCTCATTTCGGAGGCTGTGTCCTTCAAAGATCGCATTCGAAGGCTGAATACTTCATCCAGGATGTCATATTTAAGAAAAGTAACTGTAATAAAATTGACTGTTCCCTTTCGATACTTCACTCATACTGCGTATGGGGGAAAAACTCCTTTTTTCTCAGATTACTGAAGCCTTTTTCAATCTAATCTATCTAAATCGTATCTAAAAGAGCAATTTCAGCGGCGTTGTTTCAAATGTCGTGCCACAACTGTGGCAGCGGATCAAGCGCCTGCTCTGCTCTAGATTATCGCCGCTCTCAAGCAGCCTGATCAACACGCTGCTCACGAGCCGACGTCTTCCATCACGTGAGCATACAGCATACAGCTGAGCCTCTCAGCATGTCGCTTGCCTGCTCCGCCCCTGCAAGCCGCGTTCATTGAGGATGAGCGCTCTCACTGAGGGAGCGAGCACAATGCTGACAGCGCCCAGCGAATTGGGTTCTTACAGCCGGTATTTCCTTGTGCCCAAGAGAGATGGTGGTCTCAGATCCATCCTCGACCTCAGACTCCTGAACCGCTCCCTCGAGAGACGGAAGTTCAGAATGTTGACGCTGAAACAGATCCTCGCGCAGATTTGCCCCGAGGACTGGTTCTTCTCGCTGGATCTGAAAGACGCATACTTTCGCATCCAGATAGCCCCCCATCACAGACGATTCTTGAAATTCGCATTAGAGGGAGTGGCTTAGCAATATGCGATCCTTACCTTCGGGCTGTCCCTAGCTCTGCGCACTTTTACGAAGTGTATGGACGAGGCTCTTTCCCCTCTGAGACAGATGGGAATCCACGTTTTGTATTACCTCGACGACTAGCTCATATTGGCCCAGTCGCAGGACGAGCTAGCACACCACAGATCCGTGCTCCTCAGCCACTTGGAGTGCCTGGGACTCAGGGTCAATTTCGCCAAGAGCTCACTGCTCCCCAGCCAACAAATTTCGTTCCTGGGAGCTGTTTTCGACTCAGCCCAAATGAGGGCAACAGTCTCACTAGAGCGCGCTCTGGCCATTCGACAGCTCATGGCTTCTGTCAGGATCAGAGCCCATCTTCCTCTTAAGTGTTTCCAGAGGATGCTAGGGCTGATGGCTTCCACTTTCCTGGTTCTGCAGCTTGGCCTGCTACGAATGCAGCCTCTGCAGCACTGGCTAAACCTTCGGGTCCTGCCTCACGATTGGCGGCACGGCCACTTCCATGTCAGGGTGAACAGCCCTGAACCCCTGGAAGGACCCTCAGTGGTTCAACCGTGGGGTCCCCCTAGGGGTGGTATCCAGAAGGATGGTGGTCTCGACGGATGCGTCCAACATGGGTTGGGGCGCTCTGTGCGAGGGCAGACCAGCCTTCGGCTCAGTTTGTCGGGCCCTCCAAGCCTTTCTGTCGGTCCTGAGGGGACACCACGTCTTAGTCCGATCGGACAGCATGACGGTGGTGTCCTACATAAATCACATGTTGTCTCAGAGCAACGCCCCCTCAGACGAGTGGATACTCCACCCCCAGACGATACTCAGAATCTGGGAGATCTTCAGGAGGGCAGAGGTCGACCTCTTCACCTCAGAAGACAACTTTCACTGCCCAATCTTCTTTTCGAAGGACAGGGATGCGCTGGCCCATGACTGGCCCAGCCTCCTTCTCTATGCTTTCCCCCGGTCACTCTGATCCCTCAGGTCATTAGACGTATCAGGGAAGACAGTCACAAAGTTCTCCTGGTGGCCCCACTCTGGAGGAACCAGCTTTGGTCCTCAGAGCTGTTCAGGCTTTCAACGAAAGCCCCGTGGCCGATCCCCCTGAGACGGGACCTCCTCTCTCAGGTGAACAGGACGATTTGGCACCCCCAGCCTGAGCTGTGGGCTCTGCACCTCTGGTCCCTCGATGGGAGGCTGTCAACCTCCCCGAGGATGTACTAAATACCATTTCTCAGGCCAGAGCTCCGTCTACTAGACGCCTCTATGCCCAAAAATGGTCGGTCTTCATCGCCTGGTGTAGGGCCCGGAACGAAGATCCAAGAGCATCTGGACAGGGGTCTCATGCCGTCCACACTCAAAGTATACATGGCAGCCATAGCGGCGTTTCATGCCCCTATTGCTGGCCAGTCAGTGGGGAGAAACAACCTAGTTGTGCGTTTCTTGAGAGGTTCTAGGAGGTTGAATCCCCCTCGTCCTCTCACAGTACCCACCTGGGACCTCTCCACGGTCCTCAGAGCGCTCAAAGGCCCTCCCTTTGAACCGCTGCGGTCAGCTGACCTTCGGCCCCTCTTGCTTAAGACTGCTCTGCTATTGGCTCTAGCATCGGTCAAGCGTGTAGACGATTTGCAGGCCCTCTCCGTGAGCCCTGCGTGCCTCGAATTTGGGCTTGATGACTCGAAGATCATCCTGAAACCCAGGCATGGCTACGTTCCTAAGGTGCTCTCGACTCTGTTCAGAGCACAAGTAATCACCCTCTCAGCGCTACCTCCCTCAGGGGACAAGCATGAGTTGGATTTACTCTGCCCTGTTAGGGCATTGAGGACGTACATCGAGCGTTCTGCGTCCTTTCGGCAGTCCGACCAGCTCTTTGTGTGCTTCGGTGGCCTCACCAAGGGGTTGTTACTCTTCTTTTGTTACTCTTCTATGGGCCTAGATTGCCCCATAGGAGTACGAGCCCACTCCACTAGAGGTATGGCCTCTTCATGGGCCTGGTCTAATGGTGTTTCCATTAAAGACATCTATGAGGCGGCCGGCTGGCTCTCGCCATCCACGTTTGTCAGGTTCTATAACCTGGACGTCCCGGCGTTACACGCCCGGGTCCTTTCAGCGTGATTTGACGGCCTCTACGTAGCCCATCGGTCGTGCTGTTAACTCATGGGAGCCAGCTCCCTCTTAAGCATGTGTAACTATGAGGGTGCGACGGGTTTGCCTTCCTACTTATCCCCAGGCCCCCTCGGTGCCTAAGATAGGTTCAGTCGTTCCCTCCCATGGCACGGCGTGATTGTGTTCGTTCCCCATACGCAGTATAAGTGAAGTATCGAAAGGGAACGTACTCGGTTACGAATGTAACCTTGCTTCCCTGAAATACGGGAACGAGTACTGCGTTTGCTGCCGTGCCATGGAGTTGTACGACTCTGTGTCGTCGCTTCAGTCGATTGACCTGATTTCCTATGGCGAAATGCTCGCTTATATAGCCAGACGCTCCGCCCATTTTGGCGGGCTCTGGCGCGCTGCATTGCCATAGGCTCGCGCAGCTTTGCTGCGCCGTCATTGGTTCAAAAAGTTTCCCTGCTCGAACCAATAGTCGTGCAGTTACACTGCGTTATTGAAAAAAGGCTTCAGTAATCAGAGAAAAAAGGAGTTTTTCCCCCATACGCAGTACTCGTTCCCATATCTCAGGGAACCGAGGTTATGTTCGTAACCGAGTGTGATATTCATTGTGAGGTGTAAAACACTGTAATTTCTTTCTTACGTTGCAATCTAATGGTTATTTTTCTTAAATGAGACTGCCTCGATGATGTACGCAGGCTTCAAAGGGTGCAGCCTCTGAATTGGGACACAGCCATTGTTGTAAAATCTCTCGGCTTCCGTATCCTGAACGAAACGTGTTGATAGGCGTGCTCTTGCTCTGGGTGATGTGTGCGCACGCTTATCAGGGAGAAGTGCCTATACAAGGAATTCCACTCTCTTTTTATGTCATACAGGACACACTCGAAAAAAACTCTCCGAATCCTGTACCGAAACCGGAAGTAATGGATTTGGCACAGAAATGCTCCGTCATACGTGTTTTGAAACTTTGGCCATGTTTAGCATGAGAATGCAACTCTTTAACAGTGTAAATAAGTCAGAATGCATGAAATAGCATGCAAATCCTCATTACAAATAATTGCATCATCACACAATCGGTTTGTGCACTTCAGCGGAATATGGTGACACCTGGCCGGGTTGCAAAACGTATGACACACAAAACCATCAAAATTTAATGTAAGCCAATGCATCATGACAGCGCTCACAGCAAAGCAAATTAGCAAAAGACACCACACCACAGACAGTGAACAGCAATTGAGGCATTTTGGAACCCACCACAAACAAGCAGTGTTTATAATAAATAATATTATTAGATTGGCGCAGCAGCCAATTAAATGTATGTAACCGACTGTTAAAAATGTATGGTTTATTTGGGAAAATTATTTAAAAAAACTATTTAATTATTATTAAATTATTAAATTATTAACTATTATGCAGAATTGCAGCAAATGTGCATAATGGTGCTGGAGTTGGTAAATTTACAGATTGACCAGTAATTTTGCAAAATGGCAGTTTTATCTAATAAAGCTTAACATATATAAAACATTGGCATCGGTGGGTAGAATAAAATCAGTTGGCATGGTGGCCTATTAGATTTTAAATATCTTATCCAAACAGCAAACAATTCCAGCTGTAAAGCTTTTGCATTTTGGTTGATGCTGTCATCCAGGGGTATTGCTTATAATTGATGGGGTTGAAATGCTTTCAAAAGCTTTTTTTTTTTTGCACCAAATCAAGCTCTGGTATAGTTCTTCCTTTGCTGATTAACTCCAAATTTTCATTAAAAGTAAATCTTGAAAATGGTGTGGATAAAAAATTAGCAACAATGAACAATGTCCTCCTCACTAATGTTACTTGCAGTTTCCATGGTTAACAGCGCTAGCTATTTTATCAGCTTTCTTCCCCTGATAGTTTTACCCACAGCAGGCAGAATTTGTCAAAGGGCCCTATTTTCACGATCTAAGTGTATGGTCTAAAGCGCACGGTGCAAGTGCACTTAGTGCACTTTGTCCGAATTCACTTTTGGCTAGTTTAACGATGGGAAAAATGGTCGAAAAAGGGTTGTCCCTATTCTCTTAATGAGTAATGGGTGTGTTTTGAGCGTAATGTGCAATAAACCAATCAGTCTCATCTCCCATTCCCTTTAAAAGCCAGTTGCGCTCGCGCCATGGCGGATTCTCTATTTACATGGCGGAATTTGCAAACTGAAAAACTGAACGCTTCTATAGCGCGGAAACGGATCTGCTCGTGCAAGAGGTTAAAGCGTGCGAGCAGACTATCTATGGGATTTTTAATAATTGGCATGTTTGGGTGCTGCTGCGCGTCCCTGTGTGTGTAATAAGCAGTGTACGCGCGTTGTGCACCCACCTATAGGCGCATATTACTAACGTGCTCTTTAAATAACAAAAAAAATATTGCGGCATTGACTTTAGACCAGGTTTCAGTTGGTCAACTGCGCAGTCTAATTTAGTTGCCTCAAAATAGCAACTTGCCAATAATGCACCTGAACACACCTCGTTTTCAGACGAGCATGCTCATGGGCCCACAAATGGGCACAAATGCATTTGCTATTTAAACAACGTGGCGCAGGATGTGAAAATGATAAGTGCGTTGGGCTGAAACTAGCAAAAAAAAAACACTTGTGCCGGGTGTATGATAGGGCCCATAAAGTTAGTGATAAAAAACCCAACTCATTTAGAACTCATTTAGGGAATATTTGATTGGTCCATTTTACTGTCATTTGAAAATGAGTCTATCATTGACTTAATATTGCTTGGCCCTCTGTAATTTCATAGCTGGACCACCTATCACAGAGCTGTAAGCTTTAGGTGGAAAAATTCTAATAGAGAGAAAAGAGGAGTCTTTCATTTAATTTTTCACATTCCAACACAAAATGAACAGGAAGATTTGAAGAGTTTATTTTCCTCAAAAATATCTTATAGAACTGATGACTTTTTATTAAACTTTTTATTAAAAAGTTTATAGTTTTTAAATAATATTTTTACAATAATCTCTATACCGGCGTGATGAATCCATTCTTCAAGCAGAAGGAACTGTAAGAAATATTTTGAATGATACCAGTCCACAATCTGACTTCTGACTTGTGATACAGCCTGGAATTTAACCACACCATGTTGCTTCATTTGGCCAGAGGAGAACTGGCCCACCGACTAAGCATGGTTTCTCCCAACGTTTTTTTTCTCTATTTCTGTCACTGATAGAGTTTGGGTTCCTTGCCACTGTCGCCTCTGGATTGCTTGGTTGGGGACACATAATATTCAACAATATTATTGATCTGACTGCACTGACACTATTTGATGAGAACTGAACTGAGCTGGATGATGACATCTGCTTTTCTGCAGAGCTGCTTTATAGCGGAATTGAACTAATTTAATAATTGATTGAGCTTTGAACCGATTTAACACTGAACTGACTTCAGCTGAACAATGACATTTTTTTTAGAGCTGTATGCTTAACAGCGAATTGAACTCTGTTTGTATAATTGAATCATTATTTTCCAGTTGATCACTGTAAAACTGCTTTGAAACAATCTGTATTGTATAAAGTGCTATAAATAAAAAGGTGACTTGACTTGACAATAGTTTATGCCTCGCTGAGGGCCTAGAGGGCCCTGATGGTTCTCTTCTGTGGTTCTAAATTAGTTAAGTGCTTGTGGCAGAGGTGTGTCTTCAGCTTCAAAACTAACTAGAATTTAAATAGTAACTAGAAGTCAGTTACTAGTATATAGTTCTTTCCTACTAGTCATTATCTACTAATAACCTATTAAGCAATAGCAATAGACACTTTCTTTATATAGTACAATTAAAACAACATAAGTTGACCAATGTGCTTTACAATGTCACGCAGAAACACAAGTATCACACAGGCAAAACATATAAGACTCGTTTTGACGTGAGGTGACAAAGAGCCAAAATCTAGCTGTGCTGTACCCCTGGCTCCACTAGAACCAAAAACTATAATCTCAGTCTTGTTTTCATTTAGATGTAAAAAAAAAAAAATTAGAAGCCAACCATGCTTTAAGATCTAAAAGACAGGCCATAAGAGGTTCTAAACCATTTTCATGTGATAGTGGCAAATACACTTGTACATCATCAGCGTAGCAGTGAAAAGCAATATTATATTTCTTGAAAATATTTCCCAAAGGAATCATATAAAGAGAGAATAAAATAGGAGCAAGGATGGAGCCTTGAGGCACACCAAACATGATCTGTGCTGATCTAGAGGAACAGGCCCCAATATTCACTGCCACACTTCTACCAGTCAGATAGGATTTAAACCACTTCAAGACCTCCCCTGAACCCCCACATACTCCTCTGACTGTAAGAGCATCACTGAGTGATCAAGTGTGTCAAAAGCAGCAGTTAAATCTAATAAAAATAAAAAGCAGTTAAATCTAATAAATCCTTCCTATTAATGAGACACTACACTATATCTTAATTATTACTACACTCTTATAAGAAAAGGTTCTATATAGAACCTTAAAGGGTTTCTGTCAGGTGTGTCATATATAGAAATATAGGGGTTCCCATCATATGATCATTTTATGGATTTATCTTTAATTAATTAATTTTAAAATATACTTTATCACTAGAAAAAAATCTAAATAACCTGTTAAGCATGGAAGCATTATGCAATCATTTAAGACATTTATCCTTACATAGAACCTTTTAGGCATAAAGGGTCCTTTAAAATTGAGTCAAGAAATCTGGTTCTACATACAGAACCCTACTGAACCATATCCTGTAGAACCATAACTAATATCACATTAGCTAGAGCTGCTTTATACTTGTCACTTACAGACAATTACTTGATGTATAGTTTAATGTACAAAATACTAGAAAATTATACATATTAGGCTGCTGATACCTACTGGAATACATACGCGTGTCTAAAAAAATACACACTAGTATCTACTCAGGTACCAGCAATAAATAGACATCAAAATCAGAGGTAAATAATTGATATCTGAACCACAAATTGAGTAGAATTCAACGACAATGTCAATGGGATAATGACTGGTAGCAAAGAAAAAATACTAGTAGCCTATGTAATTAGTAGTTACTAATAAAACTAATGAATTTGCAGATTACTAAAGTAAGAAGGCTACTAATGACATGAAACAGAAACTAGTTTGTTTTAATAACTGAATGTTAAAACGGCTTGCCATAGGCAGAGGACTAAATGTGTCAGGTGCACCTAGCACACTTTGCATGTAAAATAAATCAATAATTGTAATATACACGCGGGTCACATACACAAACATTTACCTCTCTTCATCCCCTCATTGTACTGGGCAATTGTACAATTCACACAGAAACTTTTGCACATTCATTAACGATTCAAACAGCTCACGCAATAGGATCCAAACAGAATCAATGTGGCAATGTAAGCACAAACTTACGTGAAATAAACATCCACGGGATGTCCGCAGGCTACAGACGTCCACGCACTGAAAGCGAGGCGGGTTTGGCTCGGTTAACTTCCATTGATCGGTGATATGTGATTTCCCACGCAGGCACACACACAGTCACGCGCTTTGACTTATGGGGCGCCGACTGGTGCGAACTGATTTACAGGATTTCCGTCTATTTACAGCAATATATTTCTGCAGCGGATAATTTATTGTTTGATGAATAAATGAAACGGCTAATAGTTGATTAGCCCTTTATCAGACAGCTTTCTTTCCCCCCTCATTGTGGCTATCTCTTCTCATACACATGCTGACATCCAGCGGCTGCTTGCATCCTCCTCCAGCACCTGAGCATCCCGCTGATCAGCCAATCACAGCGTAGGGTTCAGCCCGTTATTGAAACATCCACTAACACACGCAGAACCAGGCTACTCAACTACATCCTCTCTCAAAGTAAAGGCAAATGAAAAGCGAGGTAATCGAATTGGTAATGTTGCAGTGCATATCAGAGAGGTTAATTAAAATAAAGCCGTAAAATTTCATTCATTTAGCATTACTGGGAGTCCAGGAACTTTCCGCTAGTTAATATGAGTAACTCAGTTATTAGATGGATTGACGAATGGATGAAGGTATATGGAAAAGGGAATAGATAATTAGACTGAAGAAGAGATGAATGGATGGATGGATAGATAGATTTACCCTACTCTTTCATAAATCTAATTAAATCTAAACAATCTTATTTAATAATAATTATTAAATAATAATAATAATTACCATTAAGCCCAAATGCAGTGTTTAAATTAGAAAGGTAAATCATTCATAAAATGTATTGACTGATTTTTTTTTTTTTTTTATTATTATTATTTTTTAAGTATCACTTGCCAAGCACCAAATGTTTCAAATCAGACTTTGACAAGTAAATAAAATAGCTGGTATTCATGGCTGGTTTTCTCAATTTACCTGCTACTGGCAGGTGACAAAAGGTTCTGAAAGAAAAAAGAAAAAAAAAATAAGAAACTCTGGATATATGTGTGAGAGGCCAGTTATAAAGTCTCGTATTCCCTGGACCTTTAAATCACAAAGTAAGACGAGGAGACATAGACAAATAGATAGAAATGACAGAAAGCACTGTTGTTTGTGACTCTCATTAACACATTAAATGTCAACACACAAAGTCTCAACAGTCTAATATCAGTGCTGTATCCATACAACCTGTAAACACATTCCTCACAGTGGTGGTTTGGAGAGCAGCCAGAAAGAGGATCAAATAAAAAGGCAAGACAACTCTCAGCTCCTTATCGCTACAGTGCAGTGGTGGAAACTGCTGAGAGCAGCAGGCTTCAGAGGACTAACTAAAGTACTTCACGGTGGATGTCAAGAAAATAGCAGAAGAGAATTAGGATAAACAACATCCACAGTTCAAATATCCCACAAACAGCCACTTCCAACTGAGCCTGACAGAGATTAGGGAATCCAGCTGCTGCTCAGATTCACTCAAGGCCATTCATCTGAGGGAACATATACAGAAGAGACTTCTGTATCCATACAAATTATAAACATGGATCTCTTGTAAAACTGTGGTGGTTATCAAACATACTACATACTATTTTCAAAAGAAAGTAGTCAGTGCATATTGTCTACAGAACGCAAATTTCATGTATGCATACATTATAGCTGTATACTAAGCATGTACTAATAGCACAGTAATAATTCAGTCTGATTAGATATGTGGTTTAGTTATCATTTTCTTATTTTTCTATAGAGTGAATAAGATATAGATCAGTGTTTCCCAAGTGTAATACAAAAACAAAACATGCCATTTCTGTTATTTTTGGACACAATACACCACAAAATGGTCTTAGGATATGCACCCTCAATTAAACTTGAGACAAAGGCACAAACACAATTTTTGACCCCAAAAAATAAATAGACTTTAAATGTTATGACATTTGGTCTCAAATGTCTCCAAACTTTCCTATAAATGTTAAGGTCTCATTGTAATAAATGACCAGAAATATGCTCTAGAACAAAGGGTTCAAAAGTTATTTGAAAAGTGCATTTTTTTTTAATTGGTGGTGGTGCTAAAAAGTTGGTTCTAGAGACTCCAAAGGTGGTCAGATTACTATCCAGGACCACCCCTATACCTGCCTAATTTCATAATTTTAGAAGGTACACTTCATAGGGCTGCCATAAACTCCCATTGGGGAGGAATAATAACAATAAAGAAAACCAGATACAACAGTGGCTCTGGCGCCTTCGGGCCTTGGCCCCTAAGAAAACAAAAACAAAGCAAATCACAATATGTCCAGCCATTAATTAAGCCTCTCTGGTTGCTGAACAGGTTAGGTGACATATATGTATTGCTCTGAAAAAAATCAGGTCATTAATTGGTATGAAATATTAATCTGATTACTGAATATACAAACACTAAGTATAACAAATGTATCTGATATAATGGGACTTATAACCCAAATTCCGGAAATGTTGGGATGTTTTGTAAATTTGAATAAAATGAAAACTAAAAGACTTTCAAATCACATGAGCCAATCTTTTGTTCACAATATAACATAGATAACATAACAAATGTTAAAACTGAGAAATGTTACACTTTTATCCACTAAATGAGTTCATTTCAAATTTGATGCCTGCTACAGGTCTCAAAAAAGTTGGCACAGGGCAACAAATGGCTGAAAAAGCAAGAAATTTGAAAAGATCCAGCTGGAAGAACTAATTAAGTTAATTGATATCAGGTCTGTAACATGATTAGATATAAAAGGATGTCTTAGAGAGGCAGAGTCTCTCAGAAGTAAAGATGGGCAGAGCTGTGAAAGAGTGCGTAAAAAGATTGTGGAATACTTTAAAAACAATGTTCCTCAACGTCAAATAGCAAAAGCTTTGCAAATCTCATCATCTACAGTGCATAAAATTATCAAAAGATTCAGAGAAACTGGAGAAATCTCTGTGCGTAGGGACAAGGCCGAAGACCTTTATTGGATGCCGTGGTCTTCGGGCCCTCAGACGACACTGCATCACTCATCGGCATGATTGTGCCAATGACATTAATAAATGGGCCCAGGAATACTTCCAGAAACCACTGTCGGTAAACACAATCCACCGTGCCATCTGCAGATGCCAACTAAAGCTCTATCATGCAAAAAGGAAGCCATATGTGAACATGCTCCAGAAGCGCTGTTGTGTGCTGTGGGCCAAGGCTCATTTAAAATGAACTGTTTCAAAGTGGAAAAGTGTTCTATGGTCAGACGAGTCCAAATTTGACATTCTTGTTGGAAATCACGGACACGTGTCCTCCGGGCTAAAGAGGAGGGAGACCTTCCAGTGTGTTATCAGCGTTCAGTTCAAAAGCCAGCATCTCTGATGGTATGGGGTGCATAAGTGCATACGGTATGGGCAGCTTGCATGTTTTGGAAGGCATTATGAATGCTAAAAGGTATATAAATGTTTTAGAGCAACATATGCTCCCCTCCAGACAATGTCTATTTCAGGGAAGGCCTTGTGTATTTCAGCAGGACAATGCAAAACCACATACTGTAGCTATTACAACAGCATGGCTTCGTCGTAGAAGAGTGCGGGTGCTGAATTGGCCTGCCTGCAGTCTAGATCTTTCACCTATAAAGAACATTTGGCGCATCATTAAACGAAAGACAACCACGAACTCTTCAGCAGCTGGAAACCTATATCAGGCAAGAATGGGACCAAATTCAAACACCAAAACTCCAGAAACTCATAACCTCGATGCCCAGACGTCTTCAAACTGTTGAAAAGAAGAGGAGATGATACACCATGGTAAACATGCCCCCGTCCCAACTATTTTGAGACCTGTAGCAGGCATCAAATTTGAAATGAGCTCATTTTGTGCATAAAATTGTAAAATTTCTCAGTTTTAACATTTGTTATGTTATCTATGTTCTATTGAGAATAAAATATTGGCTCGTGATTTGAAAGTCTTTTAGTTTTCATTTTATTCAAATAAAAAAAAAACGTCCCAACATTTCCAGAATTCGGGTTGTACAAATAATTATTGTACAAAATAACATTCATACATTACACAATGTGGAAACAGGAAAGACACTTGTAACACAGATCCACCGGATTGCATGGTCAGTCTCTAGAGCAATTCAGGATTTAGTGCTTTTCTCAAGGGTACAGTGAGTGATAGAGGAAAAATGTGATTTCAGCAACATTTCAACCCCTAGATGATTGTTGCTCTTTCTGCTTGGAATTGAATCAGATTGACATGGCAAAACAATTATGGCTAATCACCTTGTTCACCTTTTTCCATTACAGGGATTACAAAGGGAACATCCTGTTAAATTATCTAATTACTGATGTTTGCTGAAGTCAGCACACCTAGAACCACCAAGAACTATCCAAAACATCTCAGTAACAACCTAAAACACCTTTGCAATTACATAGCAACACCCGGGCATCCATCCACAGCACCCTGGCATTATTGTGAAAACTCACTATTACTTTAAAATATATTTTTAGGAATCAATGAATAGTTCTAGTAATAAAACTTCAAACAATTATATTATAGGCCTATATATTTTTTCCTAACTGACATTTAAGAGGCGTTCAATCCTTGTCACCTGTTTTTAACCAAAAAGTATAAAAAGGTCAAAGTTTAACTTCTGTAATCCTAAGATTGTAATCTTGTATATGTGTGTGTGTGGCTGAAAGTGGATAATCTGCACTGCTGGAATGTTTAAAGCTCTTTTCTACTTGCTTGCCTTTGATTGAACGCTCCCTGTAAGTGCATTCCTCTCAAAAATGTCATACTTCAAACTGGAGTAACTGGGCCACGTATCCTCAAAAACAGGGCAGCCGTTGATTTATGAGATAAACAGCTCAGGTGGGCCCAGCAGTTTAAATTCAAACGCTGTTTGGTGGATGTATGTTACAGAAGCCCACTTCCACCTGAAAATAAATCAGGCAATTTGTTATGTTCATGAGAAAAATTGTATTGTTGACTACTATTTTAAAGTGTTGTGTTCTGATGTAATGTGCGAAGAACGTCAAGTTTGAAGTTTGCTGACAGACACAACAAATTGGCAACGAGGATTAGGCATTTTAATTACCAGAAGCTACTGTACTGTACACAGAATATTCAGCTCGTACTCCCAGCATTACAAGCACAGTGACTTACTTCTGACTCACAGACTTGTGTAGTGGATTTGGTGGTTGACAGTGGGTCTTCCGTATCTATCCTGCCTTACAGCACTTATGCATGCCATTACAGTAACATTATGCTGTCGCAGCCCACAGCCAGGCTTGTGACATATTCAAATACTTAAATTCGAGTGGTTGGATGGTTGTTGGTGGTTTCTGGTGGTTGGTTCATTGTGGACAAAGGGACACCACTCATAGGGAGGGACCTAATGTCTGCACTGTATGTGAGGGCTGAAAACAATCAAGGCCTGCCTCCTAATGCCCTTCCTGAGCCAGTCAGTGCACTGTTGCTGAGTCAACTGAGTTGAAAACTTACACCGCGTAAAGCTGGATGAAACCATCACACCTGTGTGCCAAAAACATCTTGGGTTACTCATGTAACCATGGTTCCCTGAGAGGAGGGAATGAGAAATTACGTTGAAATCTGACACGTTGGGGAAAACTCTCTTTCACTGAAATGCTGAAGCCTGACTGAATCACGCTATTGCACTTGCAATAGCCAATGGCGCTCAAGCACAGGAAGGCTTGGTCACTATATAAGTCTGCACTGAGCGCTACTGCCTTTGGATCTTTCGACTGAACGATAGCATACAGCAAAGACTTAAATGTTTTTACACAGCAGCTTATGCAATGTCTCCTTTCCTCCTCTCAGGGAACCATGGTTACGTGAGTAAACCGAGACCTTCCCTAGATCAATCTCTCGACATTGCGTCGAAAGCTGATATATAAGCTGACATATAAAAACCCCGCCATGTAAAAACAACACACTAAACACTAACCCAAATCTAATAGAAGAGTTGAACGGGAGTGAATATAGCTCAGATTCAGGCAGGTGAGAGCGGCAAGCAATTGCCACGCCTCCCCCAGATCAGCTACCGGACCCAGTTGAAACACTCAACCAAGCAGTTGGCAGCTGGCCAAGACAACACCGCCACTTTCAGCATCACTCAATGCAGCATCGCTCAACGCAGCATCAAGTCACAGTATTATATAGTGTAAGGAGGTAATTGAAGCAGCAATAATGTCATTGGTGAACTTATGACATAAAACTTATGACAAGCAGAATAACAATCATTTAATTAGCTGATAAGCGGATTATTTACCATTATGAGAGTAAAATGCAATATAATGCCAGGGGCAGGCAGCTTTCCAAAACATGTGGCGCAAAAGAAGGGATTTTAAGTTTATAGAATCTAGCAAAAGTATTCCTCAAAGACCATCCCGCTGCTAAGCAAATGTCCTGAATAGACATACCCTTTGACCAAGCCCAAGATGAAGCCAAACTTCTAGTGAAGGGCACGAATACCTATAGGACAGTCTGCCCCCTTTGTTAGCACCCCCATAGCAGACGAATAGCTGCTCCGACAAGCGAAAGGAGCTAGTTCTGTCCATATAAGCACACAGCGCTCGAACATGGCACAGTGGGCATTCACGGGACTCTCCTCCACGGCTGGGACAAATGCTTGAAGTGTTATAACCTGTGCTGAACGTGGTTGAGAGCACTTTGGGTGTATACCCTCGCCTAGGGGTAAGCCAGTCGTCCACCCTGAACTTGATATAAGCACTGTTAACCGAGAGAGCTTGCCCATCTCCTACTTGCTTCCCACATGCTAGCGCAAGCAGCAGCGCTGTCTTAAATAAGAGCACTTTCAACTCACTCGTGTGAAGCAATTCGAAGGACGGGGTTGACATCGCTCTGAGTACTAAAGACAGGTCCTAGACTTGCATGAAACAAGAGGGGGAGGATTCAACTACCTCACGCCCCACAGAAAGCTCATTAGAGCGTGCTTGCCAACTGAGCATCCCTCAATAGTGGTATGAAAGGCATATACTTTTAATGTAGAAGGCGAGCTTCCTGCATCCAGCTGGTCTTGCAAAAAAGTCAGGATCACCGGTATGGAGCAGGTGTCAGGGATCTCGTCCTTTGCCGTGCACCAAGCTGAAAACACTAGAGGTCTTCACGGGTCTAAAGATTCGTACCCGAACCCTTAGAGACCCGTAAATGTGCAACCGACCTGGACCTGTCAATTATTTGAAAGTTGGACTCGGACCCGTGCAGAACCGAGAAATGCCATAAATGTACTACCCGGAACCAAAGCTTGAGACCACCTGAAATATAGAAACCTGAAATACAAGCATTGTAACGCAATTTGAGCGTCATAGAAAACATTCATGTGACAGTTCATCTCAGATTTTGTTGCTGATTTGAAATATGTTATTTAAATGTGAGTGTGCAAGGCTGCAAGCAGTTTTTGAGATTTGAACTGATCATGGCCAGGTATTCTCCAATCGACTCAGGTATTACACACAATGTTAAATAGACCTGGGTCAGGTTGGGTCCCAGGTCCTCTGTGAAGACCTCTAGACCACACTCCAAAAGCCGCTCTGCCATTGCATAGGGCTCCCCATCCGCTCAGCGATGCATCTGTGGTGATAATTTTCCTTCTGACCACCCTGCCCATGCTGATCCTCTGCTCGAACATGGTCCTGTCGAACCAAGGAGACAGCTAATCACAGTACATGCATTCTCCCCTCTTTCCACTCTCTCTGTGGAATGCAATCTTTCAGCCAGAGCTGTAGTGGTCACATATACAGCAATCCAAAGTGGCAAACAGAAGCTGCAGCTGCCATCAAACACAGTAATCTCTGGAAAGTTTTCAGGGGAATGGCTATGCCCTGACAAAATATGGTCAAAGCATTGAAAATGGTCTGAACTGCTCTGCTGACAGCCGCACATTCATTGAGCATGAGTCTAAAATCATTCCCAGGAAAATGATGGACTGAGAAAAGTCAAGTCATCTTCATTTATATAGTGCTTTTCACAATACACATTGTTTCAAAGCAGCTTCACAGTGACAACAGGAAAATTCTTATCGAGCTAAAGTTGGTTTTTGATTGAATCACTTCCGTTGTAAAAATTGTTAATTATTACTTTAGGGGCTGCTTAAATGACACCTTTCCTACTGAAAACCGAATACCTTTAATGCATTCTTGCCGTTCATTTAGGTGTTTAGTCTATAGGTTTGCATGTTTGAGTGTGTATGTGCGCAGAAGCTTGGTCTTTTTTTCAAAAAGTGATATTTGCCAAATTACTTGTCTGGTCCGCATAATACAGAAAAATTAGTTGTGTCGGTGGATCTATGCGAACTGGAATAATTTTGATAACGTTTTATCTATGCACAGGGAAAGGAAAGGAAAGGGAAGGAGGCCTTTGCAGGGGATAGTTTAGTTGAAACGTCAGGGCTGCGTTATCATCATGTCTAGATACAGGTCCTTCATCTCATCTGGATACAGCCTGGATCTGGCAGGCTGCAGCAAACCTCAGGATAAACAGAGAGAGACTAATATTAGCGTAGACGCCATTCTTCTTATGATGTAGCGAGTACATCAGGTGTTATGGGAAGTGTTCCCGGTTCCAGCTGAAACTAATCTATGCAGCCTAACAATTTACATGATTTGAATTATAGAAGTAGATAGTGTGTAATGTGTATGCAAGTTTAAACAGATGTGTTTTTAGTCTAGATTTAAACTGACAGAGTGTGCCTGCTTCCCAAACAGTGATTAAAGTTTAGGTGCTAAATAGGACAAGGAACTACCGCCTGCAGTTGATTTTGATATTCTAGGTATTATCAACTGTCCAGAATTCTGAGATCGCAATAGACGTGAAGGACTATAATGCATTAAGAGCTTGCTCAGGTACTGGGCAGCTAAACCATTTAGTGCTTTGTAAGTAAGTAGCAAGATTTTAAAATCTATACGATGTTTAATAGGGAGCCAATGCAGTGTTGACAGAACCGGGCTAATATGGTCATACTTACTCGTTCTAGTAAGAACTCTAGTTGCTGCGTTTTGGACCAGCTGTAGTTTGTTTAACAGGCGAGCAGAACAACCACCCAGTAGAGCGTTACAGTAATCTAGCCTTGAGGTCATGAACGCATGAACTAACTGTTACGCATTTGTCATTGAGAGCATATGTCGCAGTTTAGATATATTTTTAAGATGGAAGAATGCAGTTTTACAGATGCTAGAAACATGGCTTTCAAATGAAAGATTGGTATCAAAGAGCACACCCAGGTTCCTAACTGACGACAAAGACTTAACAGAGCAGCCATCAAGTGTTAGTATTCTAGGTTATTACGTAAAGAAGTTTTTGGTCCAAAAATTAGAATCTCTGTTTTTTTCTGAATTTAGTAGTAAGAAATTACTGGTCATCCAATTTTTTATGTCAGCTATGCATTTCGTTAATTTTGTGAATTGGTAAGTTTCGTCAGGGCGCGAAGACATATAGAGCTGAGTATCATCAGTGTAACAGTGAAAACTAACACCATGCTTCCTAATGATATTTCCCAAGGGTAGCATGTACAGAGTGAAAAGCAATGGTCCTAGTACTGAGCCTTGCAGTACTCCATATCGAACTTCGATATGTGTTCGATATGACATCTCTTTGTTTACTACTACAAACTGATAACGGTCAGATAAGTAAGATTTGAACCATGCCAATGCAATTCCACTAATGCCAACATAATTTTCAAGTCTATTCAAAAGAATATTGTGGTCGATAGTGTCAAAAGCAGCAGTGAGATCTTGTAACACTAATAGAGAGATATAACCACGATCGAATGATAAGAGCAAATCATTTGTAACTATAATGAGAGCAGTTTCAGTACCTGACTGGAAATACTCACAGATACCATTTCTTTCTAAAAAGGAACATAGTTGTGATGAAACTGCCTTTTCTAGTATTTTTGACAGAAAAGGTAGATTCAAGATCGGCCTGTAATTGACTAATTCTTTAGGATCAAGTTGTGTTTTTTTTAATAAGAGGTTTAATAATAGCCAGTATGGCCAGTATAATAGCCAGTATGTTTTCGGTACGTATCCTAGTAATAAAGATGAATTAATGACATTAAGAAGAGGATCTATGACCTCTGGATCTGCATCTCTATCAATAGCTTAGCTGACATAGGGTCTAACATACATGTTGCTGATTTTGATGATTTAATAAGTTTAGAGAATTCTTCCTCTGTTATAGCAACGAATGAATGGAATTTTTCCTCAGGGGCACTACAGTGCACTGTCTGACGTGATACTGTAGAAAACAGTTGCATGGTTATAATCAGTGTTGGGCACATTACTTTAAAAAAGTAATTAGTTATAGTTACTAGTTACTTCTCACAAATAGTAACGGAGTTAGTAATGTAGTTACATCATTATAAAAGTAACTAATTACCAGGGAAAGTAACTATTGCCTTACTTTAAAAAAAAAAAATAATTCAAATATGTCAAATAACTTGGATGCCCCCAATATTAAATATAAGTCTAAAAATAAATGATGCTTGATCTGACTCGTGACTCATGATCCGCTCATGCTCACAACATGAACTTTCTCTGTACTATATGTGTTGTTAGCCATTAAAGAAAACGTAGTTTCATACTTATGTTTAAATAAGCCTAAGTCAAGGCTGTAACCACTTCTTCCATTGGGGGGGGGACCTTTTTTTTTTTAAATAAAGCATAAAGAAACAAAACAGTGAACGAAACTGCTGCTAATACAATGCTATATCAGATATGTACAATAACAACTGTAGAAAAAAAAATAACATTACAATGTCCAGAAATCAATTTCAATAGTACGTTGAGAACTTATGTTTAATGTGATAGTTTCATAATATATTGTTAGTTCCAGTATGAGTAAGATAGAATACATCATATGATGCGCAATATATCGGGAGCCATGGAGTGGGTCAGACATGATTTTGACCACTTCATTAAGTTTTGTTTTGTAGAAAGCCTTTCTTTAATGTAAATTTCGTTTTGTAAAAATTGTATCTTAATTTTAAGAAATGTTTTATCAAACAATTGCCTGGATTTAATAAATAAGAAACAAATATAGCAGACAATATAATAATAGCATGGAGGCGCGGGCGCGATCTCTTGCACGTGAACTGGAGCGCGTCTTATAGGCTAAATGAACCGAAACTCAGCGGCTGCTTGCCTCACAGACATGAGAAATATATCTATAGAAAGCTTGAAATGTCTAACTTTAATAGAAATAATTCAAAACGAAAAGAAATAGGCTACTCTGATTATGCAATCCGAATGAAATGTGCATTCTCTCTCTAGGTGCGTCCAGCATGCGGAGATGATGATAGTCTGCAATGTCAAATTAAACTTTGCAGCCGACATTGATTCAGAAAACATTACTTTATTAATAAACATTTAAAATGTCTACTTGCTGTTTTTGTCACATTCATAGCCATTACTTTTGCCGGTTCTTTATAGCAACCTTTATGCGTGCGCTTGAGTGCTATATAGCCTATTTTAAATGCTCATTGTTATGGTTTATTCTCTCCAGTATTTAAGAAATTAAATTAATATAAATGTGATTAGTCAACTAATGGCTTAAATGAACAACTACTAGTCGACTAGAAAAAACTTATTTCATATATTTTCGATCCAGCATGTCACAAAGGGTATTCTGGTTTGAGCTCCCACTCTACTCGCATGCTCACAGACACACACAGAGAGCATCGTACATTATTATCAGTTTAAAATTATATTTGTGTATGACTAAACTGTATGGAAGCCCGTTTCCGCCACTAAATAAAAAAATAAAAAGAGTAATTGCGACTTTTTATCTCAGAATTCTGACTTTTTATCTCGCAATTGCGAGTTTATATCTCACAATTGCGTGATATAAAGTCAGAATTCTGAGATATAAAGTCGCAATTGCGTGATATAAAGTCAGAATTCTGAGATATAAATTCGCAATTGCGTGATATAAAGTCAGAATTCTAACTTTTTTCTCGCAATTCTAACTTTTTTTCTCACAATTGTGTGAAACTTTATTTCTCACAGTTCTTACTTTGCTTGCGTTTCCTTTCATTGCGAGTGACCATCAGGATTGCTGCTTCGTTGTTATTATACATAAAATGGAAGACATCATAAAGGATTACTTTTAGCGCGGATTTACCAATAAAGAAATTTTGATATTATTGGAGGAGGCACATAACATGAAGATTAGTCTCCGGACATTAGAGAGAACATTATGCAGGAATATGCATAGTATATCATGTTTCCACGGTAACCTTGTACATGAGTACAGCGTTTCCAGGAGAAAAAAACAGCTTTTACTGCCATCTAGTGGGCTTAATACTAAAACGCCAATACCTATCATATTTCATCAACTTTTGTAACTGCAACTCAAGTCTGGTGGCTCCATAAAAGGGGGCATTCAAGGGTAGAATTACAATTACAAAATTACAGTGGAAGTATTTGGTGAATAAAAGTTGTTTTTAACAGAATTGGATACACTAATGAATTTGACAAGTTTTGAGCAAATGTGTTGTGATTACACAATAATACCAATATAATAGTAATAGTAATAATAATAAGAATCAGCTGTGGCAATTGCGAGTTTATATCTCAGAATTCTGACTTTATATCACGCAATTGCGAGTTTATATCTCAGAATTGTGACTTTATAACTCGCAATTGCGAGAAAAAAAGTCAGAATTCTGAGATAAAAACTTGCAATTCTGACTTTTTTTCTCGCAATTGCGAGTTTATATCTCAGAATTCTGACTTTATATCACGCAATAGCGAGTTTACATCTCAGAATTGTGACTTTATATCACGCAATAGTGAGTTTACATCTCAGAATTGTGACTTTATATCACGCAATTGCGACTTTATATCTCAGAATTGTGACTTTATATCACGCAATTGCGAGTTTATATCTCAGAATTCTGACTTTATATCACGCAATTGCGAGTTTATATCTCAGAATTCTGACTTTATATCACGCAATTGCGAGTTTATATCTCAGAATTCTGACTTTATATCACGCAATTGCGACTTTATATCTCAGAATTCTGACTTTATAACTCGCAATTGTGAGATATAAACTCGCAATTGCGAGATAAAAAGTCAGAATTCTGAGATAAAAAGTCGCAATTACTCTTTTTATTTTTTTATTTAGTGGCGGAAACGGGCTTCCATAAACCTGTACTATTTCTTTACAACAAAACACTTTGCAGGTCTATCATCTCTAGTCACACACCAATCATCATCCACACCAGAGAAAAAACTTTGCAGGTCCTATGGCTGAGAGAGCGCCTACTCGGATGAAAACTTCTTCAGTGAGCTCAATTATAGTAACACAACATTTTTTTTTTTGTCAGTAACGGTAACGGCATTGTAACAGGAGAAAAAGTAATTTGTTTGATTACTTGTTACTGAAAAAAGTAACGCTGTTTATTTATAACGCCGTTATTCCCATCACTGGTTATAATTTTCTCTCTAATATTGTCAATCTTGCAAGTAAATAAGTTCATAAAGTCTTTACTGCTATGCTGTTTGGAAACATCAGAAGTTTAAGCTCTATTTCTCGTTAATGTAGCCACTGTCTCAAATAAATACCTAGGGTTGTGTTTGTTTTCTTCTAAGAGATTTAAAAAATAAGTAGATCTAGCATTTTTTAAGGCCTTTCTGTACTCAATCATTCTCTCTCTCCACGAAATGCGAAAAACTTCTAGTTTTGTTTTCTTCCAGCTGTGCTCCATTTTTCTGGCAGCTCTCTTAAGAGTCCGAGTGTGCTCGCTGTACCATCGCGTTGGATAAGTTTCCTTAATCTTCTTTAAGCGCAGAGGAGCAACTGCGTCTAATGTGCTGGAAAAGACAGAGTCAATAGTTTCTGTTGCAACATCGAGGTCTTCTAAGCTGTCTGGTATGCTAAGGCGATGAAACTGATCAGGAAGATTATTTATAAAGCAATCTTTAGTGGTTGAAGTGATGGTGTGATGGAAGTGATTTATGACTGGGTGGTGATTTTGCAGCCTTAGTTAAATGTAGTATACACAAGACTAAATAATGCTCTGAGATGTCATCGCTCTGCTGCAGAATTTCAACGGCATCAATATCGTGATTACAACAATGAGTGGGTCCTGACACGTGTTGTCTAACTCCAATAGAGTTTAGAATGACTGTAAATGCCAATCCCAATGTGACTTTATGATTATCTACATGGATATTAAAATCACCAACAACAAGGACTTTGTCTGCAGCCAGGACTAACTCCGACAGAAAATCAGCAAATTCTAATAAAATTCTGATAAAGTCTGTATGGTGCCCTGGTGGCCTGTATACAGTAGCCAGCACAAATGTCAACTTACATAATGTTACATAAAGCACCATCACTTCGAAGGAATTATATTTGAAGGACTTTTGAGTAATACTGAAGATATTACTATAAATTACAGCAACACCCTCCCCCTTTGCCTTTCTAACGAGGATTGTGTCGATAATCGTAACCTTGAGGGCTAGACTCAGTAATGTAATGTAATTGTCTGTTTTTAGCCAGGTTTCTGTCAAACACAGCAAATCTAGATTATTGTCTGTGATAATATAATTTACAATAAGTGCTTTTGAAGAAAGGGATCTAATATTCAGCAACCCAAGCTTTATCATTTGTTTATCAGTATTATCTCTGTTTTTTATTTGTTGAACATCAATTAAATTTTTACCCTTAAATGGGTTTGGAAGTTTTTTGTATTTACTAATTCAGGGTACAGACACAGTCTCTATGTGATAATATCTAACTGAAAGAGTTTCTATGTGTTGGGAATTATCTGACTTCTGTGATGTGAGATGGCTAGCAGACGGTTGGTTTAGCCAGTCTGTCTGCTTCCTGACCTGGGCCCCAGTTTGTCATGTTACAGCTTTAAACCTATGTGCCATATTACTAGAGAGAAGAGCAGCACCTTCCCAGGAGGGATGAATACCATCTCTTTTCAACAGGTCAGGTCTGCCCCAAAAACTTTTCCAATTGTCTATGAAACCTATACTGAAACTGAAGCTTGCTCTTTTGCATGTTCACTGACAGGCCAAGGCAAGCTAAATGCGAGAGAAATGCACAAGATGAGTGAGGGTAGCGCCATACCCGGGTGAGTTTTTTCATGTAGCTCTGGGAAAAATGCCACCTATCTCTGAGGGGCAGCTTACTGTTCATAGTTCTGTGTCAGAGGAATTCAATTGCTTGCAAGCAGCTGGGGTGATAGAATGCATGGCTTTTTGCCCAGGCTAAAGCAAGGAAAACTACATCTTACCTCACATTTAGATAAACAAGACGACATAATGGATGGCACTCATCTCTTCATGAAGGTGGAAAAACCAATTTTCCAAAAAATGATTATTTGTATAAAGATTTAAATGCAAAAGAAAAGGCATAAAAGTTGTCTGTTTTTGTCAGTTGTGCGTTTTAATTTAAAATGCTTTTAAAAGTTTTGCCACTTGTTTGAGCAACTTAATATATAATTCTATATAGAATTAAAGAATTGCATAATATATTGTTAAATTTAGTGTATTTAAACATGAATACATCTATGAAAGATTGTATAATGTCTCGGGTTACGACTGTAACCCTGGTTTCCTGAGAACAGGGAACAAGACACTGTGTCCTAGAACGCCCTCGCGTGACAGGTGTCTGAAGCGATAGTCGAATCACGCCAATCCTATTGGCTGGCGACAGCCTATGATGTCATACTAGTGCAACCAGACAGTATATAATGGGCACCTAGAGAACATGTCTTCCGCTATTCGCCTGAAGTGACTGTAGCAGGCAGCCCAGATGCATGGCAGTGAGATGCATTGTCTTGTTCCCTGTTCTCAGGGAACCAGGGTTACAGTCTTAACCCGAGACGTTCCCTTTCGAAAGGGAACTCGCACTGTGTCCTAGAACGCATATGGGGAACAAAATACCCACGCCGCCATGCTGAGGGGAGTGCATGCCAACAATGGCTGAGAAGAGAGTAGCAACACTCAACCCTCTCAGGTCACACGCTAGGCTGTCAGTGACATTACTCCCTACGGCCACTGCCCAAGCTAGAAGGCCTCAAAGAGGCCTCCACAGAGTGAGGGCCTGTCAAGGCCGCTCAAAGGCTTGGAACCAACAGCTTTAAAAGAAGGGGTCCCTTTAAGGGAGTATGGCCAGAGGACTGAGAGGAACACCGGCCAGTCAATTACCAGGGGGAAAAAGTCGACCCCAAGGGCCACCAGGGAGGCCAAACTAGCCCAACCAAGGGCTAGTCAGGCCAACGACCTGTCTGTCAGAACATAATCTCTAAAAACTTCCTCAGAGAGGAAAGCCCCTTGAAAGGGACTGCAAGTGGCAGGACAAAAAAACTCACCAAACCAGAGACGGGCATCCCAGGGAGTAGAACTCAGCATATTGCATTTAGACCCTGAATGGGGGGAGTAACCTACTCGACCCAGGATCTACAGAGTGAGACTGGACACTCTGGAAGTTGGGTACTCTACCTAAGCCAGGGGAGGAACAGAGACTGGAATATAGTATGAGATATAGAAACTCCAAAGCCTATAAACCGAACTCAAACAGTAAGGGAGTATGGACAGCCTAATACCAATCCATCACAAGAGACCTTCTACCTTCCGACCGGTCCTCGGGAGCAAGTCCAACGACCCTAATGTAACGACTGAGACAAATCAGACACAATTATTTGTCATATTGAACAAATAATCTTTAAACTCACTCTGTCCCCATCCCCCGAGAAGACCAGTCTGGGCAAGGGCCTCTTGAACACGATCAGATAAGACTTTTATGATCCAAAACTATGCAGCTATAGAAAAGGCACACAAAGCCTGAAAACAGACCTTCCTGCCTTAAGTTATAGACAGACTGTTCTATGAATGAACATGCATATCCCCAGGAAATTGTATCCATTATTACTGTTTGTTGTATTGTACTCAGTATTGTATTCATATGTTTTATGATACATGTAATGTAACTTCAATTATGCCATGTTTAGTGTCTATGGGTTCGTATTGAGAAGATTTAAATGCTTGTGTATACGATATGTCGATACCTGTGCAACACATCAGTATTACAAGAAAATTGAATAGTTCTTCTTCAACAACTCAGCCAGTTTAATCATGCTCGGTCGTAAAAGCCCCGAGGAATGTTGTCGCCCGGAAATTCAACCTTCTCATTGGTCAGGTCAACACTAAGAGGTGTGACTTTGACCAGAGGTTAAAAGCCAGTGCACAATGCAACTCCCTCTCTCTCTTGCTTCTTTGGACAGACTGAAGAGACCCCCTTTGCTGCAGGTCTCTTCAGGCCAAGGCCTGTGGGCCTGCAAGGCCTGTAGTCCTAAACCTGAACCCCAGCCATGTGCTCATCTTTCCTACTACAAGAGTCAAATTAACAGTTTAAGTTGTTTCATATTTCTTCATCCAACGCAGAAGATATTGATTACAACTTCAGACTAAACCATCAAGGATTTCTCCTCAGCCTGCAGACCCGATGCTCCTCAACAGAGTAAAAGCATTTTGCAAATATCGTACATTTGAACACTAAACAGCGATTTAGTACTAATTTGCGAACCAACTTTGTTAGCAAAGGTGCTTTATTACTGAGAAAACTGATGGTCTTTTCCAGATTGTTTTTGACTTTTTCCCATAGCTCCATTTCCTGTCCCCCTTCCGGTTCAACTCTATCATTGCTAATTTTTACCTATGTATGTGTGTGATTTGCGTGAATGTTATGTGTTTGTTAGTTTAGTTATGTGTTTGTGATTTAGTTAATAAAACTTGTGCAAAAAACATATTTGGTTCTGACTCTCTGTCTGCAATAGATTGCCTCTTAAATGATCAGATCTTATTACCTGCTCTGTAAATGTTTATTACAAAGCACTGGAAATGCTAAGAAAGAATTATTTTTCTGTGGCCATGAAAAATACCATTCTCTTAGAATTAATTAATAATCAATACTGAGTGTTCACAGGATGAACTGATTTGTTGATGTAATTTTAACCCACTGGAGTCGGGAAATGCACCGGCACATTTTGCAGGATTTTTTTCACATTTCAGCAAAACAGACTTAAATTTCATTTTAAACTTCATTTTTTGTCATAGAGACAGAAGTAATATATCAATTGAAACTATAGAATGTCTTCTTTTATTTGTGTACACTCAGAGTAAAAACAAAATGGTGTGCTTTTTGCAAAATAAAGAAAACTAACATGATGCGTGATCTGTCGTCCCCCTCTGAACGAAGTCCAATCTGATAGTTCTCAGAAAATGAAGTGTAACTTAGTGAATACTAATCACACAAAAATGAGACTTATGTCTAAAGAAACGTTGAAATGTCAGATTTTAAATCGTGTAAGTCAAATCGAAAACAAAAATTCTCTGTTTATGTAATCTGTATGAAAAGAGACATGTCAGACCTCCGTGAGTCAGCTCATTGTCCACAGTCAGCTATTATTCGGCCACGCCCGCGGAGCAAGCGCTATTCAGACACAAATTCTGAGGCAATACATGTATACATCGTCGCAAGCGTGTATTTATTATCTTCAAAAGTGTCTATCTGCATGATATAGCCAGGGTTATAGCGATCTCTGGAAGCCTCTGTTAGTTCCTGGAATGTCACATGGTATGCCTGTTCTTCATAACGAGACATTTGTGGACTAAAGGTGCACAGAGCACCATCCGGCTGCAAGTATGAAATGAAAACACAGTATCCAGCGCTCATAGTGATGACAATAAATATTGAATAAATATTACTCCTCTGTATAGAAAATTGACATAAACATATGAGAATCCATCAATATTTCTCCAAATGTGCATGCTTTTAAGCTAAAAGCCTATATGAAATGCCATAGAGGTAACATGAATGTTCAGACGCTTTGCATCACAGAAATACATTATATTTTAAAGTATATTAAAATAGAAAACCATTATTTTAAATTGTAATAATATTTCACAGTATTGCTGTTTTTTCTGTATTTTTGATATACAGCATGATGAACATGAGACTTCTTTTAAAAACATTATAATAGTAATGCGTCCAATCTTTTGACTGGTACTGTAATTTAAACTATAATAGGCCTATACAAAATTTTCTTCACATGATGTGCAATTATATGTGCATGCATGAGATCACAAAAATCATGTTTTCTGTCAAGAGTGGACATTATATTAACGTTAATACAGCTGATGTGATCCTGTTATCAGAGGGTTTTTTCACATAGCCTACCTGACTGAAAGGGCTCTTGTGTCTTGACAAAAATTGTCTTACAAAATTTAAATCAATATATTGTTTTATATGAACGAGTAGGCAGGATAATTTTTACATCATTTTGAAGCAAAAATTCTAGTCTACAACCTCCAATACCCAGAAGTCTTGTGAACACATATTTAATATTTGTTTTTTGGCCTTATTTCAGTGACTTAAGTTTTTTTGTTTTTTCAATAACTACGCATAAACGTTATTCCTTCAAAAATACAAACATGTACATACATGTTGCTCACATATTATGGTAGCCTAGTTCATGCTGAATACAGTGTAATGACACCTTTTTCATTAATATGTTTATGAACAACTGAAAAAAGCACAAATGTCAGGGCATGTCAAAACTTCTCCAGGGCCCCAAATCAGCCTCAGACTTCAGAGGGTTAATGTAGCTACATCAAATTAATCTGATTAACTGATTCAAATATTCATAATTGACCATAATTAATAATCATAATGAGTTATGGATGATTATTAATATTCCCCCTTTGAGTTAATTCACTACACTAAAACTGAGGGGAGAACTGAGCTCGACCAGGGCAAGCAAAACCAAGCTTGAACAAACAAAGAGCTGTAAAACAGCACCAAAAATGGTGAAGATTCCCAGAAAAGCCTGGAGAATCTAAACAGCTCAGAGATGGAGGTAGACAGAAAGTAAAACCTACCGCCATCAAGATAAACATTCCCAAGGAGGCTCAGAGGAGCCAACCACCTGGAAGTGAGAGTATATGTCACAAGCTAGGAATACTTGTTCACTCAGCAAACACAAGCTGTGTGCTCAGCATATCACTTATTTACCCTTAAATAAAGGGGAGCACATACATAACGCCACCGGGATGACGAGGAGGCCTCACAAAGGGCCTACTACTCCCAAAAAACCATGGCTGCGGGCTAGGGTTGCCAATACTGGAGCTCAAGGGGAGCGAACTCTATTTACCAACAGGAAGGAGAATTAGCGCATTCGACCCGAGCGGTATAGTTGTAAAGCATGCATGGGGCATAGAGCTTTGGAAGTATAGACTAAGAGAGACCGGGGCATCTCAGAGAGACTCGAAGGAGCTAGCTCGGGATGAATAGCAGCCTCAAAAGAGAGAGATCCATGGAGGCCGAGAATTCAACCCAAAACTTGAAGGAAATCAAGGAGCCACTCACAAAGAGACTACCAAGCTCAGAGAGCGGAGGCTTCAGCAGAGAGCACACTCTCAAAGTGAGAGGATACTTACAACGCTCAGGCGACCACAGGGAGGCTAACTAACAAAGCCTAACACTAATGGCTATGCTAAATGCTAAACACCGCCAGGGAACCACATACTCAAACATTGCTAAAAAAAACCTTAGTAGCAATGGAGTAAAGGTACACCGTGAACAGAGGAGAGGAGGCCGCATGGCCTGCTACTCACACTCTTACCTAATGCATAAGACGGGCCCCCCAACCAGAAGCAACCCTGACAAGAGGGGAGGCAAACATGAGCCGAGCGACTAGCAATATACGCGGGGCAGGATGGTCGGGCGGGCTCAGATGAAATACTCTCACTGCCCTCAACAACCATCGTCTGCTCTTCAGTGTGGCTAGGAGCCAAAAGAGCACTATCTGCTGAACCGGAGGATGCCAGAGAAATGGCATCCTTGTCGAGCAGATCACTCTCCTGAACCGAGCTCCACCTGCAAGCCCCACGACTTGAGTCTCCTCTCAGCCTCAGCACGAGAAGGACCCGAGCCACCAGGTGCAGATGCCTGTCCCTCTTCCCTCTAGAAGATTGACAGGCGAGAGTGGAGCGTCCGCATGGGCAGGCGCTCAAAATGAACGCAAACAGATCCCTCTAGAACTGAATGCGCGTGATCCTCGCTCAGGCAGTGAATGCACAAGTCGTGTGTGTCCTCCGGTGTCAGATATCTCGGACACGGATCAGCACAACGCTTGAAACACTTTTCAGACATAGTAAAGCTTACCTTGAAACAACAATCGCTACAGACAAAACAGTCACTGAAGACGAAAAGAGCAGACGACATGTTCTCTAGGCGCCCCTTATATACTGTCTGGTCGCACTAGTATGGCTGTCGCCGGCCAATAGGATTGGCGTGATTCGACTATCGCTTCAGACACCTGTCATGCGAGGGCGTTCCCCATATGTGTTCTAGGACTCTGTGCAAATGTCGATGCAACTCTACTCTGGGGAAAAATGTTGTGTTCATGAGAAGAATTATATTGTTGACTACTATTATTAAGCGTTGTGTTCTAACTCGTGTCTCGTGTGATTTATTGCTGTTTAATGACTCCTGACAGATGCCACACAATTGTGTGGAAAAAGAAAAATTAAAAGAAGAAACTGTGAGATATTAAGTCTTACTGTGACATAAAATCCCAATTAACTGACCTTCATTGTATCTTAAAATGTGCACTCTAAATAACATTCACAAAGTTACATAACTAAGTTACAATGAAAGTCAGAGTGGTACAGAATAAAGTTTTGGAACATAATGAATTGATTGCAGAAAGTCACGATAAAAAAAGAAAGCGTATAAATCAGTCAGAATCTCAAGAGGCAGCACTTTCTCTTATCTCATATTAAAACCAGGATTTTACCTCTTAAATATCTATGTCCTTTCATCCTTTCATTCTTTTATCCCACCCTGAATTTAATAATGAGGTCATTTTGAGGTTGTACTGCTTTCTGATTCTTTTTTTCTTTTTCTTTTTTTTTTTTTGATTTCTTTTTTCGGTTAAACTTTGCTAAGCAGATAATATAATTTGCAATCAAAATGGGTTACACATTATTTCACTTTATTTGGTCCAATTAAGACATTCTACTAAACTATAAGTAACTTTGCAACTACAGTACATCAACTAACTCTCATTAGAGTATAGTAGACTATACGTTTAGGGTTAGGTTTTAGGGTTTGGTTTAGTAGAAAAAGTTGATGTAGTTGCAAAGATACTTATAGTCAGTATAATGTCTGTTGGGGGGCCATCAAAATAAAGTGTTAGCAGATATTAAGCAAACATTCTACTAAAACTCAAATGACTGCTAGATGACATGCAGTTGCAAAGTTACTCATGGCTGACAGAGGGCGTGTCTAAAACTTGGTGCTGACACGACAGTCATAGTGACAACAGCCAATCACATTACTTCCAGCTTACTTTCATGCTATGCTATGCTAGCTGTCATTCAATGATAAACAGAGTACATGGACACAATACAAGCACAATACACACCAGATTCACCAACCGACTCTGCCACCTCCTTCCAGGCTTGGTTCCTCCTGTATGAATCCTGGTACGTATATAAAGACTGATCGTAAATAACAGGGTGATTACCCACCACAATGAAGAGCTTTACCTTCATTTTGATGTTCCTCTATTTTCCGGTGTTGCATGAACACAATTGGCTAGTATCTGTGCTAGGGTATATGCATAAGGCATAAATTGAAAATTTTTCAACTTCTGCCTCAAGCAACATCAGTGACGCGACGCAACGGAGCACACAATTCAGTTCAGCAACACATGACGTCACCCATTCAAAGTAAATAAGAAGCGTTAACCCAGACGCCCTGTGTGAATCAGCCGTTATAGTTAGTAGAATGTCTAAAGTGGACAATCGAAATAAAGTTTTACCTAAAAATGTTGCATATTAATCAATGTTCTTTATTGGCATTGATGGTTCCATGAAGAACCTTTAGCATCCATGGAACCTTTCCATTGGACAAAAGGTTCTTTATAGTGGAAAAAGGTTCTTTAGATTATAAAAATGTTCTTCACATTGGTTCTTTAAAGAACCGTTAAGTTACCCAAAAATGGTTCTTCTATGGCATCACTTCAGAAACCCTCTTTTAGAACCTTTATTTTTAAGAGTGTAGAAAGTAGAAGCATTTCAATTTGACCCCAGTGTATCAGTGAAAATGGGTTAGAAAGTTGTCAGTGTCTCCACAGAGCTTTAGAAAGATTTGCAACATTAGGTCTGGTGCAGATGTTGTCACACACTAACACACACCACATGGTGTACTGTAGAAGCACCCAAGTGTGGTCAAGTTGGTTTTGAGATCTGCTTTGATCTCATATGTGGATTTTAGTCTCATACATGTGTAGCCATGGAAACAGATCAAACATCTCTGCAGCACATCACTTAAACATCACTAAAACCTATCTCTGGTCAAATCAGTGGAGTGGGATAACCAAGACCTGCAATCTACTGAAACATTATCATCTCTCTTTAACTCACTCCCTCACTTTACATTCACTTGTTCCCACTATTTGGCTTTCATTGTGTCCTTGTGCCCAGAACCACTCTCTCATTTCTTATCTTCTGCTGGAGGATCTCTTTCTCCAACCACATAAACCCTTCGTTTAATGATGAGGCTTCATTTGTGATTACATGTTCCACTTTACAGCTGTAACTGCCAATTTTTAAAAACTATTTTTAAGTTGATTCAACTTTAACACAGAATCTTTTAGACAATTAAAGTTAACATGACACTAAATGAACATTTTAAGTTCTCAGTGGTTTCACATTCTACACTTATTTTGTAATTTTGGCACTTTCTACTGTATGTCTGCAGTATACTTTGGTGTCCCAAAGTGTTTTGTAGTGAGAACTGAACCAGCACATTAAAAACTCAAATAAAATAAATACAAAACAAAACAGCTTATTTAATATTTAGTTGGACTACCTAAAGTTGACAATTGACAATTCTGTTTCAAATAAATGGTATTCTTTTAACTTTCATCAAAGAAAAAAGATATCATGGTCTCCACAATAATATTAAGCAGCACATCTGTTTTCAACAGTGATAATAATAAGAAATGTTTCTTGAGCACCAAATCAGCATTTGAATGATAAAATCTGAAGGATCATGTGACACTGTAGACTGGAGTAATGGCTTTCATGTCATGTCAATGCATGTCATGAGATATCAGCTTTCTGCTTCCCATCTCATGACTCCACAATCACCTTAATGGGGTCAGGGGGTCCACCCTGTGACCTAGGGCCCAAAGATAGCCATAAGATCCACTACCTTCCTTGAATCAGATGTCAAATGTTTTCCACAATAAAAATCTTCTAAAACAATACATTAGTTTACCTCAATAAGTGATTCACAATCAAACAATAAACCGTTTGCTATGGACAACAGGATCTGATTTCCTGCACAGTAGCTCTGCTAGGCAGCAGGGATGGTGGTCCAGAATGGTGCTGTTTGCCAAAGGTGTGAATTTATGAAGGATTACCTGCCTGATTGCTGAGGTTCTTAGATAACATGACTAAGCTTCTAGTATTACTCAACTTCATTGTTTACAATGCTTCAAGCAATCATCTGGCAGCAGAGTCAGTGACATGTTTGCAAAACTAAAGAGACTCAGGGGCCAGTGATATGCATTGAATGTGGGTGGATGGAGTGTTATGCATTGGACTGAAGTATGCGGCATCTGATTGTTTACCACAGCAGTTTCAGAGTTTGATGTTCAGTACCAATACACTAGAGCTTAGGCTGTCTTATTTGAGTCTGCAGTGCCAATCTGTTATTCAAACAGTGTGCATTTACTTAGAAAAAGAGTGAAAAGAGAGAGAAGGAGAGAGACAGCTCAAAAGAATTCTTAAAGGGATAGTTCACTCATTTCTCATTTCTCAAAATTTTCTAATTTCCTCACCCTCAAGTTGTTCCAAACCTGTTTGAAAATCTTTCTTCTGTTGAACACAAAAGAAGATATTTTGAAGAATGTTGGTCTCCAAACAGTTGATGGGCCCCACTGACTTCCATAGTATGGAAAAAAAAAAAAAAATAGTAAGGAAGTCAACGGTGCCCCACAACTGTTTGATTACCAACATTCTTCAAAATATCTTCTTTTCCCTTTAAAGGGATAGTTCACACACAAAATAAAAATTCTGTCATCATTTACTCACCCTCATGTCATGTCTAACCCCTAAAAAATTCTTAGTAATGTAGAAAACAAAATGAGATATTGTGAATAATGTTCAGACTTCTCTTTTCTATACAATGAAAGTAAATCATACTGTTCAGCTCTAAAAAAGAAAATACATCAATTCTAAATATGTCATACAATAGCTTTATATAAGTGAAAGACTAATAGAGTTAGTTAACCCAAAAATGTAAAATTTTGTCATAATTTATTCACCCATTTTGTGCCAAATGGACTGCAAAAATAATGATTGTTTTGAAACAAGTCTCACAAACAATCCCCATGTCTGCTACTCTCATCTTAAACAGATTGCCCTGCCCCTAACTCACTCTATTGGTTCAGCCGTCACTGTGCCAGGCTGGTCAAATGTCTTAAAAAAATACTGATAGCTACAGTGCATACACTTAACACAACTTTAAAAATTAATACAGAACTGACAAAATAGGCGTTCAGACGTTTACAGGTTACTTGCAGCCTCCACTCTCACATACTCTCACAAAGTCAATATCCCCTGGCCTTGAATGCACTTGATGAATTCTCAAAACTGAGAAAAAAAAAACTGAGAAAAAACTGGAAAAAAAAAAAAAAAAAAACTAATAAAAAGAACATTGTCCTGACTGTATAAAGTGTTCGATGATTTTTCTCACTGTTTCTCAACAGGCTCATTTTCTCTCTGGATCATACTTGAGGGTGAGGGGGTGGAAATATGACATACACATACACAACAGCAGTACCAGCAGCAGCTTAAAGCATGACTAATCAAGAATGAAGTGGCATGGACGCAACTGAGCAAACGAACAACCAAAAACAAATGCTAAACAAACCATGACTCATATAACAAGTCAGCTTCTGTGTGTGCAATTCTGTGCCTCTGGAAACCTCACTCATCTTTGACCTTCATGCCAAATGATGGCATTGTGATCTCAATGAGTTTTAAAGCAGGTATTTCAGGTGCTTAAGGAAAAACTCAACTTTTTTTCTTGTTAACAAGTTTTCAACATCCCAATGTTCTGTCGCCATTGACATTTCATAAACATGGCGAAGCACTGAGGTAATGGAGAGTATTCCCTTGGCTACGCAGACATGCAGAATAAAATCTCGAGCACTAGGGCTAATTTCCCACGTTTGTTCGTGTATGAGTTATGTGACCTGCCTATTAAAATGGTAATCTCAGCTCACAGCTGTTTTCAGCATCATTCATATTCCAAATTAAAGTTTTGTATCCTGGTTACACTTACATGCCACACAGCCAATTAAGACACGCAACAGATGGTAATAAACCGACATTTAAGAAAAGCAATGACATACATCTCTGGCACAAGACTTTCCAGGTTGCCACTAACAGTCACGGACAGATGAGACGGATATGAAGAGATATCTGTTTCTGTCATAATCTGTCATGACTTGACTTGTTCATGATATGTAATAATGAACAGTAACCATTAAATTTGCATACTGTCTATCTATCCATTTTCCACACTGCCAGTTCAATGTAGGGTTCTTTAACCCAGTCGCATTCAACCTCAAAATGTAATTTTGTATGTAAAAGGGCTGAGCAAAATTAAGAATGTAACATATTTTGAACTATTACTACAATTACTACTACGACCACTGCTAATAATAATAATAATAACAATGTTATTGTTATTATATGATCATGATTGTTTAATGAGAAATGCTGTCTCAGAATCTTAGTATGTCAACAGGTTTTACTGAAATAATTGTTAGGACATAAATGAATGCTGTCATCCTCAAAAATTTCAGCAATGTATTGTAAGTTTGGCATAAACAGCAAATATTTGTAATGGTTATGTTTGGGGTCATTGTGTTTTAGTTTGGTTTTTCCTGTTCATGTTTGTCTGAGTTCTAATTTATTATTTGTTCCCATGGTTTCTAATTGAGTTAGTTACTCATCTGTTCTCTGTTCTCATCTGTTGATTATCTTCCCTTGTGTATTTAAGCCCTTAGTTTTCCTTAGTTCCTTGTCCAATGTTAATACTTAGTTAGAAGTGTAGTGTGCTCTTGCATTTTATGCTTAATAAAGATTTGTTCGTTCCTCATTTTGTTTCACGCCTCATTCCTGTGGATTTACTACAGCCAACCAAGACAATATTCGAGACATCCTGTCAAATAAATACAGAGCGTCTGGTGAGGCAGCACACGGGCTGCTGAGGACAAACACAGTAGCGGAGGCTGTGATTGGTGTGCAGAAAGGGGCTTTTCTGTCTCACTCTCTGCCAAAAAAAAAAAAACCCTGAACAGCTGCTTACTGTTAATTACAGTAGAGAGCCAGAGAATGGAAGTGAGACAAACCTGGAGCCAAAGAAAAACCCACTACATCCTGAGACACTGAGACAGAAAAGATTACACTAAATTCTATACCATAAAAAATATTGTTTAGACCAGGGGTTCCCAAACTTTTCAGCCCACGACCCCCAAAATAACGATGCCAGTAACTCGCGACCCCCACTATCCTCAGAGGTGGTTAAAGTATACAAATGTTGTGCGCAATGGCGCACAGGGACTAACGCCTGTTTCACACATACTCTGTTTGCAGTGCACATTTTTTTCTGTGCCCATATTAACGGATTAGAGCGTTCACACTGCAAGCGGATACGGTCCGGCAGTGCGTTCCAGGAGCGATGCGTCTGCAGCAGTGCAGCGATCGTTTCAGTGCCGAGTCTATTTTTGCTGTGCTGCACAGCGCTGAATTAAAACGATAGCGCATTGTTCGCATTAAAATAAACATGTATTGACGCAAAAAAACTAGTAATTTCACTAGATGCATATAATTTAAAATCTGTTACACAGTTTACACATGGCTTTTTTGCCTTGGGTAAAGCAAGGGAAATGACACCTTACCAGGCATTTAGGTGAACAAGGAGACATAAACGATAGCACTCGTCTCTTCGTGAAGGTGGAAAAACAAAGTTCTTTATGACCTGGGGGATTTCTTGTAAAAAGATTTAAAAGGAAATAAAAGATGAGAGTCACCTGTTTTTGCCTATTTTAAGTTTTAATTTAAAATCCTTGTAATTTTAACATAAAGCTTATGTTTAAATGTTTTGCCACTTACGTGAGCAACATAATATATAAATCTAAAGTATTACTTTATATAAAGTAATGAAATGAATAAAACGTTTAAATGTAGTGCGTTTAAACGTGACATGAAATATAGTGCATACAAAGAGAATTGCAATGCTGACACGCCATGTTCAGTAACAACTTTTGGATTTGAAATAAAAATAAGTACGTTGTGTTTGTGATATAGCCTACAGCCATGGATCAGCTGCGCACTGCAAACGCGGCATATGTGAAAACACAATAACGCGTGCAGCATTTGTACTGCAAAGGCATGACGGTGGTGCTTCTCCACTCTCCTCCGCTGGCCTCCCTGCGTTGTCTTTTTTGGTCGATATTAACCAACGTTTCATTTCAACAAAAATAATATCCAAAGCTTAAAGCCTAAAGAATTACCTACGTGCACGTCTGAATGTTTAACATGGTGCTGCAAATTGACCTGCTGCAACTGATGCGGTTGCTAATATGTCGTTAATCTGTCGTAATCACCGGAGTCGGAGTCACGGTCGAAAAGGAAGGAAGGAAAATCGAAAGGTTGATGGCTTTTTTTATTTGCATGGTTTTTGATTTATTTTAATTTAACTACTATTTTTAGTATTTTGTTACAATTATTGATAAATATGCTATTTCTAATCGTTTAAACATTTTTTTTTTTTTTTTGATTTCTGAAAATCATCTTTCGACCCCTCCCTCGCTGTCTCGCGACCCCCACTTTGGGAACCACTGGTTTAGACTATTAGACTGGATTAGTATTGAATTGTATTGTATGTAACTGTTTAATGCTCTTTAATCTCTTCACTTCATCTTGTATGCCACAACCTGACTTGAACTCAATGCCGCCATGGCAACTGAACCATGAAAGCCAGTAAGAAAGGCAAAAAAAAAAAAAAAAAAAGCAATATTTTTTTCACAGTTTCTGACTTCTAGATCTGTATGTGTAATGATGCATTGCAGGAGATCCGAGGAAGGTAGAAGAATAAAGTTATCAAAACTCAAAAGGCTTTAATTCAACTCAAAGGCAGGTAAACAAGCAGTGCAAACCCATCTTAGTACAACAGCTGAAACAACTAAACTAATGATGGTAACCATGGAAACAAACAAGTGGCGGAAAACTGAACAAAGGGAGACATGTGACAAATGAAAATGCAAACAGAAAGTCCAAACACGTGACATTACCTCCCTGGAAGGCGCGTCCTCGCGCCTAATAAGAGTCCAACTAGGGAGGGGGGCGGGCACCCTGAAGTCCTGGAGGTGACTGGTAAGTGAACAGGGCAGTGCAGGCAGGTAGGGAGCCTCCAGGGCGGATCGGGCAGTTCAGGGCGCCAAGGCAGTGCAGCCTCCATGGCCTTGGCCCAGACCCCAGGCTCGGCCACCATGCCCCCAGGCATATGCCCCCGCCCCCCCAAAAAAAAAAAATTTCTTGGGAGGAGCTATGGGTTTCTGGGCTGGAGCAGAGTCTGGAGCGGACTCGGGGACTGGAGCGGGCTCAAGGACTGGAGCGGAGTCTGGAGCTGACTCAGGGACTGGAGCGGAGTCTGGAGCTGACTTGGGGACTGGAGTGGAGTCTGGAGCTGAATCAGGGACTGAAGCGGAGTCTGGAGCTGACTCGGCGACTGGAGCGGAGTCTGGACTCTGGTCAGGGGCTGAAGCTATCACTGGACTCTGGTCACGGGCTGAAGCCATCATTGGACTCTGGTCACGGGCTGAAGCAGACACTGGAGCAGGCTCAGGGGCTGGCGAAGACACTGGAGTGGATTCAGGGGCTGGAGAAGACACTGGAGCGGACTCAGGGTCTGGAACCATCTCTGGGCTCCAGGACATCTCCTCATACTCCACTAAAAGGCCTGAAGGCACATGGCGGCCATCTTGCGAAGAGTCTCGGGAATGGTGGCCATCTTGCGACGAGTCTCGGGAATGGTGGTCATCTTGCGATGAGGCTCAGGAATGGTGGCCATCTTGTGACGAGGCTCGGGAATGGCGGCCATCTTGCGACGAGGCTCTGGAATGGACTCTGGGGCTGTAGTGAACTCTGGAGTGGCCATGATGGTCCTGATGTTAAGGGACGTGGAGGATTTGGATGCAGGATTGGGGTGAGTTGGAGTGGCCAAACTCTTTCGGGATAGGACTGGATAAGTGCTCTTTAAGTCCTCTTTAACTTCAACCATGAAATCAGAATTATATAGCCAGAGGGCGAAATTAATGAATTCGACTAGAGGCAAATTATAATGACCAGGAGACAGGAACTGATATAACGCATCATCCAGTCCTATCCAAAAGTAGGCCTTGAGCGAGGACTCGCTCCAACTCACCAGCTGAGAATAGTCCAAAAATTCCTCCACGTACCACTCCAGAAGATGTCCATCCTGTTGCAGGGAGGAGAGGTACTCCTCAGCCATTTTAGATGTAGCTGGCATTCTGTTTTGGTCCAGTCTTCTGTGACGATGCATTGCAGGAGATTCAAGGAAGGTAGAGGAATAAAGTTATCAAAACTCAAAAGGCTTTAATTCAATTCAAAGGCAGGTAAACAAGCAGTGAAAACCCATTTTAGTACAACAGCTGAAACAACTAAACTAATGATGGTAACCATGGAAACAAACAAGTGGGGGGAAACTGAACAATGGGAGACATGTGACAAATGAAAATGCAAACAGAAAGTCCAAACACGTGACAGTAGGTGTTTAAATGGGTCAATTTACACTACCCTTTTTAAAACTTTTTTATATATTTATATAGAAAATATAAACACTGCATATTATTTATATAATAATACATATTAACATATTACATATTAATATCTATTATTAAATTCTATTCATCAATTAATTTATAAATGAATATAATTAACTGAAAGTTTTTGGCACTTTGGCACAAGGCTTTTCACAAATTTTATATGCTGACTTCATAATAAGTTTATAACAACATCTATTGATGTAGTTAAGTAGTTAAGTCTATATGACTGGTTTAACTTGTACGTGAAATGGAAAACCACACTTCAAAGCACACATGCAATACAACATACAAATAATCAAACAAACCACACAACCTTCATCATTATATCAATATCAGTGGTTTTACATTTTGTTTGTTACCACTGATTTTGGAATATTATCATAAAAGTGGTGTAGAAATGACTGACGTGGATGAAACAGTTTCTCCAGAGCTCTTCAGAGAGCGTATGAGGACTGAATGACGGAAAATGCCTCTGGCCCAGCTTTTTCTTTCTTCCTAATTCACCGTCTGACCTCTCTTTAACCCACCCTCTATTTCCTCCCTCATTCACCTCATCCATTTGTCTGCACCACCCTCTCATCCTAATGGATGCCACTAGCTTTTCTTAGATCCTTCCACTCCAGCAGTATACAGTCTCTCTTTGTCTCTCACTGTCTGCACCTGCACTTTTTATATGAAAAATGATTGCACGCTGAGCACTTCAGAGACATGGTGGAGCACCGTTGGGAGACAGTGCCAGGCAAAGCGTCTGGCTGAACTGAATTACTTCTTATTCATGCTCTCACGCCTGTGCGTGTGAATGTGTGATGGGGAAAATGGAGACTTGGGTTAATGATTCATCTCTTACTCAAAACAAGTGAGGGGAAACTGTAGATCACTTAGTGTGACAGTGTTAGTGCAAATAAATAATGGAGTGATTTCCAGGAATCACAGAGCTTTCACACTACAGCCCTGTGACTATTTAGAACACTCTTTTTAGCAAGAACTATATAGTTCGTTGGAGATTAAAAAAAAATGTTTTAAATTATAACTAAGTACTGGAGGAATCATACATAAATGGTTTTCCAAAGAAAGATGAGATTTTAAAGGATATCATTTGCTATGACATCATATATCTAGACCTTTAAAATATTCTCTTATGGAATCACATAGAACTTCAAAACGTCATGACATCATATGGAACTTCAAAAGGTCCTATTATAACATCATAAAGAACTTCTTATGACATCAAAAAGGCCCTATTATTAGGCTTGTTCGAGATGCATCGGCACAGACCAATTGGCTTATGACATCAATGTACCAGTCGTATGCTCTTCAAATGCTCTTCCGGTACTTTGATGTCATCGATGTCATTCAAACAAGCCTAGCATCATGTTTCCTTGTTGAACATTGTCTTTACATTGGTTTGTATAGCTGTTGCATTTATTTTTTCCTGCAAACTCTCTCTCTGTGTTTTTGCCTGTTGTTATCTTTGTTAATTTGGTTTTAAATGTAAAAGCTGTATTTAGACTAATATCTCCTCTCCTCCTAATGGAACTTTGAAAGGAAATTTGATGACATAATATGGAACTTTAAAAGATTATTTAATTATATTATATTAAACTTCAAATTGTTAAAGTCTGACATCATATGGAACTTCAAAAGGTCATATTAAGACATATGTTGCATTTCAACAGTTTCTCTCAAGATATATATATAGACTTGGGTTAATGAGTTAAATAGTGTGTCATAGAACTTATATCTACCAAAACTCTTCTCATCAATCCTCTAAAGACAGAAGAGGAAGGTAAACTTTAAAAGTAACCAAGTGTAGTTTCTGCAAGACAAATAAATTATACCTCTTCCCTGCTAGCTCACCTACCCTATTCTTTCCCATTACTGTCAGTGCAGTAAAGAAGATGGATGAGTCCATTTTTAGCTCAGGGAGGTAATGCCAGCCCCTGACACAGCTGAACACCGAAGCTTTAAATTTATATATTCTGGGGGACTCATCATTTCCATCAGTATAAACTCACCCTGCATTAAAATTATTCAGACCTTCACACACACACACACAGAACAAATATCTGCTGCAAAACAACTGATTTATGTTCAATTCTCTCTGAAAATTGCACTTTGAGATGCACAAAGTCACAATGCAAAAAAACTACAGCTATTCTTCAAACACACAACACATTTGCCAACTCGTTTAGAACAACAGATATTTCAATTCCATTCACACCAGAAGAAAGGAGGGATTCGTGGGTGAGCTGAGAATAATTCCTGGTTCCTGGGGCTCAGACCGAGGAGGACCCCTGCAATAAACAGTACAAGGGGCACAGAAACCACAGAGACGTGAAACCACATTATAAATACCAAATTACTATAAAGATTGCACAACTAATATTACTCAAAAGTCTAAACAGTTATATTTATCGTAGCCAGGCACCAGAATATCATAAAAACTTCTGCGGACTTTGTGACAGTGTGACATTGTGACGGGAGCTTTGTTTACATTTTCCTGTGAAAATGCACCTATTTTCACAATTCCATTTGTTGCAGAAAACATTTACAGCAGATTTTATGGGTATAAAACAGTAAACAATAGCTGACATTTCACCATGCTTCTCCTTGATTGCAAAATATGACTGAAATCAGACAATAGCTTTTTCAACTAGATTAATGGTCTTTCAAAAAGCACATTAAGCAAGATATAAGGAAGATATGCCATGTTTGTCTCTCTAGTAAAGTCTCTAGTAGAAAAATTGTGGCATAATTATAGTTTATTTTACAGCTAAAGACAGATTGCTGAAATATTTTTCACTGACACAGCACAATCTACTGCTGCTCTCTTTGGTTGAGGTGGCAAGTAGTGGTGAGGTGTACTGCTGCCCCTTTGAAATAAATATATTCCATTATAGAAATACAGTCAAATTTCACTCTGGCTGCAATGTAAAATGTCTTTAGACTATTTTGTAAGTTATTAGAAAGTCACAGCAGACATATTATTACCATACCCCTAAAGTTCTGTGTGTTTTTTCCCCTTGTGTGTTAAGGTTGTCAGTAGCTGTACTATAGATGAGGCATAGTAAAGTGGCAACACCTGTCTTCCTGCCTATAAAATAGGATTGTTGGCTTCACGTCAGGACTTCTGCACCAATAATTATGTTCCTTTGCTCGTATGCTGTTTGATAATTCCAAAGTCTGACAGAAGGTTGGGGGTGGTCTTAAAAAAGAGGAAGTTTTAAAGTTTGCATTCTACATTACATAATGAACAGTTCAATAGTTTTAAACAATGTTTCTTTATTCATGAATGCTTGATTACAAGTTAGTCAAAACCATATTTAGATGCACAAACTGATGTTGTGCAATCATAGCGACTACATTAGGATCATTATCAGACAAAACTGAAGTACTGTTTTCATCACATTATACACATAAACTGATCAGCCACAACATTAAAATAACCTGCCTAATATTGCGTAGGTCCCCCTTGTGCTGCCAAAATATCTCTAATGTGTCAAGGCATAAGACCTCTAAACTTGTCCTGTGATTTCTGGCACTAAGACATCAGCAGCAATTTCTTTAAGTCCTGCAAGTTGCATGTTGGGACATCCATGGATCATATTTGTTGGTCTAGCACATCCCATAGATACTCAAGGCAACACCTTCTCTTTGTCATATTCCTCAAACTATACCTGAACAATTTTTGCAGACAAAGTCATACCCCAAAAGTGACCATTTTAAATTATTATTATTTTTTTAATCTCCATGAATATTATTGTGTTGATATTGTAATTCACATGCTGCTTATTAATTTGGGTTTAAAGTGTAAATAACTATTACTTTTGTGTTGCAGCACATCTGTGATATTTCATCTGCTTGGGGGCGGCTTAAGTTAGACCTTGGGTTATCACAATGCACTAAACAGGCTTATAAAATATATAAAAAGAGAAATGCCTTCATTGCAGTTAAAACATCAGGAAGTCTTTGCTGAAAGGCAGAAGTTACATTTAATATTGACAGCATGTATGAAGAATGCAGCTCAATTTAATTTATTATATAAATGTTTTCTTAGGTTAATGTCCAAAGCTGTATGACAGGCGGAAACCACTAGAGTTTGCAAGCCAGCCCACTTGAAGTATTATTCTGTCAGTGTGTCTGAGTTTGTGTTATTCTGTGGTAAATCTACACCACAAAAATGTTGCAATGTATAGAATGTTAAGCTCACTCAGCTTGACAGAATGTCACTTCAGTTAGTAAAACATCTGCGTTAATAAATGTTTTTTATATAATCTCATGAAGAAACATGGATGAGATGTTCAGCAAGTGATCATTTGACTAAGGCTTATGAATATGTTCTTCAAAGTCACTCAAAAGGGTAAATCATGATTTATGGTGCAGATTTATAGTATACAAATCAAATGATGATTAATCTATTTTTACCAGCTACTGCATTTAAACAAATCAGGGCTCATTTCCCAGACAAATTTAAAACTCATGTCTTTAATGACTTTTATGCATTGTTAGTCATTTTTCTTAATTTAAAATCACTTGCCACTCTAGCACAAAAACTAATGGCTGTTTGGGGAAAGCAGTCTCTTTGTTCAGAATCAGAAACTAAAAATTCATGAATTTAAATAAAACAGAGCTGCTTCCTTTCATTCTCTGCAGTCAGCAGATCCATCAGGCCGATGACTATGCAGAAAGTGCTGAGCATATTCTCAATGTTTAATCACTTCTGTCAAAACTCAAACGCCCTCCTGCGAGGGATGAGATGTCGACTAGTGTGCATTTATACTGCAACTCTTTGGGATGTTTTCCTTCTCTGTCTTTAGATGCATGCTATCATTTTTCTTTTAAGATAAATAGACAAGAAGATTTCTCTTGGCAGATGATTGAATAGATAAAAAATCCAATCCATTTACATTACAATATATAAAGATTACAATCACAGAGACCTGGGGTGTTGCTCCTTTTACTTGGAGCAGTGAGTAATCGCCTAGCCATCCATAACACACTAGAAATCACATAGAAACTGCCTAGAAACCTAAACCCTAGCAACCGCATAGCAACATCTTTGCAACCACTTATTTGTCTTAATGGAATATTTGGGGTTCTAAAAAAAATGTTAAACTCAATCAACAGAATTTGTGACAATGTTGATTACCACAAACAACATTTCAACTTGCCCTTCATTTAGCGATGTTTCACACTACAATCACAATAACACACAATTCTTTTGAAATTTGGCAATTCAAAAAAGTTTTTTAACATTTACAGATTGCCATAATTCACTTCCATTGTAAATGCCTCAACACAACCCAGATTTTTTATTTTTTAATAAAGAAAGTGGAAATTAATTTTGTGGCAATCATCATTATGCCATAAGTGCTTGTATTGAACCCAGAATATTTCTTTAAGGAAATGTAAATATATAATATTGCACATCATCTGATTCTCTATAGTGTTCATGACTAAAATAATAGTCCATCTCAAGTTATAAGAACAGTTAGCTTTACCTACAGTATACAAGTGAGGTTTCTAATACATACTACATTCAAAGTGTGTGTGTGTGAGAGAGAGAGAGAGAGAGAGCAAGGATTTTTAGAAGTAAATTTGAAATTCTGGAAGCTGCCAAACCAGTTTCCTGGCCGTCTCTTCAGCCCTGGGACTGGATGTTTGCCTTTGCCATACCATGTCCTCTATGGGTCTGAGATTTAACTTAATGTGTGTCTGTAAGTGTACATATGTCCATGTGTCTTGTTTATTTAACAGCTTTGTAGTTCTTTTATCTGTATGGGATATTGTGTAAACCCTTTAAACATGCCTTTTCTCACATAAGGACACAGTAACTTCAAAGCATCCTTGCTATGTTCCTCAGAGGCTGGAATGTGATTATTATGTGACCACAGAAAGCTGCTAAAGAAGGTTTTTCCCCAAACAACCCCACAAATCCTCCATCTCTTTAGAAACTTTTGGAACAAAAGTTCACCTATTTTACTTTTCAGTTACAACAAATTTTCTCTGTATTCTTGGTCTAGATATATTGTAACCAATCTTTTTGCTAGTGTGTGTGATATATTTGTCTATGTCTTATAAGAATGTGTGTTTTCTGTGGTTCAAGCTTTTGGGTTTCTGTTCTTCTAACTGCTTGAATATGTCCGAGGTTTCTCTGCTATGCAGACAACTGCGGATGTGTGTGTATGTGTGTGTGTGTGGTTGGCATGGTCTTTTTTTTCTCTCATCTCCATCTGGTCTACATTAGGAATGGGAGTATAAAACTATTGCACTAAGAGAGGGAGCTCCACAGAGCCAACGGTCTCTTAACACACTAACACGCTCTTGCAGCTATGGCCACAATGCTGTGGGTCTGTCTGCTTTGTCTTCAGGGTTGTCTGCTTACACATGCTCTGGACTGCACGGGCAGAAGTGTGGATTGCGCCAGCACACAGGATACAGAGGTCAAGGTAAGGTTTGGTTTGAGATCTTGCATGGCTGGAGAATGCAAAACGCTCCATTTGGGATGTAAAAGCATCATCATGAAGTGCTTTTCATCATAGTTTGCATATAGTGTTTTTTCACCTGAGCTACAACTGCTTAGCGGTACTTGTACAGTTGGGTTTACTTGTGTAATCACACAATTATAACACATTATTTACATGGTAACAGCACATTAATTACACATTACATCAAAATACAACTGTGTTCAAGTTAATTTCAGGCAAATCACTGAACTCACTATAAGAAACAAGACTCAATTTGTAGTTTGTGGTCTAAACTGGACTACAGTAAAAGCCTTGGAATGCTAAACCACAAGTTTCCATTCCAGCTTGGTTTTGCGTCACAATGGCAAAGCAAGAGAATAGGGCAATTATACTGGCCATGAGGCATTATGAGTATTTTTAGATATTAAAGGAGGCAGTAAAGACACTGACCAGATGTGTTTGAAGGGTCAGAACCACAGAGACAGATGTCATTTCACTCTTTGCTACTGTGGAGTCTGAAGAGCTGTGGCTCAATAGTCTGTCATCCCAAAATACCCTGAAAATAACAAACATCTCCAACTTTCCATTGCATTTCAACGTGCCAGAGTGCTACTTGACTTTCCACTTAGTAAGTTTTCCATTTCCTCGGTCTCATGTCCAGAGTTAACATACAGACATGAATTCACACCTTTGCGTGAACTATCACACCAACACACTCTCTAAGATTGCACTTCAGCTTCAATTTGGTAGGTTTAGACACATTTTCATAGTTCAACAGTACTTGGAAAACAATCATTTCTTTTTCTTGGCTTTCTGAAACAGTAATTTCTAGTGAACTATGAGCTGATCTCTGCTAGATGTGGCTGGTTAATAATGAAAGAAACATCATAAACACTGTGCTTCTTTAATGTATAAATGAATTATAGTTTAAATGAATGCAGTACATTTTAAGATATTGAGGCAGAAAGGGAGGAATGAAATGGAGGAAAAGGTAGGAGTGCTGAGAGAGTTTATTAATCTTATTTCTTTTAGTAACTTTAAAAAAAAATTTGAAATTGAGAACAAATAAATCATTTAATAAAACAGTGGCTTGGTCGTGAAGAAAAAGCATATACAGTATAATGGTATAAGTGCACTGAGAAGCAATATGTTATATAGTGGGCAAGTATCAGAGCTTTGATCAATATTTATTTGGTAATATACAGACTCCAGGGAAAGAAAATTAAATAGACCAACTGTCTGGCTCAAACGGTCACTATTATGGATTGTTTTCTAAACAAACAATCTCCAAAGACTGCCATCTTTACAAAACCAACTATGGAGGCCAGATAAACAATAGCTTGGATCAGTAAGTTGCTGTTAAAATAATTCATATCCCAATAATAATCCTTTTCATGTCCTTTCATAGGTTGAAGAAGAGCCCTTCTCTTCTCTGGTGAGTCTGTAGCATTTTTACAGTTTAAAAGTTTGGGGTCAATAAGATTTTTAATGTTTTTGAAAAGTCTCATGTTCACCAAGGCTACATTTATAAAAACAATAAAAATTGTAATATTGTGAAAATTTATTACAATTAAAAAAACTTTGTGTACTATTTTAATATATTTAGGGCCTGAGCACCGATGGTATGAGGACCCTATTGTAATTCTTATTCTTCTCCGAAATGAATTCCATTTTTGAGGGCCTAAACATGCTTGAAAACTAATGAAACTTTGCACACGCATCAGAAGTGGTAAAAATTTACGTCTGATATGGGTTTCAGAATTAGGCGTGCCAAAATGGCTCGATAGCGCCACCTACAAAATTTCAATTAAGCGCCATTTGCGCTACGTTTCACGTACAAGTATGAAATTCAGTAGACAGATCTAACAGCCCAGTACCTACAAAAAAAGTCCCTGGGTGCAAAATCTGAAAACCCAACATGAAGTGAGATATTTTGAATTTTCTCTGCAAAATTTGTGCAGTTTTTGCCATTTCCAGACGTGTACTTTAACAAACTCCTCCTAGAGCTTTAATCAGATCAACATCATATTTGGTCAGTCTAATCTAAAGGCCTTGGCGAAGTTAAATTGCGAAGATCTTGAGTTTACGTTGAAGTTTACGTCCGTGGCGGCCTGACAAAGTTCGATGTTTCACCATGAAACAGGAAGTTGTTGTAACTCGCACATACGATGTCCGATCTGCCCCAAACTTCACGTTTTATTAGAGTTCTGGCCTGAAGATGTCTACATGACAATATTCAGTTACAGTTATAGCGCCACCTGCGGGCAACAGGAAATTACATGTTTTACACTGTGATTAACACCTCATAGATTTAACCAGATCAACATCATATTTGTTTAGTCTAATCTAAAGGCCTTAGTGATGTTAAATTGCGAAGATCTTGAGTTTCTGTTGAAGGGCGTGTTCGTGGCGGCCTGACAAAGTTCGATGTTTCGCCATGAAACAGGAAGTTGTTGTAACTTGGGTATACAATGTTGGATCTGCCCCAAACTTCACATGTTTTATTAGAGTCCTGGCCTGAAGACATCTACATAGCAATATTCAGTTACAGTCAAAGCACTACCTTTTGGCAGCAGGAAGTGTGGCACTTTGAAATTACATAATTCTCCTGTATTTACTCGCTTACATGCATGTTGCCCACTGTTCACTGTTTTTCTAAGGCCAGCGGGTGGCGAGGGCCCTTTCATCGCTGTTTGCAGCTTTAATTTAAAATGTAATTTATTCCTGTGATGGCAAAGCTTTCAACAGTCATTACTCCAGTCTTTAGTGTCACTTGATCCTTCAGAAATCATCATAATGCTGATTTTGTGCTCAAGAAACATTTAATATTATCAATGTTAACATTTGTGCTCCTTAATATTTTTATGAAAACCGTGATAAAATTTTATTTATTGTTTGTTTGATGAATAGAAATAGAAAGAACATCATTTTCTGAAATAATAAACATTTATAATCTGACAATTTTTTTGTTCATAAGGCAAATTTGCCAAAATCTATTCTCTGTTCTCAGGTGAGGATGCGAAGACAAGCTCAACTCACTCAACGCCCTGGATCTTACTCAGTGAAAGGATCTCCTAACACACTCATCCAGGTGAGAAACTCATTCATGTAACAGAAGAGAAACACATTTTGTACACTGGGCAGAAAACAAGAGAGAGAATAAAATTTCATGTACTTTCTGTTCTGTGCTTTAGACCGACAGGTCGAGGCGACATTTGAATGCTAGTAAGAAGAAGCCCCACAGGTCTCGTATCGGCTCTTACTCACTTCTTTCCCACAACCAGGCAACTAACCCACTACAGGTGCATATCTATGACAGTCACAATAACATTTTAAATCACAAAAGATCAAAGTGATTATATACCCAAATTAGACTAAAAAGACCAATAATAATGCAATTTATCAAAATGGTACAATGGTATTATCATCCACTACCATTGTATCTTGGTACTGTACAGATGTTAAATATGTGGCCACTTCAAAAGGCTGAAAAAATAATAAACTCTGTGGATCTCTGCGACAGGTAGTAAGTGTTCACAGACACTTCGAGGATGTGTCCCATCCAAAAGGGGCTGCATTAAAGGTGAGTTCTCTCAAATATACACACATTTCTGACAATTCAGTGTCAAAGGGTCTAAGTACAGCTCCATCTCTATTTTAGTCTGTGAAGAAGAGGTCCAGAAGAAGCGCACCCAACAGAAAGAAGAATGTGAGGAATAATACATGCTCATGAGAGCTTCTTTGAAGCACCAGTCCCACACTTACTTCTGCTGGACTTCCTGTTGACTTTCTGACTCATTTAAATCTGAGATGATGTACTTAAAGAGCATAGACTCTGTTGTGCAGATAATGCGATCACTATTAATGACAATAATTAGATGGTCCCAGAATTTAGAATTAAACACACAAAAAACAACTTTAATATGAACATATATGCAGCATACTAAGCTTCAAAACCTGCATAATACTCATTTAAAAGAAAGTTTATAGTTTAATTATCTTTTTCTAATATGATTCAGAACAATGCTGTACTAAGTTAAGTCTATATACACTGCTTTAACAAATATATCTAAAAATCTTTTGTAGATTCCTGATTAAATAACCTTTCTTCAATTTGGATGGTCTGAACTACTTTACATAAAACTGATTATTTCACACTTTAAAGGTTTAAATTAATATTTGGAGAAAAAAAAATATTAAAATAGCATTTAATCGTTAAACATTTTACAATGTTTAATATTTAAAAATGTCTGTTCACTGACTGTCTGATGGATATTGCACATGCTGGAAAGCACTTTCTCAATCTGGCAAGCTCTAATCTGATTGGCTGGTTTTGCCTTCTGGGGGTCATGGTACACTGCTTATTTTATTATGTTTATAGCTTTAGATGTTGATCAAAGAATGATTTCCTACCTAAGTGGGCGATTTTTGGCCAAGTGCACTGCAAAAGTGGAGCAGGCTTCTCTGTTTAAGTGAGACCAGCCAAAAGCCAGTATGCTTGCAGACTGCCAGAGCACTTTGGCAGAGAGATCGGTGATGCCCAATTAGAGAGAAAACACTCAGACTTCATCCAGAGCCACAGACGGCCCATTGTTGTCTGTGTGTGCATGTGTCTATAAGTAACCAAACTGCCAGCTCACCTGTCCATAATTTCATTCCAGTTCTGAAAGAGGGACTGAGAAATTGTACCGGCCCAATGCCTGAGTAATTCATTCTGTGACAGAGCACTAGGACAACTGACATAACACACTCATAAACAAACACACACATTAGCACTAGGGCTTTTATAAACACACCAGATTTCAGGACGTCTAAACAAGACCTGATGAAGTGGGATAGAAATTCTAGGTGGAAGCCATGACACAGAGAGTTGAAGACATGCAATATTTCCACGCACACACATTCTTCACACCTGTCTGCTTAAGTCTGTGTGTATGAGAGGAAGAGTGCAGATAGTTAACAAAAAACAGTGCTATGAACTGTGCTCTATAAAGTGCTGTATTCCCAATTAGCAAACAGGGACTTTTGATTACAGAATTAAAAATAAAAGGAAATACATATTATATACATTAATTTATAAAAATATTTGATCTACATTAGATTTGATTTGTAAGGCAGATGTTGGTGTTAAAGTACAGTCACATTTCAATTAAAGACACAACTTGAACTTCCAAACATTTTCTGTTATGTACGTATTTGTGATATTCCATAATGCATTTCTCATTCATTATAGATTAGCAGCTGGAATTCTTAGAGCATGATTCATTGCTTATTTCTGTTTGAGTAGGTCACTTGGAATCTAATATCTGTTTTTCTAAGATAGCCTTTAGACATTTTCAGGACATAATCGAGAAGTTTATACATTATGTATGGCTGATTTAAGGTGAATCAGAGTTTAGCTTGGGCTCTTCTCCGTTGGTCTCTGAGCTCCAGGAGAGCAATGGAGGACAAATGAACCTCATCAGGTCCGTCAGCTATGCGCAAAGTCCGTGCATAAGCATACCTATATGAACATATAACCACACAAAAATGATTTTAATATGACAGCACATCACTGATAACCTCTAGTAATTCTCAAACAGCTATCAAATATCAAATAGCTGTAACAATGGTATTGATGGTATAAAATAATAATAATAATAACAACATTTATCTATTTATGACTATTATTATTATCAATAAATAATGATACTACTAACAGTTATTTATAACAGTAATTTTATTAACAATTATTAAACATCAATAATATTATATGCATTTTATTATTATTATTATTAACATTAATAAATAATATGCAACGAATGGACGTGATCAAAATGCTTTAGGCATCATAAAATCCTTCCTTTTCTCCCCCCTTTTGTTCAATCTAAGTTATCGGCCCTAAAGAGTCGCAAAACCAGTTCCCTTCAAAGGCCATTATCACCTCGGCTCCCATGAACGACCTTAGCAGAGTCAGTGTCTGGAGCTCTCTGCAAGCTTAAAAGACAGAAGGTGATTCCCTCTCTGCATCCCCCATCAACAGACAGTGCCAGCCATTTGGCCAGAGACTAGAGACAAACTTTAAATACAGAAAATCGGAAAAAGGACATTGACTCCATTTTTACCCACAGTCAAACTGTATATAGTGCTTTTCCTGTGTTTCATGTATGTCCCTATGTTATATTAGCCTAATTATGATTCTTTAGTTATGCTAGGGTAACTTCAAATGCTGATATCCAGGTCTATGTATCACTGCTTTAATGCCTTCAAATCCCCAAATCTTTTGTGATATCAAAAGAATCCTCTCTTCCTTTCATAATGAATGGTGTATAGTATGCTATGATAAAATTCATCATAATATTTTTAACATACTTTGTGCAAAACTGCACAAATTCTCCAGACCATAAACATGCAAATAGGGTGACGAGATAGAACAAAGACTTTCTCCTGGGTTATCTTTGATTGGTCACCTCAACGAAATGGGTGTGAAGTGATAGGGCCTTTAAGAGTCCTCAAATCAGGTACATCTTTGCTTAATCTCTTTTGAGATTAACCACGTTATCCTTGTCTCCTTCCGACAACTTTATCTTCAAGTTAACTTCGCTGGATTCAGCGTGGACCACCTAGAAGTACCCGAATGAATGCTTCAGCGCACTCCTGATAAAATAATCAAGAATCTCCAGAATCTACCGCATCTGGACTTATTCGGCAACCGAAGTCAATGCAAGTACCTGTTTGCAGCCTTTAGACACATTTCTAAGTTATTGTGCCCCTTTAAAGGTGACCCTGATTCTTTGAAGTTTCTCATAGGTTGTGGTTAACTGATTGTAATCTTGCCTTTCTCTTCTCTTTCCTTTCCTTTCCTTTCCTTTCTTTATTCTGGATATAATCTTTGCTTAGTTTAGTTGTGTGTTTAGCCTAACAAATTTTAATTATTAAACCATTACCAATAATAAATTTAAAAAATAATAATAATGATAACACTTTACAATAAGGTTCATTAGTTGTTAATATAAGTTAACTAATTAATTAACATCAACTAACAATGAAAAATTTATAAAGCATTTGTTAATCTGATGTTGTATCTGTTAATAATTATTTAATGGACCTGAACTAACATGCAGCAGGTATATTAGGATGCTGTCACCTTAAGACATGATGCACATGACACAGATCTAAAACACAAAAATGGGCATTTTTGATTTTCATTATTCATTATCTCAAAAAAAAAAAACTAAATTCAAAACTGCACACTGTTTGAGAAGCGGCTTCTGTGCAAGTGTTTTGAAAAATATTAATCACAGTTAACACTCAACAACACATCTATATATTCCAAAACCTTGATTATAGATATCATGGTACTCTATGATTCATATATTCATACTGTAAGGGGTTATTCTGTATATATACACCATGGTATTTTCTTCAAGATAAAGGCAATGTCTTTTAATAGTATTTTATTGAAATACATTGATACTTGTCACTAGTTTAAAAACGTCTCAGGTTACATATGTAACCATGGTTCCCTGAGAACAGGGAACGAGACTCTGCGTTCGAGACGCATATGGGGAACGTCACTCGTGACCCGATGTTCGAAACCACTATCAAAAAACTCCAATCCTATTGGCCGGCGACAGCCTATGACGTCATATGGCGCGACCCGGAAGTATAAAGGAGCGCCTAGGGAAGCAGTCAGTATCAGTCGTCTTTGAGGGACTGTTCCGCAGGCAGCCCGAAGCATGGCAGGGAAACGCAGAGTCTCGTTCCCTGTTCTCAGGGAACCATGGTTACATCACGTAACCTGAGACGTTCCCTTCGAAGGGAACTTCAACTCTGCGTTCGAGACGCATATGGGGAACGATATACCCACGCCGCCATGCTTAAGGAGAGTGCATGCCAAAGAATGGCTAGGACAAGAGAACAGTTTCTGTAGAAACTGCAGCAACTCCCCCTCGGGTCACACCAGGCTGTCAGTGACAGCATTCCCTACGGCCAACAGCCCAAGCTGAGCCCAAGGAAGGCCCTCCAAAGAAAAAGGCCTACCAGGACCGCTAAAGGCATCTGAGACCAACTTTTCCGCAGATAAAGTGGTCTCTTTAAGGGAATGTGATCAAGGAACCGAAAGGAACCCCAACCAGTCACTAGAGGGGAACGAAGTTCCCTCAATGCCACCAGGGAGGCCGACCTGGTCTGTTATAGGACAAACTTAGTCTTGGCCAACCCTGTCTGAAAGCAGAATCTCCAAAACGCATTCTTCATAGAAGAGAGCAGGTAAGAGTGACTGCAAAAAGGCAGGAGCAACTCAGACCCACGCGTAGAGATGGGCATCCTGGAGAGCAGAACTCAGCTGAGTGCTATGAACCCTCACACTGAGGGGAGTAAAATCCGCTCATCCTAGGATCTACTCAGCGCTTTAAATAACGCACTGAGGAGGCTGTGCGCTAAACGCCTGTTATACAGGGGAGCACAAACCAGCCTAGGGCTGAATCTTAGGAGGAGGCCTGATTAAGGCCTACCACCATGATCAGCTTAGGGAGCTAAGCACTATTACAAACATAACCCCGAAAGGGAAGTACAAAGCTCACCTAACAGGTAGACCATGCAATGGGCACAAAATCATGGAGGCCGAAGAGGGGCCTACAGCATGATAGTAGCTATATGTGAAATAGAAGTAAATTCAGAAAGTGGCCTGGAGGGGCCACTCTGAACACCTGCCTTTCTGGGACAGACAGGAAAACTTCAATGGCAGCAGAAGGGGCTGCCAATGTGCCCGCATGACCATCCACCTAACACAATCCAACGAGCAGTGTACTCAGTAAAAGCACCCTTTACTCTTTAAAGCAAGAGGAGTACAGCGTACGCCAACACGTATTAAGGAAGGCCTGGAGGGGCCTATAACCTCAACAGACACATGGCATCAGCTCGTGGCAGTGTTTTAGACACCAAGACCGATAAATAATCGAACTATAGGAGGTTAGATTTATCACCTGGGCCTCTGGCCAACCGGAAGTGTATATAGATAATTCTCAAGAGAAATATACACAAACATACACCAGTATGTTCAAAAAGGCGGCCCATAGGGCCTAGCAACCTTTAAGACACACGGCGTAAGTCTAGTGGCCATTCCTAGGAGCACAATAGATCCACCCTAGGCGCTAGGTGGCTATTCAGCTCAACTAGAGTAGAATCAGACTCAGGGAGGCAGATGTAGTTTAAACCAAACCTCAGTAAGGTTTCAGCATCACCCTGAGGGGCCAGCCACTCAAAAGTACTCAGTAAAAGCACCCTATTACTCTCACAGCGAGAGGAGTACATAGCTGAACTCCACATGCTACACCGGAGGCCGAAGTAGGCCTACCTTAGTAAACACGTGGCATCAGCAAGTGGCTATCATAACCATACCGACCAATGGGCCATGTATTCAGATCTTTTTACTTAAAAAGGGAATACATAAAACGCTGCCATACAACGTGAATAGGCCTGTTTAGGGCCTATCCGTCAGCGATGGGGCGTGGCCGATGGTGGTATGGTTTCGAGCATCCTGCCAGCAAGTCAAACTAAAAAGAGGCCTTAAGGGGCCTACAATCTCAGCGACAAGTGGCGTTCAGCCTAAAGCAAAATAAACACAACTGTGCCAACATGTTGAATAAAAAGGAGGCCTAAGGGGGCCTACCATTTAAACAACACGAGGCTTCAGCACGTTTTGAATAAAGGAGCCAAGCTACAGGGAACCAGCTTAACTAACTGCAACCTGAGCTAAGCTACACATTCCAACAGGCAATGTACCCTAACATAAAAGGCTAAAGGGGACCAAACAAGCCAAATGGTCTAAGGAAGGCCCATAAGGCCTACACCTCAAACAAACACATGGCAAGGCCTGTGGCAGTGTAGATATGTGAGCAAGCACTGATCAAGTAACAGCATGCATGGAAACAAATGCTAACTAGAAGGAGGCTAGACAAACAGGCCTACAGTCTAAGTTATACGCAAATAACCGTTAAGAGACCACAAGAAGGGGTAAAATAGCAACCATCTTTCCTCAGAAAGTGGTACTACCACCCTAAATATGCGAGCCAACAGGTAAAGCACTAAATAACAACAATAAACCAACTAAAGGGGAATAAAGTCATCAAATCTCTAAAGCGGCTAGTGAAAGCCCGCTGAATAGAGAGCAGGTGCCAACCTGAGGCAGCATAAATAGCTCACATAAAATGTAGGGCAAAAGTCCAGAACACTCAAAGTCATTAAATGCTTTGATGAATATGCTATTTCTAAAGAGGAAATAATTTTCTCCATACAGATTCTCAAATCTGTACCGAGCCAAAGAGGACGGAAGCTAATAGTTTAGCAACGTCAACTCAGACTTGTTTAAGAAAACAAGTGGCTCAGAGGAAAAAATACAATTTCCACAGCATAAACGTTCTAGAAGTGGGGCCTAGCACAACTGCATAACTTATCTACACAAAGATAAGGGCCTAATCCACCTGAGATAACAGCAGCAGGGAGTCTAAAAACAGTCTACACTTAGCTGTTAAACTCAACAATTGCACCTACATAGCAAGGGGGTAATGGGCATACGGCCTAACAACTCCCTCAGGAGGAGGCCAGAACTAGGAAATATATATCCAGAGGATAATATATATATAAGGGGTTACAAAATAACACAGTAAACCTAGCTCTAGCCTGGCCGCTAAGCTATGGGCCTAAACCAAAACAGGCACCAAACAGCCTAATAAAACCTGTTATTCGCTTCCAAATCTCATAGAAGGAGAAAGGGAAGCGAAGTTCACAAGCAGACATGTCAGGTGGCCAAAAAGAGGCCACCGATACATGTAAACTGAAGTAGTAAGTGCCAACCCAAACTATACTGAAAATAGCTGAGAAGCTAAAGAAGACTAAACAGCAGCCATTTTGTGGCCTGCTCAGTCAACTTAAAAACCACTTCAGTTTTCTGCCCAAAACCCCTAAACATATTTTACTGTTACATGTTCAGGAAATATACATAATATACATAGGAACAAAACAAGGTCAAAATTTAAGAAATAAATCGGACCTTGTCTTATCTTCCCGCGGCTCAAAGACCAAGGATTCTCCCTTCAGACATAGACAGAAGGATATCAACCTGGTTCTTAGGCCAAGAACCCTTTCACTATCAAGCCAGAAGGCGGGCCGTCAGAGAAAAACTCATCATGGGCCCAGCCGTCAGCCTGACTGTTCAAAGGTGTTTCCTGAACATGCATAATTATTAAAAACATTCCCGGGAGGCCGGGGAAGAGGGGCGGGGGTAGAAATTAATCTACCTCCGCCAGAGAGGAGACCGACTACCGGCGCTGCTGGCGCCTGTACTCAATCACCTCCCTTAAGTCTTGCTTCCTCTTCCTCGTGTCCCGCCGCTTTTGCGACTTACTCCGAGGTGGAGGAGGCGCTCGAGCGGCGACACTGGATCGCTGGCCCTGTCTCTGAGCCTCGACTCGAGACGGGCCAGGGCCTCCCGGCTGTCTGGGCCCAGAATCGGATCTGAGCGGTATGCAATTCTTATAAGCTGCTGAGCGCGCCCTCGCCTCTCTGAACTTTCCAACGACCGTCTCAACGGAGCCGCCGAAAAGCTCAGAAGGCGAAACTGCGGCATCGAGGAGAAAGCCCTTCTCTTTCTCCGCGATGTCCGCCATGTTCAACCACAGATGCCTCTCCGTAGCCACCATGGCCGCCATCGATCGACCGATCGAGGCAGCCGTCTGCTTGGTGGCCCGGAGAGCGAGATCCGTAGTGCGGCGCAGCTCAGCTACCGCATCAGGGGACAAACCCTGCCCCTGATCCAGATCCTTCAGCAGATCAGCCTGGTAGGCTTGCAACACCGCCATGGAGTGCAAAGCCGCACCAGCCTGACCTGCAGCAGTGTATGCCCTGCCGTTCAGACGAGATGTCATCTTAAGGGGTTTGGACGGCAGGACCGGAGCTTTTAGCGTCGGTGCACTGCCAGTGACGAGATTGCCGCCTATTGACGAGACGTTTGCGAACTTCGACGCATACCCGTGCTGGCGTAATCCCTCCACATCAGCGAAATTTCCCCGCTGATGTGAATGTATTCTCGCCGAGTACGGGTTCTTCCATGCCCTCTCGATCTCAACATGTAGATCAGGAAGGAACGGAAGGCTCACTGGAGTTACGGGGTTATGGTCAGAAAGAAATCGTTCGTCCAACCTACCGCGAACGACCTCTTTCCTCTCGCGCACCCACGGCAGCTGCAGTCTGCCCGCAGCGCGCTCCATAACCTCCAGTAACTCAGCATACGCTGGGCAAGGAGGCTTGGAGAAAGAGGCTGTCTCACTCGCCTCTTCCTCCACCGCCATCTCCTGCTCTCGGGGGCTAGCTGCCAGAAGAACACTCGCTCCTGGATCCGATGATGTCAAAGATAAGACATCATCATCATCCAGGAGCTCATCCCCGCCAGCCGCCGCAGGAGGCTGAGAGACAGTAAGACCCTTCTCAAACTCCGCGGCGAGCTCCATCTGCGAGCCCCATGAATGCAGCCGCCGCTCTGCCTCAGCACGAGCAGGGCCAGACCCACCGGGCACAGATGCCGACACCCCTTCCCTTGAGAAGAGGGCCAGGCGAGAACGGAGTGTTTCCATAGGAAAACGCTCACAATTCACACAGACAGCGCCCTCAAGCACTGTCCGTGCGTGTTCTTCTCCCAAACAGTGAACGCAAAGGTTGTGTGTATCTTCCGGTGTCAAGAATCTCGGACACGGATCAGCACACTTCCTAAAACGTTTGGTCTTGTCCTCAGACATGATAAATACCTTGTAAGAAGACGAGGTGGCACGATAGTGGCAGAAACACAAACAGTCCCGAAAAGACGAAAGATACTGACTGCTTCCCTAGGCGCTCCTTTATACTTCCGGGTCGCGCCATATGACGTCATAGGCTGTCGCCGGCCAATAGGATTGGAGTTTTTTGATAGTGGTTTCGAACACCGGGTCACGAGTGACGTTCCCCATATGCGTCTCAAACGCAGAGTTGAAGTTCCCTTTCGAAAGGGAACTCATTTACCTCACCTACAAAATTTCAGAAAATACTATATGATTTACACATGTTTTCAGGAAACAATAATTTACTCACATTTCTGCAAGTGGGAAGTCATCAGACACTCCTGCACCCCCATAAACCTGAATGGCACAGTCCACCACATTACTCGCCATCCTGCCTGCTGCCACCTTTATCATAGCAATCTAATGAGGAAAAATAAATATACCGACAAGGTCAAGATATTAAACGTGGGTGGCAAACAGATCTGTGTGAATGCGTGTGTTTCTTTTGGTTATGTCCTTCATTTGAGAGGGTCTAATTTAAAAGCACCACACTGGGGCCTTACAGGCACCGACATCTCCACAGGAACATGCAGTAAAACTAATAAGATTTCATCTCGCTAACTTAATCCTTGGATGTTTCATACAATTATAGATTTGTGTGGGTCTGGTATGCATCTAACAAGACATTTAATTTTGAATACACAGACATGAGAAGATAAATATGAGATCTGCAATCATGTTCGCTCATCTGCAGGAGGACCGGGCCTCATTATAAACCAATGTGCACATGTGTATAATTCAGAAACAGGCTGCATACAGTGATGGGTGTGTATGTATCTACTTTTAAAACCTCCCCAGCAGGAGACGTGCTTAAGGTGTTTGGCTTTTCTCCGAACCCACAATATGAATCAAACACAAGGTGTTGGCTCAGCAAGAAGGAAACAGCAGGTAGGCTAACATTAACAAAATTGTTGCAAGAATATGCTTCATCACTCTTCAGCAGAAGCCTGAACGCTGTGTTACTGTGACTACAGCCAGCGGGATACGGAGCCCTACTATTTTGGCTGACCCTAGGGAACTGCAATGAGTGCAAATGGCCCCTGCCACAGCTGCAATGGAACACATGGAAGATGGTGAAAAGTGTGTGTACTGTATATGGATAGAGTTGAGGGCTGGAAGGGAGAACTGGATAAAGACATTTGTTTTTATTAATGGTTTTAAAAAGGAATGGATTTATTTTCTATTACTTTTTTCATTATTACAGCATATATGGATATTTTTTGTACATCAATACCACCGTCTAGCAGCATTAAGCAGTCTGTGTGAATAAACAAATTTCGGGGGCAAATAAAGCCCCAATAATGGAAAAGTTCATTTCTGACCCTGGCCAATATTTAATTAATAGTTATTTAATTTTGTAAACTTTAAGAGGGGAATTAACACAAGCATTTTCAAACTTTTTGATGTCAAAGTATGGAGCCTCTAAAGGGGCATGGTGAAATAGGAGGAAAAATTGCATTTCATTGCTTTTGAGTTTCATGAAAGGGAACCAAACAAATGCAAAACTGGTGATAGAAATAACATGAGATGGGTGTAAAAACTATATTTCAATGCTTTTGCAAAGCTTCTCTGGGAAATGCATTGAAATATATTTTTTAATCTTATCTGATATTTTTCCCATCACTATGAGGGACCCCCTTCTCAAAATATTCTCAAATCAAATATTATGAAGAAAATAAAATTAATTTTTTCCTAAAGTTTCCTAAATTAAATAATTGACATTTACATTGTCATTAAATGTACTAAACAAATCATAATCTCATGATTTTGTGAAAGCATTTAAATGAAATACATTTTCAGTACCTTAAGTACACACATGAACTTTAACAGCCCTTAACAAAAATTCTCAAATCCTTCACACATTCCTTTGCATCCCCTTACAGACCCCTGCACCCCAGCTTTAAAACACCTGCACTAACATACAGTACCTGTCAAAAGTTTGGAAATATTACAATTTATTTTTATGTTTTTGAAAGAAGTCCCTTAATGCTCACCAAGGCTGCATTTATTTAATCAAAAATACACTAAAACAGCCATATTGTGAAATATTATTACAATTTAAAATAATTGTTTTCTATTTTAATATATTTTAAAATGTAATTTATTCATGTGATGACAAAGTTGAATTTTCAGCATCATTACTTCAGTCTTCAGTGTCACATGAAAGCATTTATTAAATAGAAATCGTTTGTAACATTATAATTGTCTTCGCTGTCACTTTTGATCAATTTAATGCATCCTTGATGAATAAACGTATTAATTTCTCTTTTTAAAAAAAAAAAAAAAATCTTACCACAAATGTTTAAATGGTATCACTTTCACAAACATGTTAAGCAGCAAAAACTGTTTGCAACATTGATAACAATAATGATAACAAATGTTTCTTGAGCAGCAAAACAACATATTAGAATGATTTCTGAAGGATCATGTGACACTGAAGACTGGAGTAATGATACTGAAAGTTTAGCTTTGTCATTACAGGAATAAATTACATTTTTAAATGTATAGAAAACAATTATTTTAAATTATCACTGTATAATATTACTGTTTTTAGTTAAATAAATGCAGCCTTGGTGAGCATAAGAGACTTAAAAAACATAATTTGTAATGTTTCCAAAATTTTGACAGGTGCTGTATACAGTAGATGACCTCAAAGTTAATTTGGACTAAAGGCCACACAATTTTCACTTTGATATGATGGAGTCTTTAAAAATAATTGTTTTTGACATTGTACAAAAAGCCATTTCTGACAGAGTCAGGCCCGAAAAATCCCAATTTTAAATTTCAATGATATTCTCAGGCTTTCTAAGACTGAATGAACCCTGTTATTATCACGCTCTGCTCAGGCTCTACTGCTCTCTGGAGTTGGACACGTCCCATGTGAACATGTCACTCCCACAGACACATCTGTTGACACGGAGTGACAAAAAGAAAGGGGATGAGTTCTGAGATAAACTACGGGAGTGTCTATGTAGCGTGTGTGTGTGTGTGTGTGTGTGTGTGTGTGTGTGATGTTATGCAAGGTCAGTCTGTCAGAGTTGATTTCTGCACATCTTCTATCATCTGTTGGAGTGTCAGTTCATGAATTAGGTGGGAGGGACTGAGATCTTTAACAGTGTGAGTGACAGACAGACAGATGTTAATGTGTCAGTCAGTTTAATTATTTCAAGGGCAATTCAGAGATTTTTACATCATATCAAAGAAAAAAAAAAAAGACAATGACAACATTATAAAAATACAACTTTACCTGTTTCCTTGCAGCCTTGTTGCCCTGTGTGTCCAGTGTGTGAGCAGCATGTAATGTTAACAGACGTGTCTGCGCAATGGCGATTCGACACTCAGCTATCCAATGAGCTACCACCTCCTAGAGCCAGAAACAAACCCCATTATTACACCTGAATATGTTATATGCATTAAACCAAACAAAAACTACAGGATTGATGCATCAGGTACAAATACTCCAACTGCAATAAAATGCTCATCCACTAGGCGTCAGTAATGAGCTGTCTGCTATGAGGTAAGGCCAGCCAGCGGTCAATCAGAGCGGATTCCAAAAGATTCCTTTGGCAAGCTTCTTGCATTATTGAGGTCTAAGACTCTTTATGCACAATAATATTTAAACAGAAGACTATTCCATTCCATGGTCTATTATACAATCCTGACAGACAGTGAATAACTTCTATAACACAACCTCTACAACACAACCTCAGGATACCCTTGTGAAAAAGAAGTACACTTTAGCATACTTTTATAAAGTGTGCATATTACAAAAATAATAGTCTTCAAAAAATACTAAATTGCAAACTGTATGCTTTTGGATACTTAGCTGCATTAAAATTATAATCAAAATTATACAGTATTATAGTTAACATTTATATGCAATTAGCTGAACTTAAAAGTGATTTTTGTACATTTTTAAATGTAATTTCATAATTACTTCTATTGTCCTTGAAATATGTTTAATGTGTATTACCGAATGTACTGACAAGCATTTATTGTAAACTAAAATATACTTTAAATGTAATTTCTATTGATGTATTTAAATCATTGTAAATACACATTTGCAAAGATAAAGCTGCAATTTAGTATATTTAAAAACATTTATTTAACAATGTGTAATGTAAAATAACACACTACAGTTAGTATAATCAAACTATAATCAAGTACTTTACATGTGCTTTAGTATTTTAGTCAAAACATCAATGAAGTGTACTTCTTTAAAGCATGACAAAGTGTTATTAAAACAATGATTTAAAGCACTTTTTATTATAAACATTTTTAAAAACAGTCATGAAAGTGTATCCTCTTTAAGAGCACTTAAGCTGTCTTTTCATTTTATTAATATTATATTCTTTCCAAGGTTTTTTTTTTTTTTTTTTTTTTTTTAATCTTTTATGATCTGAAGTACATTACAAGTGCACATTCAATACACTTCTTTTTCACAAGGACATTCTGACCCCAAATCTTCTTTAATTATAATTCTTGGGTCTCTTTTTATTTGCCTGACTTTATTTATTTTATTTTATTTTAATTTATTTTTTCATTTTTCTAATGTTAATGTTGGGTTGTACATCAAAGAGTCTAATCTACCGCCAACATATCCAAGGTAGCACACATAACAAACCACAGCAACAAACTTTACATCAATCACATACGTACATGTTGGTACAGTCTCTTTCCAAAGGCTTGTCTATGAGCTGCACGTTGACATAGCAACTCCAGTGCCCACTCTGCCAGCCCCACAGCCCTCATGCAGTGATGAAGTCTACCTGGCCCCAGCCGTCCCTGAGCGATATCAAAGCCCCGCCCCTCACCTACAAACAACCAATCAGATAGCAAACAATTAATCTAATGAATGAATGAATTAATAAATCAAATGGCAACCAGACAATAATCAGACTGCTGCACAAATAGTAATGCAATATTATATTATATAACAATCATAAATATGTGCATGGCAAACAGTCATTTTATAACCAGCCTTGGGTATAAAAAAAATAAATAAAAATAGGTTGAACCAGACAGTGAATACCCACAAGGCAAGTGTTAAGTGCTTCCTTTAAGGGTTTTAATCAATATCTATTATGATATAATAATAGATATTGATTCTTAGTGATTCTTAGTGTTTTTTTTTTTTTTTTATAAAGCTAAAAATTTAGTTTAAAATGTAATCAAATTAATTAAATTATTTAATTAAATTAATAATATTAATAAGTTGGCTACATTTTTACTGTGCAATTTCTGTAATTTTAATGAAAACCTTTGACTTTGTGTTTTAATAAACGGTGTTATTATTATGATTATTATTATTATCTCTATTAATCAAATTACACTTGTACAGTAGTATATTTCTGTTATTTCAAGTTATACTGAACTTTTATTTTGACATGGTTGTGAAGACGTTTGACTTTCTGTGTATATGATATGACAAATGTTGATAGTAACTGGATTCTGTGATTTCATCCGTGTTTTCTGCATCGCGGAAATCATATGGCTCTATGTGGTATGTGCAGTATTAAAGAGAGTTAGTTTTGTGAGTTATTTATTGTTGTGTAATAAAGTTGTTTCCATAAGTGTAAGAAGGGTATGTAGTTAAATAGAAGTCCGCTCTCTATACACTCTACATTGCGCTTCATGGCCATTGAAGCAGCTGTTTCAGCTACGCACCGGTGTGGCGGTTTCTGAAAAAAAAATACATATCTGTCTTGAAATTTAAACCGGTATACCGCTCAGCACTAACACACACACACACACACACACAGAAAGAGAGAGAGAGAGAGGGAGAGAGAGAGAGATTCTGATGAATGAATCTCACCAAGAAGAATGTTGGAAGCAGGAACTCTCACATTGTCAAAGTGGATCTCAAAATGGCCACCATGGATCGCATCTACAGAGATAAATAATAATTCACTGTATATTAAAAGCAAGGGAACCCTCTTTAATCTGTGTCATCACATATACTGAAAAGATATGGTGGAAAGCCAGATGTGGAAGAACAGAGAAAATCAAACAGGATGCTGAGAGGGTGAATGTTGTGATAAGGGTGTGGAGCGATTGTGAGACAGTGGCTTTAAAGCACAAAGATGAAAAAAGACTGTCAAAAGAGAGAACCTGAGTTGAAGATCTGATAAGCTTCATGTGGCACGGCAGATTGTGTTACTCAGAACTCACCGTCCTGTCCAAAAACGGTAAGTGGCCTTATCTTCTTCACTCCTGGAGTTTTCAGAGGAACCAGGATCATGGTGTGCAGCCCATGCCTGAAAAACATTTGCACATTTACACAAACAAAAAAACAACACTCCTGAATGAACAGACAGTAACACTTTACAATGACCATTATTAATATTATTCATTATAATTAAGTAGGAGTATGTTTTATATACATATTTTACATAGGCCTACATGATTTTTTCACCTTCACTGATGGACAATACTATATGATTAACCAATAGTAGAGGTTGAGTGTTGCTATGCGGTTCTTAAGGTATTCATAAAGTGTTTTTACCCTGTTGCCCTACGGTTGCTATGGTGTTTTTGTCACAAAATTCCACAATCAAGACTTTATTATCTTCTGGCCTCTAGATATGTCTTGTCCATCTTTAATGTGAGTCCAGAACATTTTCATAACATTGTACATTAAAGGAAATGTACAATGAAGAAAAACTTGATTTCTTTACATTTTCTACAGTTCAGAAAAAAAGTCTACAGAATGTGTGTGATGTAAGAGATAGCCATGAGATATGAGGGTGACGCAGTTTTAGCTTCAAGCTATTTGGATTTAAATGCAATAAGAGAAAATTCCACCCGCTTTCTCTTTTCAGCCGCCAAGGTCGCTATTCACTGCAGGGGAGAAAGCATGCACTGCTAGACAGAAAGAGAGATGATTCTGAAAGAAAAAAAAAAAACACCACAAAAACATGGAGGAGAGAAAAGGAGGAAATTAAAAAGACTCAAGATAGAGCAAGATAACGCTAGAGTAAGAATTAGCATGCTCGCATGATATCAATGTCATTAAAAAGAATCTCAATATATATTTGCTCCGCAAAGTAAGAGAGCGGTTGACTGAGGCCAATCAATCAAGTGCTTTTCAAGCCCGGTTCTAAGATTGCTTGACTATTCATTGGTTTTGATTGAATTCAAAAGCGATTTTTGCAAATTCAGAATGATTCAGTGAAATTGGATTAGATTCAAATCCATTTGAAGTAATTTTATTACTTTTTTTTAATGTGTTTCAAGCAGAAAAAGAAACTATTTTAATGCACCAAAAGTAATTTGAAAAGGCAACATTAAATAAATGTACACAGAGGTCATAAGTTTACCCCTGCAGAATCTGCAAAATGTCAATAATTAAAAAAAAAAATCATTTAAAAAAAATGCATTTTGTTTTTATTTATTACTTCTTTTTAAAATAAGCTTCACATAATTTCACATAACAGATGTTTACCTATAGGCCACAAGACAAAATAATAGCTGAATTTACACAAAAGACCCAGTTCAAAAGTATTTTAAACTTTTAATATTCTTAATACTGTGTGTCATTACCTGGATGATCAAAAGCTTCTTGAGCATCAGTGAATGTTTGCACCTTTTGTAATAGTTGTGTATGAGTCCCTTGGGTCTTAACACTGCTGGAAAGGGTTAGTGAAAGATTTTTCTGAAGAACTGCGGCAGTTTAACAGCTCAGGACAAACAAGGGACTCATGAACAACTATCACAAATCATATAAATAGTCGTTGACCATCCAGGTAACAATAAACAGCATTAAAAACTGGTTTAGTTGTATAAATTCAGTTATTATTTTATCTTGTTGACTATATAAGCATTTGTTATGTAAAATAGTTTATTCATGGCAGTACAATATAAAAAAAAATCAAAATGCATTTTATGATCCCTCTTTTTTAATTAACATTTTGCATATTCTGCAACGTGTATGTAAACTTATGATCTCAGCTATACAGAGGATCATATGCTTCAGATCTTAAAGTGACAGCAGCCTAATTTACCTGCTGCAGTCTTTCATTAATGTTATTCAATGAACTAATGAAAAAGAGAAAAAAAAAAAAAAAAATCACTGCTCTTTGAATTTGTGTAGCTTTAATAAGGAAAAATAAATTTAATTTATACAGTGTTATATTACATTGGATTACTTCATTCCATGTATTTCCAAAGTATACATCTTTTTTTTACGTGCACGTTAGTGTATGCATACAGTTGAACATGTAGGCTTTCAAAGTATACACCATTTGATAGCGTGTGCAAATGCAGGCCGTCGACACATGCGCTCTAGAAAGTTTCATCACTGTCCCAGTGTCTGCGCTATTTTTCTCCAGAAGTTATGACCAATAAAAATGCCTTTGTATTCTTTTAAACTAAGTTGCGGCTATCTTATAACCCCCTCCTCACACAAGCGCTTGTCATTACGGGCATCTGTTGTTGTTGCAGTCTCCTGTATTTTGTTGTTGTTGTTCTGTCTCTTTAATTTCGTTTTCTACTGTGAAACAATGGCCCGGTCCAGTGTTGCCACCTTGTGGAACAACTGATTAGTGCAAAACAAATTCAAAGCGCATGTGCGACCTACAAAGTATGCGCGGTAACAAAAATAGGGCGGCACGTGTACAGTGCCCACGTACTATTCTGATTATGAAATTTGCATCAAGCACACTGTACACTGGACATTACCTGAATCCACTGAATTGACTCTATCACTCTCCACCTATTCATTCGGACCATGTGTGACATGACAGTGCTTTATCGCCACCATTTTTTGTCCGGTCACAGCTGTGTGACCTGTTTCAGTCTATAGTCACAGCAGCCACAACTACCAGAGGAAGATCAACAAAACACTCCCAGAAGGTTCACAACAAGGTTACAAAATTCCCGGGATATGTTGTGCTGTTAGCTGTAACAACAGTCGTCAGAGAACTACAATTTTTTCGATCCCAAAAGAGTTAGATTGGTGGAATAAATGAATGGCTTCAGTCAGAAGGGACCACTGGCAGCCAAACAGCAATGCACAACATAACTACTGGGACTGTTATATACATAACATTATAATGAGAACACTTTTGTAATAAAACGTTGTGAATTCTCTGGGTTTAGTTGTTGTTTTAGTGCGTTGTTGTGGGAAGAGTGCGTCTACAACAAGAGTTACGTATTCTGATTAGCACATAACTTAGTTCAAGCTTCACTTGTGCAGATATAAGTCGTAATATTAAGTTTATGTAGTATAAATATCTGATAAATCTTATATAGAATGCATTTCGTTGAGGTAAATAACCCGCAGCACTTCATTGTACTGTTGACCATCTTTAGCTTCAGCGTGCACGCTCAAACAGCAACGCAAAACATTAATAACTATGATTGAAGCTGTCGTATACATAACATTATAACTGTATACACTATTGTAATAAAACATTGTGAATTCTTTGGGCTTAGTTGCCGTTTTTCAGAGTGTTGTTACAAAAAGAATGCATCACAACAGGAGTTGCTACATTCTGACTATGCAACTTAGATAAAGTTCATCTGTGCATGATTTTGTGCAAACATAAGTTGTAATATTATGGTTATTTTGTATAAAGATCTGATTTATCTTATATAGGATGCGTTCCGTCGAGTTAATTAACCTTCTAGCAAAGCTCTTCAGTTTACGAGTGTTAATTCTCTTTAGCTTCAGCACACAGAGCTCAAACAGCAATGATGTTATTTCAAACAGTAATATTAAAGATGTTTACTATCACTGTAATATTAAAAATGTTTATTTTTTTATTTTTTTTAAATTGATGCATTATTTTTAATAACAACCAATAACATGTTTTTTCCAAATACTGTTTTTTTTCCCCCTCAAATCGTCTTATCTAGAATGCTGTGTTCGTTGCCATGTTTGACACAAAAATGGAGGTGACCATAGCGGAAGTGACGTCTTCGGTACCCATGAATAGCTGGTGTGTGGTGAGCGTACTGGTGCCTGATGTACTGTGGCTGTCATCGCATCATTCAAGCGTGTCATTCAGTGCCGCTGGACAGGCCAACTCCGCCTCACATGGCCGTCCTGCAGGCCAAAGCACTAATAATGCACAAGGGTAGTTCTGAGCCGGGTTGATGCAGGAACTGCGCATGGCGACTGACCTCATGTTCCGGTCAATAAAAGTCGCAGTGCGCATCCTCGGCCAGACGATGTCCACCTTCGCAGTCCAGGAGCGCCATCTCTGGTTAAACCTTGCAGAACTGCGAGATGTCGATAGAGTGCACTTTCTTGACGCTCCCATCTCGCAAGGTGGCCTCTTCGGCAACACTGTTGAGGACTTTGCCCAGCAGTTCTCAGCAGTCCAGAAGCAGACTGAGGCAATTAGGCAAACATCCTGCCCCGGTGGGACATCTCTGCCACTAGGCTGCTGCGGGCTGCGCCCCCCATTCTGCTTGTTGCCAAGGGTGTCCCCCCGTGGCTTCTAAATCAAAAAGATACACTCCAGGATGGCTCAGCATTGACGTTGAGTCCCCCGCAAGAAGGCGACACAGCCCGTCACCCAGGCGACTGCTAAAACCTCCAAACAGTCAGCAAGGCGGCACCTAGATGGTTGACGTGGAGATGCAGGGGACTGCTCTTTCTCAGGAGTTGTGAACGCACCACTTCTTTCCCCGAGTTTTGAGAATGTGCTGATTCCTCACACCTCCCCAGCCAGTCCCTCACAGGAACCACCTCTGCTTTGGGATGTTATGCTTCCCGGGTTAGGGCCTGGATAGTGGATGTCATCGCCTTGGCGTACTAGTCCCAAGGCGAGCCGTGCCCCCTTGGAGTCAGTGATCACTCCACTCGGGGTGTTGCTTCCTACACCAGAGTGGCAGACATCTGCATGAGCTGTGGGCTGGATGACACCTAACACCTTCACGAGATTCTACAATCTCAAGGTTGAGACGGTTTCTTCCCGTGTGTTGGGTACAAACAGGTAATGTGTGGGAAGTCTGGCTCAGTGTCCACTTGCAGTGCCATTCCCCTCTAGCGGGAGGATATGAGCGCCTACTTTGCTCTTCAGGTGAGTTCCCCACTCAGAGAACCCTGAATTGAGTTTCTCCAGCTTCCTTAGGCAGTCAGACTGAACAGGATCCCTGTCTCAGCATAAACCTGAATGAGTGTGAGCTGGCCTTATATACCCATATGTCTGGGTAGGAGTGGCTTGGCATGCAAATCTCACTCCCCAATATTCACTGGCCCGTTTTTGTACTACTCAGAGGTGATTGGGGCTCCCAAGTGAGACCCCAATACATCAGTATCGACGTAACTTTATATTTGTTAGGCTAGTACTTTTGGTTGTGGTATAAAATTTGGAATCGAGAATTGTGAAATTTTATTGGTATGTAAAATACAAGGTCACACGAGTCAAAACCAATGAAAACAATAACCTTTTTGTGGTGCCTTTTTAACATTTAATCAGTAGATGTATTGTATTGGTGATAATGACCTTCATTTATTGTACTTAAGATGTAAAAAGATGCCATTAAATATACATTTAAAATACACTGATGAGCCATTACATTATGACCACCCCCAGCCTAGAGCAATGAGCAGGCCTGGCAACCGAACGGTGCCGCAGGTGCAGTTCATTGAGCAGTATATATACCACCTGAGGGCCGGCTTTCGGTCAGTAGAGTGTTCGGTGTCAGAATGGGAAAAGTTATCAGAGTTTGATAAAGGACAAATTGTGATGGCACGGTGCCCCGGAACTTTAATCTCGGAAATGGCGTGCCTTGTAGGTTGTTCATGTGCTACTGTACTGAGTATCAGGGGTGTAACGGACCGCGGTTGTGCCGTGATCCATACGAACCAGGCCCCACGGTTCGGAACGCATGTGATTCACGGATTAACTGCATTTAGCCATTATATAGTGAACGTTTTTTATTTGCACATCTTTGTAAGTCTTACCAATTTAAAACACTCAAGCGTTTTTAAACAATTCAACTGCAAGAAGAGGTAAATTTCACAATCACACGTTGTTATCTGTGCACACACTCAAAGCACGCACGCTCACAGAGGCGCCTTTCAGATGGCACGCGTACACATAATCGAGCGGTGTTTCAAGGCTCCTTGAGCTTGAACAGACGCATACACACACAAAATGATCTCAAAATCCCTGTCTCGACAAGTATTCTTGTATACTGTCAGTTATAAAGTCTTAAGTGAACATAAACAGTCAAGATAACTTGGGAAAGAAATCGGATGTGTTTCATCAAATTGGTTCCGTGCATTCGTACACTGGTTCCATGCATTTAATGACAGCAGACTATGTCATTAATTGTCAAACTTTTACAATGATTAATCTATATTTAATTTATACAGTTAACACTATGCATGCAGTGTAATTACAATTATATTTATATTATTACATTTCTGTACATGAATACTGTTAGACCTAACTTAATTTGTAACTGTTCTATAGTATTTATCTATGTTTTAATTTGTGTATTCTTATTTTTACTGTCTGTTCACTTAGTTAGGAGTTTTTGTTGTGGTATCAAAGTACTTAAAAATTTTTTTTTTTTTTAAAGTTAAATATTAAGCAAAGTTACATTTGGGACACTTTAGGCCCCATTACCCCAATAGCCTTTACTCCCCTAACAATCCCTAACAGCTGTCAGATATCTGAACATTGTTGCGGACCCATTCATGGCAAATTGGTTCCCTGCCGGTAATGGCTATTACCACCAGGATAATGCGCCATGCCACACTGCTAGAATCATCAAGGTGTGATGCGAGGAACATGGTGGTGAATTTCTGTTAATGCCTTGGCCTGACATGAACCCAATGAAACATTTGTGGTTCGACTTGGAAAAGCGGTTTCGCGCTACATCACCACCACCCCAAAATGTACGGGAACTGGAGGACCTGCTGTTGATATTATGATACCAGATACACCAAAAGACCTATCGCCACTGCGTCGAATCAATGCCTCGTGGTGAGGTCACTGTTTTGCGGGCTAAAGGAGGTCATACATGTTACTAGATAGGTGGTCATAATCAGAGGTGGGTAGTAACGAAGTACATTTACTTCGTTACATTTACTTGAGTAGTCGTTTGGAAAATTTGTACTTTTTAGAGTAGATTTAAATGTGAGTACTTTTACTTTAACCTGAGTACATTTGAAATGAAAAATCTGTACTTATACTTCGCTACGCTGGGCGACGTCCCTCTCGTTACTTTATTTTAATGCAATACTGTACATGCTAAGAAATGCGTAGTTTATTCCAAGCGCGCTGTCTCTTTTTTCATGAACGATGCCCCATTCACAAATGAATCACTCTTTTGAGTCGATTCTGTTCAAAGACTTGATCAAACAAGTTGGCAAACCTGTCTAAATAGGTTCGCGAATCAGTTTGAATGATTTGTTCAGTTCCTGCACGCACTGAATCGTCTGAAGCGGTTTCTCAGTCGGAGCGTTGGATGAAGTGGCAGTGGATCCTACAGTCAATTAAAAGCAAATCTGCAAATGCATCCTATTGTTCGCCAGCGAACAATAGGATTAGTTTAACTGCGTATGCTGTCTGTGAACAATTCCACAGGTATCGATTTCATTTGATTTCAATTTATACAGGCAAAGCCTACATTTTACAACCAAACAGATTATTACGCCACGATAACAAAGTATGTAGCATTTCTTTACCGTTTTTATGGACACTTAATTTATACATTAAATAAGCGGCCATTGTTCAGAGATTTTAAAATAAACACCCACCGGCCCACTTGGTAATTTGTGGGTTGCGCAGTGGCGGCGCCGGTGACCTGTTCATCTTGAAAATGACCGCCTTTGCATAGACACAGTTAACCAGTTTACACGCGCCTGCAGAAATATACATTTGATTACATTTTGGAGAACAGACGGAAGAAGATCCATCAATGTGCATTTGATTTGATGATCATTGTTTGTGTTCAGATGTTCAGCGGTTATGGGCGCTAGCACATGTACAGGGTTATCTCTCTTTCTTCTTTCAAATGTAGCTGTATACGTTATTATTATAAAAAGCAAAGGACGTGCAATGATATTATTATATTGATATATTATATCTGAGAGTAGTACATTTTTAATATGCTCTGCAGTAAAATGTGATTAAAGTCTACATAGTCAGCTTAGTGAAAGAATGCAGGCAAAGCAGATCTCAGAGCTGACCACAGGATCTCATGCCCGAGTGTGTGTGTGTGTGTGTGTGTGTGTGTGTGTGTGTGTGTGTGTGCAAAAGATCTGCCAATGTCAGCAGTACATTCTTTCAAAAGAATCTGTGTGAGGGAATTTGCCCAGCCTGCCTAACACAATTTAGGTCCAGAAACTGACCAAAGTCAAGACCTAGTGGTAAACATTTAACTTGGCTATACTGCTGACTTTTTGGCAGGTATGTCAGAGATAGTATGTCCAGTACCTGTCACTATTTGAGTCCAGTGACTTGCTCCTGCACATGACTATGGCGATCTCACACTTTGGGTTACCAGCACCTGCAATAAAAAAAAATAATAAAAAAAATAAAAACACACACAGTTTAACTTTGCCACATTGTTTGTTTTTTAAATAAAGAAAGGCTAAAATAGCATTTTCCACTAAATAGCTTGTGCATTTTGGTTTTATTGTGTGTGAGATTTAATATGTGTGATGTCTCATAGCTAAATATCATATTATATATTTCATATAAAAAATAAAAAAAAAACCTTGATATTAACCGAATTTTAGATTATACCAACGTGAGCTTAGTTCCTACAGAGGAATTAAAGATCAAAAATTTTGGCCGCTTTTATAAACCATTGCCTGTGGAATGGAATTCTGCAATAATTTAAACTTTCGTGTTTGATTTTGTTTAATTTTTAAATCAATTTTCTGAAGTGATGCTGCCAAAAAAGCTGTTGTAGGAGGTTGCCGAGATGTTAAGCACAATATGCAGCTGTCAAAGTGTTCTGTTGTGTCAGTGTCTCTAGAGGGAGCTCTTTCTCACACTGACATGCACTTTGCACATGCACTTCTGAGCATAGCACTAGTTTGTGTTGTACATGAACTGCAGTTTATGCACACACAAACACACACACACACACACACACACACACACACACACACACACACACACAAAATGCTCAAAGCTCTTATAACGAAAATTATTCACAGACCGCCATAATGTACATCATGACTCAAAGCTGCTATAATTCACAGCAAAGTCAAGCACACACAGGCCTGGGACCAATCTGTGATCCAAGGGATAGATGGGTGTGTCCTATGAACATTCTTTTCCTGTTTATTGTCCAGCTTTCTGACAAAGGACATAAGGACAGCAGATCAACATGATATTGCCCCAATCAAAGGAGTAAAGGCTCAGTTTATTGAATGTATAAAAGGTGGGTGTGATAGGAGCCTGCAGGGAAAATCATCCCACATTTGTACAAAAGGTCTATTCATACCTGCATATGTCAATTTACGAGATAATAAAATAAAATAAAAAAAAAAACAGCAAAAAATACAAATGTCATCCCCATCTTTAAAAAGAAATACATTTCCTAAAGAAGCAAAATTGCACAAGATATTAAGAATTGTTTTATATCTTCAATTAGGTAACAAATGTAACTTGTTTTGAGGATATTTTTACTGAGAAAAAAAAAAAACTGAATAAGAAAATGATTTCTTGCAGTATCCTAAATTCATCAAATGGCCTATTTGGGGATATGTACAACAATAAAAGAGACAAATAACAGTTAACAATTTTTTTTTTTTTAAATGTAATTGAAGATGTAAATACAACAAGTATTTTTAAGACAACTCATCTGCAATATCCAACTGTAACTGTAACTGAGACAAACCAAGTGAAACTCACTGGTAGTGGTTTCGGATGGTATAGTCTAGTGGGACGTCAGCTTTAAATAACAGAGGTGCAACATTCTGTAAAAACAGACTCGGGCAGGGGCCAACCACAGCTGTGCACATATGGTATAAAACATGACAAGAATGAGGAGAATGTACCTATGAACACACACACACACACACACACACACGTTTACTTGTGTGATATAAATGGTATATATTACATTAATCCTCTGTTGTTGTTGTTTTTTTTGTTTTGTTTTTTTAAAAAAAAGCTAATTACACTTACAGTAAACTAGCCCAAATACTGTTTTATTCATGAACCATTCATTCAATTGTGGATGTTCCCAGAGGTCTCCAAAGGGAGGTTTTTGGAGATATTTTGGGCTAAATAAAGCCACACACATTTCATACTCAAAAACTTAAGGCATGAAACAACAGGCAAAAAAAAAAAAAAAAAAAAAAAAAGTTTTTCATGCACTGGTTAATTTTGAGATTTTAGACTATTTGTTTTTCATAATGTGTTTTTTCAGACTAGTGGAAAGAAAACATCCAAAATATTTGAGTGTTAATTTTATTTTTACTTTATCTATTTACATCTGCAAATTTCAAATACAATACATACCTTTAAAGACTTTTTTTCTCAAAATGTATGTACGGAGCAAGAAATCTCCACTTCAGTAGCACTTGCATACACCAAACTTTACAGTTTTATTTTCTCAAACTTTACTTTATCCAATGTTCAGATTTCTATTCTGGAAATGTATGAAAATTGGTGCATGTTTAATTCAATAATGTATAATTTGCATATTCAAGTTTTCCGAAAATTCTTTGCAATTCTTAATGTCATCAATCGGCTGGGGAAGTATGGTGATATCTGTTAGTAAATTTTACACCCTGTTCACCTAGGGTGTATTGTAGTTATAGAAGCAAATAATAAAATAAAATAAAATAAAATAATAAATAAAATAAAATAAAATAATTAAATTAAAATAATTAAATTAAATACAGTTAGAATGGAAAAGAAATACATTTATAGTTTAACACCACATTATAGTGTAGCCATGGGAAATTAAATCACAAGAACCCACAAACTCCCACAAGGTAAAATTTGTACACAATGACTTATGTACTTTTATGAGAGCATTGGACAAAACACTGAATCAATTCCACACATAACAGAGGCACACCTTAGATTTTGATACACACAACACACCCTTGAAACAAATACTCAAGGTTCATAATTTCTCGAAAGACTAGTGTTTTTCCCAAGGAAGAGTTAGTCACTAGCCTTCATTCGTATTTGTGTGTGGGTGTGTATGTATATGTGCTGGCAACGGCCCTTACTTTAGTAATTCTTCTGATGAAAACAGAGGTTGTGTTTCTCAGGGTGTGATATAACAGACTTGTCCTTTCATGTCTGCAGGTTGTCCCCGTTCATGCTGCCAAACACGCGACCGTTAGCTCCATGGTGCATTCCATAAAGAACATACTCTGTCAAACAAACAAATCACGCAGGGCCTTCGGAGTGCCGTGCTCTCTTAAATAAAGGGATTAAGTACAGATGAGCTACTGCGAGGAATTACACCAGTCAAACAAGACCCTCCATAGTTTCACACTTCACAGCTAATATCCTCGATGAACATGCCTTTCTTTAGAAAAAAATAATCACAGCAGCTACTTTCCTGCACAAACAAACTAAATGACTGCACTCGGAAAAGAGCAGTTACAAGACTGTAAAGTTAATTACACATAATGATTTCTTGCACCAATGGCTATAACTGGCTCAGGGAAATATGCCAGTTGGGAAAAATACCTTTGTTATGTTCCTCTGTTCTTATAGCCTTAACTAGATTAGAGGAGAACAAGGATTTTGTTTTTACTTTTCCAAAATAGTATGCACTGTACATGAATAACAAATGCTTCTGTGATTGACCTGATAACTTCAGAAGATACCTTTTATTATGGGTGCACAAATATGTGCAGGAGGTTACCAATATGACCCTAGACTGCATGGGTGTTGCACTCAGATATTCACATTATGATCTCAGAGTCAGTCAATATGCTCAATACAGGGATAACATATTAAGCATGAAATAAAATCTACATCTGCAGCAGCAATTTGAAAAGATAAGATGAGATAAAACAAGATTTTTGCTGCTTGTTCAATTTATTTATTTAATATGAGCTAAAGCAACACAATTGCTGAAAACTCAATTTCATTGCGTCTGATCCACTTAAATAGATAACAATTAAAGTTTACTTAATCCCTTTTGTTGCATTAACGTTTTTATTGCTTTAACATCTCTTGCTCTGCATAGGGGTTCAGGGGAATACATGTTGAAAAAAAGTGTTTTTATAACGTGTTTATTTTATGTGTAAATTCAAGTCTGTGTTTTGAGTAAAAGGAGACCACTGTCAGTGTTATGTTGACATTTAAAAGAGTTTCTGTTATGATAAAATTTTTATGGTTACCATTATGCTTTGCTTGAAGTCATTTTTGGATTACCTGTAAATAAATATGTTTATAATTAACTTGTATTTGTTTGAGTGATATTCCCTTTTGAAAGGTACCACAGTTATATATTATAAACAGTTATTATATTACAAACACAGTATACTGTCATTTCAAGAATTATGTTTGAAGATAATCAGGAAAACACAGTGAGGGAGCCTGAGAACCTGTCGGAAAAGGGCAAGCCTCATTTTCTCCAACTCTCTCTCTCCTTCCTCTGACGCACACACAAACACACACCCGTGGCCGTCCTCTTGCCCCAGCTGCAATTATCAACAGAGTGTTTCACTTCTCTGGACTAAAGGCAGCTCTTTCCTGGACGGAGTGCGACTCAGACGCCACAAACAGAGGTAAGACACCGCTGCATTTCACATGCAACAGTCGAATTCCAATCAAAGCTGCGGGTAGCTCAAAATCAAATAGTTCTGAGATAAAAGCTTAGTGTCACAGCTACACAGGGGACAGTCATGAGAGTAACTTTAGAGAATCGCCAGTCAAAGTAAACACTGGATTAAGAGTACAGCAAACAAATGCCCAACAAAGTGACAAAAGATGCTGAATTATGGACATTTACTATGCTTTCAAATGTCAGTATTTAGGTTTCTTTAGATGGTTTTATGTAAAAGTGTGATGTATTCTTTGCTCTCATGTATTAAGTTAAGGCAAAGTCCTGCTTACCGATCCTCAAAAGGGTTTATGACAGGGAAGGTAAAGTTCAAAATAAACAATGACAGAAGAATTTAGGTTTCAGGAATACATTGTAAATATGACTATGAGAGATGTGTTTGCAAAGAAAGCTGTTGTTTCTGTATGCCAGTGAGAAAGCAGAATGGAATGAGGGTTTACTTGTGCAGTGTTAAACTGACAGGATATACTGTAAGGGTGTAACAACCCCTGAGCTCCATAATACACAGAGGTAATACAATATGACAATACATATTCAGTCATGGATTAAAGAATAAGAACAGTAGATTAGCTTTTCACAGACACACTTATTAAGCCTAAAGCCCTGGACAAACTTCCTGCATTAACGGTTAAACTGCAACTTTTGCAGTTTAAAAAATACAAAGTACTATATACAAACAAACATTTCATATTTCTACAAAGTGGCATGAAAAAGTATCGGGACACATTTGCCACCACTCAAAATGAAAGACAAATAGCACATAGACACTTTTTAAGCAAAATATTCCACAAAAAGTATTATTTTATCATTTTAAAAGTATAATATAGTTTGTATATGACATTATGAAATGTTTAGTGCAGTACTCCTTAATGTTCAGAAATGTAAGGCCAAAAAAGAAGAAGAAGAAGAAAAAAAAAGGGGGCTTACTATGTTGTTATTCATCAGAATTTCAAGCACAGGAGCCAAACCATTTCCTCAAGAAGAAAAAGTATCATCCCAAACAGCTGCTTTTCTGGAAGAGTCATGCAGATCATAATTAATCACTAGGATGTTTTTTGAAAAGTTTTTGATTGATGTACAACATTTAGAAAGCATAGTGTGGTATATCAACTTTATCTTTCCCTGGTACTCTTCAAGTAACCAAAGCATTTTATAGAAAAATTAATTGACTCAGAAAAAGTAAAAAGGAATAGACAATAAACTACAAAAAAGCAATCTGCACTACGGTAAAAATCTTCGATTTGCAGCTTGCTTTGCTTATCACCCAGACAAAATCCACTCTGCTCGGCGCCCCTATTTAAAGAGCATGTGTTTAGCAGATTGGCAGGTACACTCAGTGATATGTGTAACTCCAGATGAGCAGATGTCAAAAGTCAAGGATTTGCGATTTTGAAATGCAAACGACAATCAGACAAACAGACCAGCAGTAAGTTTTTCTAGAACCTTCACCTGAAAGCTTTCAAGGTTCTGTAAACTCTCCCCTGATCCATACAAACTATAGCAAAGCTACTGAGTTTATAATATGTTCAAAGCTCAATTGCCACAAAGCTGCCCATGCACTTTTATTTACATGCTTTCATGCGCTACTGTATATGTTGAAATAGAAAACAGCACTGCAAGCTGCTTGGATGCTGTTGGCCAGCCAAGAAAGGGAGTTTTCAGTCAAAAGTAAATGTCTCTGTGTTGAGTTGTGCATGATCTCAGTCAAAACCCTCTGGAAAACTGAATGGGAATGACGATATGGAAGAAATTAGCAGGATGGATTTTGTTGCAAAAAAAAAAAATGAGTCTTGCACACTTCGCTCATTTAAAACGTGCATATCGAAGGTACACATGTGCATCAAGCATACAAAAATAACACTCAATATAGAACAAAGCACAGATGACACACTAAATTGACAATCAAATGAAAGAAGAACTAAAAAAATATAAAGCGTGCACAGACATCTAAAATGTAATCAGATTTGTTAGTCTGTGCAGAGTCTAACGGCATTATTCAGACTTTATTATAGACAGATGCGAGTTTTAAGGCGCTGAATCTTAAGATAACGTACAAACCCCATAATTCAAAATACTGTCATGAAAATTTGCTAAATGAAAGCTCATTGCCATGAAAACCAGTTTGCAATGCAGAAAAATAACTTTTTTCATTAGTAAAAATAACCTGCACTGAAAACAATTAATAGTAAAAACCTGTTTGCACTCTAAAATCGATGTCCAAAACATCCAAAGTATGGAAGAAGGAAAGCTATTATTTCATATTTGGAACTCCTAATTGTGATTTAAAGGACATTTAAAGCAATTCTGTTTGGAAAAAAATCAGATGTGAGCAATTTCATACTTTTATCTCTTTTTTTTTTTTTTTTTTTCACTTAAGAAAAATAAGCTTTTTAGCACTAACGCAGAAAAATAAAGAGCAAAAGATACACATTAGGTGTGTAATTGATTCTTTGGGTGGTATTTTATTATTCTTGTGTCGCCATTTTGTGAATTAATATATACTGCTACCATCAAACAGGAGATATAGAATTCCCTGATTGAAGGACTTGTGTATTGTTCTGAGATTGTAATGTTAAATGTATATTGTATGTGTTCTTTATGTATGTATATATATATATATATATATATATATTTTATTTTTTTTTAATACTGTAAGGCAAGCAAGAAAAATTTCAGACTCAGATAGTAAAGTGTTTATCGTATTGTATTGTATCGTATCGTAAAGTTACACTGTAAAAATTTTTTTTTTTTTTTGAAGTTGTAAATAAAGATTATTGGAGTATCTAATACCATCAGCAATGTTTACGTTTGTCCTCTCTCTCTTTAGATCATGATGGATGTCCTTTTAGATAACGAACATGACTACCATTACCACGACCATGACAACAGTTCTAACCACAGTGACTACAACGACATGGAATATGAATTACACACAGTTTGCGACAAACAAGACGTTCGGTCCTTTGCTGGGGTTTTTCTGCCAGTTGTCTATACACTAGCATTGATTCTGGGCCTGGCCGGAAATTCCATGGTCGTTTTCATTTACCTTTCCCACAAGCGTTTACGGACCCTGACAGACGTCTTCATCCTCAACCTGGCCTTTGCAGACCTCCTCCTGCTCCTCACACTGCCCTTCTGGGCTGCGGATGCAGTGAACGGCTGGGAGATCGGCACAGCTGCCTGTAAGATCACCTCTGCCCTCTACACCACCAACTTCAGCTGTAGCATGCTGCTGCTAGCCTGCATTAGCATAGACCGCTATCGTGCGCTAGCCAGAGGGTCCACTGCCACCCACGCCCCAGCCAGGAACAACGGCCGCAAGCAGAGGATAATCATGTGCCTGCTGGTTTGGGGGCTCGCCATTGTCCTGGGGTTGCCAGATATGGTGTTCTACACAGTGACGACGCAGAACCCGAGTGGCCGTAACACCTGCCGGGCGGTTTACCCGCAAAGCATGGCACGAGCGGCTAAGGCAACTCTAGAAATTCTGGAAGTGTGTCTGAGCTTTCTTCTGCCTTTCCTGGTGATGATGTTCTGCTATTGTAGGGTGGGAGTTGCGTTGAGTCAGGCCGCTACAGCGGGGGTACGGAGCGGGAGAAGATGGCGAGCATTTCGGGTGTTGATAGCGGTAGTAGGGGTGTTTCTGTTGACCCAGCTCCCATATAATCTGGTAAAACTGGTCAGAGCCCTGGATGTGATCTACATTTTAGTGACAGAATGTGAGCTGAGCAAAAACTTGGACCGGGCCAATCAAATTACTGAGAGTTTGGCCCTCACGCATTGCTGCCTGAACCCTGTGCTCTACGTCTTTATCGGATCGTCCTTTAAAATGCATGTTCTGAAGCTCGTCAAACGCTGTGGCCAGACAGGCAGAGGGTACCGGCATGGCAACGAGCAGCCCACTGTCGAGATCTCCCTTAAGTCAGGCACACAAACTCACACACACTCTTCGTCAGAAAATGAAGACACGAGTACGTTCACCATATGACATGGCAATAACTATGAGTACTGACAACTGTATACCAGGACATTATACAATGTTCATTAAGGCCAAAGTATACTTCAGTTTGGGTGCGAAAGCTAGCATATGGATATACAGCCGAACAAACAGCCTTTTAAATTATACTCCATTTAATAGCGAACACAAGGCCTCGACACATGCACACTAGAAAGTTTCATCCTTGTACATTGTCTGTACTTAGAAAAATCCAGTTGGGTGTGTACTGTATGCATGTACTATGCTGATGATGAAATTTATGACGTGCACTGTATGCATACCCTAACATACATGTAAAAAACTATACTTATGGCTTAAAGGGTTAGTTCACCCAAAAATTAAAATTCTGTCATTACTTTCTCACCCTCATGTCATTCCTCAAGACTTTTGTTCATCTTCGGAATACAAATGAAGATTTTTTTGATGAAATCTGAGAGCTTTCTTTCCCTCCATAGATGGCTACGCAACTGAAACTCTGACGCTTCAAAGAGTTCATAAAGAGATTGTAAAAGTAATCCATATGAATTGAGCAGTTTAGTCCACATTTTCTGAAGAGATCTGATCACTTTATATGATGCACAGATTGAATTTAGGCTGAATTTATTCACATATAAACATTGATCAGTGAACATAAACAGAAGTTCAACCGAACCTGCTTGACGCACAAGAACAAACCTATTCCGGAAGCTCAAACGTACTGCATAACACAAGAATGAACCTCATTGGTTCTCACACGTCAAGCAAACATGCTTGAGCTTCCATTGGTTTATAACAACTGATGTGTGAGTTGATGAATGTTTATGTGATTAAAATCCTAAATTTAATCTGTTCATCATATAAAGCGGTCGTGTCTCTTCAGAAAATGTGGACTAAACCGCTCAATTCATTTGGATAGTTTTACGATCTCTTTATGAACTTTTTGTAGCATCAAAGTTTCAGTTGCATAGCCATCTATGGATGGACAGAAAGCTCTCAGATTTCATCAAAAAGATCTTCATTTGTGTTCCGAAGATGAACGAAAGTTTTACGGGTTTGGAACGGCATGAGGGTGAGTAATTAATAACAGAATTTTCACTTTTGGGTGAAATTGTCTATGACATTGTCTATTTCATGTTTAATGAGATCTTTCATTATATGTCTACAGATCAAAGCATGCAGTTTATCAGTAAACTGAATCTGTGCCCACAGAATTCTACGGAAAACTCTGCAGAACCTGTTGTTAACAAACCTTGTGTGTTTATTAAATATTTTAGTTACTAATGGTCTCTGCTAACAAATAATATTGCTATTTACTCAGTTTGAGTTCCATAGAATTCAAACAATCAGTGCAGAAAATGTGAAAAACAGTGCACAGATTCTATGTGGGCGTATTTATCAGTTATTATATTAAGTGTATAGTGAACTCAGGGATCTTGTGTAGAAAAGATACCCTGTGTCCAAGACGTTACATATTTGTACAGTAATAATATATATCTCCAATGTAAATATATTTTTAGATTAAAGCATACTCATACACTTGGAGTTGTATTGGAGTTTTGGAGTTTGTAGTTTTGGAGTTATGCTGATTTCAAGTTACATATGTGCTTTCATACAAGGTCTGTACAAAAACACAATACACAGACATACACAAGTCACATGAATGGAAGATTGTGCTTTATGCACAAGATAGAAGCCACAGCATCTGATTCTGGTTGTAAGTGTGTGGCTTTGAAGGAGAGTTTGCGAATTAATGGGGAGGTTATTATGACAGAGCAGATGATATGTGGAAAGCAGACTGGAAAAAGAAGTCCAGAACAATAAAAGGGTCAACCATAATTTTATTTAAATGCAGAAAAATAACTAAAAGAAAAAAAGTAAACGCAGAGAGAGACACGGAGAGAGAAACTACACAGAGTTTTTGGTCTTAATGAGCAGGGTTTTCGACATAAAGGCTAGACTCTTAAGAGCACCAGACATTAATAATTCATAAAAGTAAAACATATGGCTGTTTAAGTCCCTCCTCTTAAAAAGACAATTGAAAGTTGATGTTATTTCACAAAACTGTTGATTTGAATGAGGGCACTTAGATAATACAGTTAAAGCAACACTTTATTAAGAATAGGTCTACTTCTGCTGCAACAGTCGCCCAAACAGAAAAAAAAAGAAAAAAAAAAAGAGGAGTGAGGAACTGGAAAAAGTCAGTTCATTGGAAAAAGACAAGAGAAAACAAAGAATATCATGTTGGCATGACAAATGAAAAATTAGTCACAAATCTAAAGCCAAATCAAGTGATTCAGGCCAATAATGTGTCATGCAGACCACATAAACAAACACATATTCAGCCTCACAGCTCTTGTGTAGCATTCATGATAAATATCGCATGTGTGGGTGTCTATTTTTGCAGGGGAGTGTCTCTTATTCCACCAAAGCAAATGTCAATTGTGTTTGTGCGTGCTTTACAGCATCAAAACATTGCCATAGCATGATCAGAAGCTGTTACTATAATGACAGAATGTTTACTACAAATGACTAGATTTCTCCGTTTGTGAGTGGGTGTTCAGACACAAGCATGGCCTGAATGTGACACCCATGTGCGGGATGTAATGACACATGAAGCGGTTGCACAATGTGCCATTGTTTTGTTCGGAAACCCTTTCCCATCCAGCATTTCAACTTGAAACATTAAAGGGGTCTTGAAGGGGTCTTTATATATATATATATATATATATATATATATATATATATATATATATATATATATATAAATATATATAAATATATATATATACACACATACACACACACACACACGTATATACACATATATACATATACATATAAGTTTATACATGTAGCAGTGTATATATAGCAGTGTATTTGATTTCTTACACAATTAAAAGCAAAAGATAATGAAAAAAAAAAAAAAAAACTGGTATTACATTTCTTTCCACCTCACTTATAAAATAATGGCTACACCCCTTGGTTCTGTGCCCGGGGCCCAATATTTGGTGCTACGCCCCTATTGGAAGTAAATGCCCACTGCTATGATTGAGTAACAGTTTTGCATATTAGAATAATTTTCAATGTCCCCGCCGTTACACTTGTGGAACTGTTTTGAAAACTGATGCTGAAAAAATGGCAACCTGTGAAATTCAGACATACATGTTTGAGCCAGAGTCTGATACCAAATCAGAAGAACCCAACGAACCTACACACCAAGGATACTTCAGTCTGCCACAGCATGGTAATTAATAATTTATTTAAATTTATTCATTTTGTATTTGTGAGGTAGTTATTACATTATATTAGTGTTTAAACAAAAAACTATACAGAAAGGTGTTTCTCTCATTACATAGCTGAAACATTTGCCCAATTGTGAAACATGTATCCATATTACATATGCTTTAAGTCTTGTTTGTGGAAATTAAGTTTAAGTACTTGGAGTTACCACAGTTATAGTTGACAAAGGTTAACTCAAAGTGATTTGTGTTGTTGCAACGAATTATGAGTGAATGTACCATATCGTTTGTCGCACTGTTGTTCATCATTTTCAGTAAAGTGAAAGTAAAGCAAGTACATGTCAAACGATCTGTAACATACAAAGCAATAGTGACACATGGTAAAAAAAAAAGTATAACTTACACCTGTGTGTTGCAGCATTACTGTCAAACCCAACACAGTTGGCAATACATCAACTTTTATTTATTTATTTATTTTAGTCTCTCTGAAAAGCCTGTATCAAACTAGGTTTTGTTTAAAAACACATCCTCAGTAAAAATGAAGCGAACAAACTGTGCCTTACTGACGCAATCTGGAACTTTGTTAAAAATAAAATTCATACACACTTGCCTAATGTTAGGACCAAGGAAGGCAATGCAAAGACTTTTCAACAACTTAGCACTGCACAATGTCTTGTAATCCTCAGAGGTATCTCTATCATTTTATTGCTCGAGTAATCCTGCATTTGTCTCTCTCTTGTATTCACTCACCTCCTACTACATGTGCAAATGATGTAGAAGTAGGTGTTGATCTTCTGCAGAGGTGGTCTTTTGTTACACTATGATGTCATACTGAGGCAAAATCTGAGACGAGTCGTTTTAGCAGCTTGGTTTCAATAAAAGCTGTTTTTGGACTAACAAGGCAAGTTTGCCCCAGTTTCACAGACAAAGCTTAAACTGAGTCCCAGACTAAAATGCATGTTTGAGCTGTTTTAACAAAGCAACTTGCACTGACATATCTTAAAATATGTCAGTTCCATTTTTTGTCTCAAGATGCACACCAATAATGTTTTTTTTCAAAGGCACATTTATAAAAGCTACTTAAATGTCCTAACTGAACTAAACCCTAATCCTGGCTTAATCTAAGCGCAGTCTGTGAAACCAGGCCTTTGAGTTCTAAAATATACAGGATGTTTTATAGTACAATGACCTCTTCAAGGAAATTGGAACACTTAATTAATATGTAAAATATAATAATAATACTATATTGTCTAATTATATAATATATAATTTAAATTATATAACAATATAATTAAATTGAGATATATTTAATATTAATAATAGCTGTTATTAAAATATTTTTCATTAATTTATATTCTTTATAAAATATAATATTTAATATATTAATATATATAATAAATATACAGTATAAATATAATATAAAATATATGTAGTGTAAATATAATTTATTCATTATTGTGTATACAAATACACATTTACTTTTGTCAATATTTGTTAATAATTTGATTACCATGTAATTTTATAAGAAATTAATTGGATTACATTTTTAACAACCCTAATTATTAATTGAAAAAAAAAAAAAAAAAAAGATGTAATACAAACTGATTTCATACTGTAAATACACAGTTTTGTCTTCTGTTCTGCACTATGAAGCCCCCATCCCTTTTCTCCAATTTTTTCTCTTTCCACTAATCAGTAACTACCACTCTCAAAAGAACCGCACTGCCCTCACCAATTAAGTCATGCTGCAGGGCTCCTCTGACCTATTCTTTCCAGTGACAGTAATGGTGGTCTGGAAGCCATTGCACACAAGCATGAATGAGTAAAGGAGCTGTGAAAAGCTAAAGTTCAATGCCACCAGATATGCACAAACCTCACCATAGGTCTGGGAGTTACCAAAGGAAATTGTCTATCCCGAGAGAGAAAAGTGAAAAGAAGGAAAAGAGGGAAAAATGTGGGAAAAAAAAAGAAAGAAAAAACATTTAGAGGGCAGCTAGCTCAGCCTTCACATTTTTGTGGCTTCGTGAATGTAGCGGAAGTCGCAAAAGAAAAGGATATGAGAATGGTTGAAAGAGAAGAGAGGAGAAGGCCAAGGGTAAAGATGACAGCTGTCTGGTTCTGTTTTTGCTCATAGTGATGAGTTAATATCTAAAACGTACAGAAAGTTCATTCAGAAAACAATGACAGGAAGAGTAAAGAGAACTACGAGGAGGACACAAAAAATATTTTCACACAACTAGCAATGACAAAAGACTGTACTGACCATTGGAATTCTTGGAATTAGGTGGGGATGAAATTTGTTTTGATGAAATCCTGTAGAAACTACGAAATTGTTGAGTCTCATGGGTGATTATGCAAGTCTTAAGACAGCAGCCCATTTACCAACTCAAAATACATTGATAACGGTAGGTAATGTCATACTTTTAGGTCATTCCGAACACAAAAAACTCATGCAAAAATGTGTTGCTAGGACACGCATGACAAATTAAAACAATGTGTGTTCTAAAATCGGCTCAAAATATCAAGCGTTTGATTTTCTCCAAATAGACTTCGTTAACTGATTTGGACCCAGAAAAGATGTGTGACGTCAAACTTAACAATCCTACTGTTAGGCCCCTAATCCTACCAAAAAAAAAAAAATCAAAGTCTCAGATGCTCAGACAGTAATTCAACTTTTATGGCTCGATAAAATTTGGTGTCCTGGATGTGTGAGTGACACGAGTACAATGTGACATTTTAAAAGCAGGCACGTGATCAGCTTAGACAAAAAAAGAAGGAAAACCTGACCCACAAGCCCAGCATAATTATTAATATTAAAAAAAAAAAAAAAAAAAAAAAAAACCCTGAGTATTTAGTAATAATAATAATAATAATAATACATATATTAATATTACATTGTAATACAACATGTTATAATAAATGTATTAACAAAATTATTATTATTATTATGTTCTTTTATTCTGTTTTACATAACAGTAAAATTACAATAATAACATTTATGGGTGCCTTCTGGAAATCCAAGAATTTTCTTTGCTTTCAAAAGTTAAACCACTGAGTGTAATTTGGTGGAAAACCAGAGGGAGACCTTAACGCTTCTCTTTGTTAACAACAGATTTATAAACGATTCTCATTATGAAATTTTGGAGGACGTTGGCGCACATTGCTTTCCCAAATGGAAATTATAAGTGACTCAAACACAGCACTTGCAAAGCATTTGCTGTGAAGCCAAACTGTTTGTTTGTTTGTTTATGATTTAACGCCATGCAAGCTACCTCGGCTATATTCATGGCGAGAACAAGATTTATTTATTTATTTATTTATTTATTTTTTAAAGACAAACTAAATCAGGCCTTACTTCATTAAAAATCTTTTCATAAAAGTCAACAGAAAAATAAAGAGTTCTAACAGATTTCAAACTAACACAATCCATCAAAATATTCTTTAGTGATAATGCACAAGGGGGCATAAAGGAGGATCTCCCATTAACAGAAACATATGGGTTAGTCTGGAGTGCCCTATTCGACAGCGTGTGTAAATAACATTTTATTTTTACATACTTCACCTGTAAACGTATCAGTTTAGGACACAGATCTAAATCAGACACGACAAATAAAAAACACCATGGCATCAATTTAAATGTATGCCAGAAGTACTTTTTAAATTAATAATTAAAAATAAGTATGACATAATTAGTATTAGCAGCCTATTATAAATAAAAAAAATAAAATGTAATTGTAATAAATATAAGTAGGCTATAATAAATAAAAATATCAGTATTCTTTAAAAAAATAAGTTGAAATTATGCAAACTGATGACTATCGATTAACATCCTCTGATAAGCCTAGTTAGGACTCTTAAACAATTGATAAGTTTTCATAAAAAAAAAAAATTCCCTATGGAGAAAATGAAATACTATAAAAATAGTTTTAGTTATGCTTCTTCCCCCATTTGGTTAAGTCAAGTCAGTTTTGTATCAAATACAATGTGATTGAGATTGAGATTTGGCAGCTGCTCATTTTTCCTCTTGGGTGAGCGATCTGCTCACAGCTTATCCTGCCATGATATCCGCCATAGGCCAGAAAACCAATGAGAACGTGGGACAATGATAACGTTCCATAACAAAAGCGTGAAGGCGCAAAAGCTGCTGTAGAACAGCTTACCCGGAAGTCTCCGTAACTGGCAGATTTAAAGAAAATTACCGTCGTTTGGCAAATAAATAATTTACGGACAGCTACATACGCATTACCAATCATGTTGGCTTTATGGTACACCTCAAACAAGGGATTTAATAGTAATTCATAATGTTAATATTAAATGCTGAGTCCACGAATGGCTTGGGTATGCAGAGCATTCGCAGCTTATATGGACCGCATGCCAGTGAGATATATATATATATATATATGATATCTCACAACCGTTGCAATTTGATTATCGCACTAAGCCATATCACATTCTCACAACTATGCATTGTCAAAATTCATTAAAAAAAGTTTAAAAAGTACCAGGCAAATGTAGTAACACCAATTTTGACTCACATTTGGTGCTTTGAACCCTGGCTAACATGTTAAGGGTGTCCCCCAGATGACGCCACAGTTTATTTAATAATTGTTTTCGATTTCAACCATCATACAGTAATCAGTCAACCACAATTTATAGAGAGAAGTAAAACAACTGCTTAACACCAGGAATCCAGTACAAGTAAGATCAGAGAATACCAAAACAATTTTATCTATAAAGTACACAGTGTATATATGGAGTAGATAAAGTACACAGTATGAATAAACCAAAAATGAATATCTGAAAATCATCCAACAAAATCCAGTAATAATGCATGTAAATGCAAACAAACTGCATAAACCAAACACTCATGTTCCTAGTCAATACATTCCACTTTAATTGAAAGCGTTTTATTTCTGCATACTGCAAATGTGCCCAGGAAAACCAACGGAACTAAAATCATTTCATCATTTAAAAAACAACTACCCTTCCAGCAAGACGATGACATGAAAAACAAGAGGTTTATGAATAAAACAATACTTTTCAATTTAATCTTGAAGTTTTTCCCCACATAACAAAATTAGCCATACTTGCCAAGGTCTCCTAGGTGAAAAGTGTTTGGCCATTGAATGCCATTACACCAAACTGTCTATAATTAACTGTCTGAAATTTACTCCACATGTGTCAACAATAAAGATATGCTTAGCAATCCCCAGAACTGATGGTGGTTTATGATAGTAGTGGAAAACACCATCTGTACATCTTCAAAAACGGGAGATATGGAGCTCTTACACACAACAGGCTCATCTTGTAACCAAATGATTTGGATTTGTCATACTTAGAATTTACCCTTTGTACTGATGAATCTGTACATCTGCACGAGTTTAACAGGACAAGAGATTGCACTGGAAAGCCTGAATCCCTATGACACAAAGATCACTGTTTCGACATACGCTAATGAGAGGTTTTTAAAACTCCTGAGAGAGACACAAAACAACTATGGTGACAAGTCAGATCAGATAAAAAGATCTCACAACTTGTCACTATTCATATCTGAAGATATATAACTATCGACCGACCACCCGTGAACTTTACAATCCACAATGTTTTGCATTAGATGTTATTTCTGAGCAACAGGATTTATGAGGTAACAAAATGTAGTTTCATGTGAAAGTAGATACCAGGGGCTTTTAGCGGGCACATGGAATGGTAGTGTTGATGCAGAGACATGCAACAAAAAAAACAAAAAAATTGTATTAGTAGATTTACCTTTCATCAAGTTTTTAGATCAATTTTCAACAAGAAACATTTGCAAGCCATTTTACTTCCAAAACATGTGTTACATTCACGTCTTTCCGCACTCCAGTTCCCAGAATCCTCCTGTTCTGCACACCTGTCTTCACTTCCCTCATCAGTCTTCCCGCTATCTCCCCGGATTCCCAGCACCTGTTGTCCTCGTCAGCACTCCCTTTAAGTTGGACTCACTCCCTGCACTCCTTGCCCGTTCTTGATGTTAGTTAATGTGTGTGTTGTGTTCAAGTTCTCCTGGTTTACTAATAAAGCCTGTTATTCAGTGGATTTCCGTATTCGCCTCATCTATACAGCAGCACACGTAACAGAAGAACGGGCCTAAACTAAACGGATTTCCACTCTTCTGAATATGGGACTTTTTTATTTATCAGAAGTTCCTGCTTCTCCCATGCCTCCCAAGCCAGCTTCTGCCGCGGATCGCCTCGTTGGGCTCCTGCAGGACGGACGTTCACTGGAGAGGTATGTGGAGGAATTTGTCGAGTTGGCTTATTTGACGAATCTGCCGGATTCCTGTTTAAACGCCCTTTTTCTGGAGGGGCTGGACGAGAGCACGATCTGTTTTAAAGAACCTGCCTGTAATTTTTCCCTAGTCGATGTAATCAATCAGATTTTGTTTCTAAATTGTTCCGAGTTTGTAATTGAGGAGGTTCTTCATGGATCGTGCGATTCTCGTCCAGTTCCCCCAGAAATACGGGCAGCCTGGCCGGTTCGTCAATCTCCATTTTCCTCCGCATGCCCCTCCAGTGAGCTTTTCCCCGGTGTCCTGCCGGACCCAATATCCCACATGGCAAAAGAAAAATCCTCCGCTGAGCCCAGATGGCCTAAGAGGAAGAAAAAGAAGCCCCAGTCTCCTGAGTTTTCTGCCTCCGTGCAGCCCCAGTCTCCTGAGTTTTCTGCCTCCGTGCAGCCCCAGTCTCCTGAGTTTTCTGCCTCTGTGCTGCCTGCTCCTATGTCAGTGGGGCTTTTGGTGGAGTATGAGGGGATGGACTGGACCCTATTCTCCGCTCCAGCTCCAGCCTGTCTCGAGCCCGCTCCAGCGCCAGCCTGCCACGAGCCCGCTCCAGCTCCAGCCTGCCACGAGCCCGCTCCAGCTCCAGCCTGCCACGAGCCCGCTCCAGCTCCAGCCTGCCACGAGCCCGCTCCAGCTCCAGCCTGCCACGAGCCCGCTCCAGCTCCCGCCGCCGCCGCCGAGCCCGCTGCTCCTGCCGCCGCCGCCGAGCCCGCTGCTCCTGCCGCCACCGCCGAGCCAGCTCCAGTAGCCCACAAGCCCTTCCAACCCCTGAGTCTCCCAAACAATTTTTTTGGGGGAAGGGTACCCGTGGGTGGGAAAGATGGGGGTGGGCTCGGAGACCCGCCATGGCCGTCCCCGGCTCCAGACCCGTCATGGCCGCCCACGGCTCCAGACCTGCCATGATGGCCTAGGACCTGATACCGCCCTGGAGACCTCCGCACTCGTCTGTACCCCCCGCACCTGCCTGTAGGTCTCCAGGGCGCCCACCCCCCCTCCCCGTTGTATCATCTTAGGCGCGAGGACGCGCCTACCGGGGGAGGTAATGTTACATTCACGTCTTTCCGCACTCCAGTTCCCAGAATCCTCCTGTTCTGCACACCTGTCTTCACTTCCCTCATCAGTCTTCCCGCTATCTCCCCGGATTCCCAGCACCTGTTGTCCTCGTCAGCACTCCCTTTAAGTTGGACTCACTCCCTGCACTCCTTGCCCGTTCTTGATGTTAGTTAATGTGTGTGTTGTGTTCAAGTTCTCCTGGTTTACTAATAAAGCCTGTTATTCAGTGGATTTCCGTATTCGCCTCATCTATACAGCAGCACACGTAACAACATGATGCTTTCGAGTGAAATCTATCCATCCATTATTTTGTCTTATGGGAAACATAGGTATCTTCTGTAGCTTCTTAAGGGCAGTACTAAATAAAAAAACAGGACCTTTAAACAAAATAAAAAAATTTACACATCTTCATCCAGTTCAAAAGTTTTCAAAATCATACAGTCACTGCTGAAAAGGGTGCAAATATGCAAAATATGCTAGAAAAACAAAGAATTTGGAGGACCTTGGGGATTTTTCTGAAGAACACTGGGCAGTTTAACTGCTTATAAATTCAACTTTATTTTATAAAATATCTTATTCATGACCGTACTAAACAAAAAATAACATGCATTTTGTATGATCCCTCTTATTTTGTTAAAATAATTAACATTTTGCAGATTCTGCAAGCCGTGAGTAAACTTTTGACCACGACTGTATATGCATGTTATTTAATAAAGTTTTCAACCCCTAACATTTATAAGATTAATTAATAAATTAAACTTAGGGTTTGGTAAAATCAGCTAAAAATCTATTACATTTTGATGAATGTTTACAAAAACAAAACTTTATATTTAATATCTCATATTGAGGATATGCATTACACTAAGGGAGTTAATAAGGTCAGTTTTGTTTTTTGTTGACTTAAAGTGTAATGTAGGATTTTGCAAAGGGAAGTTCTTTTAAAAACATACTGGCAGAGATTTCATGGGGCAGTTTAAAGTCATTTCAGACTTTATGAAGTTAATTTGGTATGATGATACAGAGAACAACAGGCCTTTGGAATTTTGTAGTGCTTTCAGGATGTTTAAGGCCCCGAAACCACAAAGACCCACAGCTAGAACCATCTGGAATGTTCTACAGTGGACAATGTCTAAGAGACAAATACCAAAGCAACTCTAAAACATTCCACACAGATTAAAAAAAAAAAAAAAAAACCTTCGGCATAGTAAACAGGAAGAAATGTAATTTTAAACCCTGATCATTGATGTTATCTCACCGAAGTAAATGGTAAAACTGCCTTTCATCTCAAAGTCCATTTTTAATCTTTGTGTCAAACAAGTGCGATTCAACACATCAACAAAATGCAATTATGCTACCTGTGGTCAGCTTTCCTAGAAAATACGAATGAAAATGAAAGCAAGAGAGTACGAGTATACAGCTAAAAGGGCAGACTGTTCATTTAAACTGATTCGGTTTGAAAATGACTCATGATGATGATTCAGAAGTGGAAAATGAGGTCAAAAGACAAGCCACAAACTGGAACTTTTACAGTGGAGTCATTTACAGTGGGACAATCCTTCAAAATGTGACTTTTCCTGAATCTTGTCAAAGGCAGGAAGAGATCATGGCAGGCTTATCCTTGTGGCTCAGTTCTAGCTCTCTAAAGCTGTGAGGCGAGAACTTCGACTAATGGGTCTGTTTCTGCTTTGCCACCCGTTGAGATTGCTTTGAGTTCCCCAAGTCTGTGTTTATCGTTCACAGATTGTGCATAGCTGGTTTGTGTAAACATCTTAAATGGTTTTTAAAAGTCATGCCAGTCATCATGAAGATTTGGACGAACGTGGTCGTTTTGTGGGATGAATCATTCTGGTGATATATTTCTTTATGTCTTTTGTGGTAAGAGAATGGTTAAAATACTAAGGCTAAGAAATCGGAACTCCTGCTGTTCAGTGTTTCTTTTAACATGTTTAGTTTCCACAGGGGAGAAACCCTAAAAAAAAATCTAAATTTAATTTCTTGACAACTGACAAACAAAATATTTCCTCTCCCCTCCAACTTTCAATCTCATTCTGTGACATTCACACACTTACCACTGCTCCACCACTTTTTGCCGTTAATGATAAAATGGTCTTTGTCTCTGTGAAGGGTGCACTCCATGTTTGTGGCATCGCTTGAAGCAACATCTGGCTCTAGGATAAACAAAACAAGACAGAGTATCAGGTTCAGTAATGAAAATTATTTTAGAAAAAAATAAGCAGTGAAGAAAGTGAAGAAGTAAATTTTTTAAGTCTTGTTTTTATGATAATGGCCCGGTTTCACAGACAGGGCTTAGCCTAAACCAGGATTAGGCCTTAGTTCAATTAGGGCATTTAAGTAGCTTTTATAAACTTACACTAGAAAAAAAACAATACTGGTGTGCATCTTGAGACAAAACAATGCCAATGAAATATTTTAAGGTATGCCAGTACAAGTTACTTTCAGTTAGAACAGCTCAAACATGCATTTTAGTCTAGGACTAGCTTAAGCCTTGTCTGTGAAACCAGGGGAAAGTGTTTTTAAAGATGCACATTCACAAAAGTGTTATTTTTTTGGTTATATTTTTGCTACTGTGTGAACCAAATGGTCAAGTTTTGGCTGGTAGCCAGTAGAGCATTGGTTCTCAACCAGGGAGCAAAGGCCCACAAAGGAGCCTTAGCAAACTTCAAAGAGGGCCCTTAAGATGACTTAGTAATTACTTAGTAAAATTACACTTGTTAAAGTTACTTAGTAAAAATAGTAGTGCTGTAAATCATTTTTTTTTTTTTTTTAAATAACTAATTAAATCGCAAATTTAATTTATCACGATTAAGGGTCTTGTAATTTTCATTAAAAAAATTAAGGCGATTATTAAAAATAGTGTGTATATTTTATTAAGGAAATTTGATTTATTCAGGTAGATTCCATTAAAGAAATCAAGCAATAAAAACTGCTCAAAAATATCACGTGTAATATTGTTACCATATTTTTTTAAGATAGCACATAATTTTTACAGTGTAACATTAAAATTTGTAATATACTTTTGTATTGTAATAAATAATTTCACATTGAATCTCCAAATTAATGTAGAAACAACAAAGATGGTATATTTTAAATATTTGTTTAATGGCATGAATGAAGGCCAGTATCACCGACACCAATACTGATGTCCCTATTAAATTATTTTCTTTTTCAGTTTCTGGGGATCAGATGAATAATTACAGCCATTCAGTATAATTGAAAGCCATATTTTTTAAACATTTAATAGGCTTTAAAAGAGATAACAGCTTTTAATTTAAATGAACAAAACAATCTTCAAATAAGCCCATTATAATAAATGTAATATTTAGCTTGTGCCTTTAATATAGCAGGGCTTAAAGGTAAGGATTATAATTATTATTTATTTATTTATTTATTTTCAGATTTTTACTTGCCCTGGCCAAAAAAAAAAAAAAAAAAAGTTGTTTTTGACCTACTGACTTTGTATTTTAATAAATAAGGTTGCTATGACACCAACATTTTACATCATAGGTAAAATGCCACAATTTCTTATTCCAATTTTTATACCACAACTAATAGCCTAACCTAGCCTAACTAATATACGACAAGTATATTGAAGACAAGTAAAAAGTCAGTAATAAAATAAGGACAAATAAACAAATTACAAGCAATAGCACAAACAAATAGAAGACAGATACACAACAGTGGTTTAATAGTTTCAGGTAGGTAAATGTAAAATAACACTGCATAGTCTTCACTGTATAAATGAAATAGATGAATCCTTATTAAAGCTTCAAAAGTTATTCAGTCAAGAGCAGTTTCTTTTTTTTTTTTTTCTTGAAGTGACAGCAGCCTAATTTACCTGCTAAAGCATACGATGCTGATCTGACACCCATGCAATTTTTTCCCCATCTCTTTACATTAATGTCATGGGTTGAGGTAATGGTTGAAGTGAGGACTCAAGGATGCAGAGGAATATAGGCTTTATTAATATAAAAGTAAAACAAAACACAAACAAACTACCCCGTGGTCTTGACTAGGCTTGACTAGGCAGGGAACATGCAGCATTGCAGACAAGACTTGACTTGGCAGGAACACACATGACAGGAATCATCAGATAGGCAGGGACAGGGTAACAACGACATGCAACAGCATGCGACGATGTGCAACAACGAACTGGCACAGGACAGCAAACACAAGGGGAATAAATAGGACAGCAAACAAGGCAGGTAATGAGGGAGGACAGGTGGGGAAACTGAACCAATAATCAGATAACAAGATGAGCAGGGTCAGACAATAGACAGGAGAGCACATGGCACAGCAAAGCATAACAAGACAAGCCATGTGCTCACATCAAACATGAAAATCACAGACAAGCACATAACCAGTAATAACCAATCGCTAGCCATTTGCTTACACAATAACACAGACAAAGACAGGAGAATATGGGAGTGTCAGGGCTCTGTCACAAAACAAAACAAAAAAAAAAAAAAACACTAGAACAAGGTGACAGAACCCTGACAATTAATTTAAAACTTAAGTCATTTAAGACTTATTACAAGGATACTCACAAACACGGGCATTTAAAACTAAAATCAGTACTGGAGCACAGTCTGAGAAGCGGTTTACTGTGCACACATTTTGGGTGCATGCACACAGAGTCTAGACAGCGAGCCAGGCCCAGTACCGAATTAAGTTTTCTTTTGCTTGAATGAATGATTGACTGATCATAGGACAGGCCTACACGTGGACCATCCTCAGTCGGCCACTGTCTCTTGCTTCACAGAGCTGGTAAGCAGAACTCAGATAATGTGACCATACACTGTAACAATAGCTAAAAGATGGATGGAAGAGATGGAAGAAAAAGAAAAAAATGGAAGAAAAAAATGGATGTTGCGTTAATTGTATTAAATATTTTAATGCGTTAAAAATAAAATATTAATAGCAGAAGTTAACATGTTATTATTGACAGCCGTAAAAATAAGACAAAATAAGATTTAAAATAAGCTAAAACATCTAACAAAATAATTATTATTTTAATTCACCCCCCATTTGTCTATGAAGAACCAGGATTCACAGTCTTGGAAAACCTGGATTTATGAGAGAGCCTAATTTTTAAAAGTATGATTTCTAGACCTGAAAAAGTCATGTAAATTAATAATATCTTAAAACTCATTTTTAAAATAAATATTAATTTTTCTTGATTTTTTCCCCCCGCCTATTAAAACTTCTGACACTTACCCCCGGTTTCACAGACAAGGCTTAAGCTAGTCCTATACAAAAATGCATGTTTGAGCTGTTTTAACTGAAAGCAACTTGCACTGATAGATCTTAAAATATGTCAGTGCCATTGTTTTGTCTCAAGATGCACACCATGATTTTTTTTCTAGGGCACGCTTATAAAAACTACTTAAATGCCCTAATTGAACTAAGGCCTGGCTTAGTCTAAGCCCTGTCTGTGAAACCGGGCCTTAATTATTTTAATATTAATTATAATTATTTTAGTTACATAATTTAATCTATGGACAATCCTTGCGTTTGTAAATTAAAAAGGGTGGGGGTGGCTTCAAATATTGTTGTGGACAATAGGGAACCTTGAAGTCAAAAAGGTGGTAGAGGATAATCTCCTCTATTTCTTTGCTGGTGAAAAACAGAAAGAGACTGGCTGTCAAGGCAGAAATGATAACCTGGTATAGATATTTCATTTGAAATCTGGCATCTATTACAGAAACAAGTAAGAATTACAGCTATTGTCTGTAGTATGACACATACACACACACACACACACACACACAAACACAGAAAGAAATAATGGGGATATTGTCATATATCAACACATCTGAAAACTCTGGGGGCATTACAACACCATCTGTATATGTTGAGAAACTTGACCCCTTTTTTTAAATCACCATTACACATGTGCTCAGACATACACTCTATAGCCATCTTTTAGCTTGCTCTATTAGCAGGAGAATCAAAATCATTTTGTATTCCTCATCGACCAGCTATTACCCTCGTTTACTCATTGAACACAGACCTCATTATTAACCTAAATATAAATCCTCTGTATAATTCGAATGCTAATGAGTGTGTAATGTTAGAGAGGCTTGAATGTGAACTGTGTCTGGAGACCACTGAGTTCTGTTCTATTATGTTATGCTGCAACCAGCTGTTTAATGAATCTTATGTAAACAGATCAAAAAAAAAATGTCTAGTCACTTTGGCTTTGGGGAGTCATTTATTAACTAGATCAAAATTCTTTATACATCACCTTCAGTCAACGGTCATCACTAATGGACTAACATCACATAGCTACACACTGCACCGGGGGACTAGACAAGGATGCCCCCAACCCCCCAACCCACCCCCTATTCACCATTTTCATTGAACTGTCAGCAGCAGCTGTGAAAACATCTGCATTAAAGGAATTCAAACAAACACTACAAAATCAGCCTTTATGCTGATTATTTAGTACTGTATCCCCCATCATCATTACAAGAAAGGATTAAACTCGTTGATTCATTCTCTAATATTTCCGAATAATCAACTGGAGAAAATCTTCTATTCTTTCATTACATTCCAACAGCTTGGATGTGACATTCCATACACCACATATGCACCCATTACATCACATACTTAGGCATTAATGTTTCCCCCAGGCTGTCAGAGATGTTTGGACTTAACTTTACTCCATTACTCAAAACAACAAGATGATGAGCTTCAACGCTGGATGAACTTATCACTATCCATTTTGGGCAGAATATCAGCCATCAAAATGACAATACTCCCAAAATTAAACTATTTATTCTCAATGATTCCAATAAAACCCACCCTCACCTGGCGTCAATCTCTAGACTCAACTATTACCAAATTTTACAGGAAAAATGTAACTGACAACCCTACAGAAACTAAAAACACAAGGAGGACTGGAAGCACCACATTTCTACCACTACTTTCTGTCCAGCCAGCTTCAAAATATATACAAATGAACCCATCAGAAAACATATGGTTAAATGAGTTTTTAAATTTTACAGTTAACAAGAAGCTGCTTAACTTCAGCACGTGGGCAGAAAAAAGGCATGACACAACTTCAACACATCTTTCATAATAATAACCTGTCCTCATTTTCCTATACTTGGTCCAGAAACACGGCATCAGGAGTAAATGTTTTTTGGAATACCTAAAAATCAAATCATCCTTCTATTCAATCAAAAATTCGACATGCAGACCACTAACCTAGACCTCTCCTCTTCAATCTCAGAGTTAATTACTTTATCTTCCTCAAAAAAAAAAAAAAAAAAAAATTCCAAAATATATAGAATAATATCAAAATCGGACAACACTTTAAGCTTACCAAATGATAAATGGGAATCAGACTTATCCATTACTTCCGATGCCGATTTCTGAACACAAATCTGCAAAAATATCTACTTCATGACAAAATATGCTAACCTGCAACAGTATAAGGTTTAGATCTCACCTAACTGGACAGAAATTGTTTAAAATGGGATTTACTTCAGAAACCTGTTCACACTGCACACAAAGTAACCCAGACAACTATGTTCACACCATTTGGTATTGCACCCCAATTAAAAATTTCTAGAAAAGCATCACTGAATCACTATCCATCCTTATGGGATGTCACATCCCAATGTCTCCCTCCCTCTGTATATTAGGTTACATATCCATAATCAATTTAAACAGCACAAACAGCCAATTACTCCTTGTGGTGCCAACTATCACCAAGAAAACTATCCTCATGAGCTGGAAATCAAGTAACACCATACATATTCATGAATCCACTGACCTTCTTTGCCTGAAACCAACCACAACTATACACCTCCATCTACATCCACATATGATTGGGGGGGTCATTAGTTGATTGATTACATTTTTTTTTTTTTTTTTCACTCACATACACAAACAGAATAGACAGACATAGATATACATGTAGCCCCTCTAGTTCACACCTGCCCGCTCCAAGCGGGACGCGAACCCAGGCCCATCTGCATGGGAGGTGGGCGCTCTAACAAGGAGGCTAAAGACCACAGTCTCCAGTGTCAGTCGCTAGAGCACCTCTTGAGTACAGGGGAGTGAGGTTTACACACACACTAGCCTACTTCTGTTACAGAGATATATATATATATATATATATATATATATATACACACACACATATATATATATATAGATATATATAGAGAGAGAGAGAGAGAGAGAGAGAGAGATCAGTAGGATTTTAGTACAATAGACAATCAAAGAAAGTGTTTGTTTTATTTCTCATGTTTTTTTTTTTTTTTTTTTAGATAACTGGTATCAATCTCAGACAGGTTTGTTAAGTGGTTGGCAGGTTTTCTACTAAAGAGGTTGTTCCACATTATTAAGCAAGTCACAGTTCTCATGCAACATGGGGAGGAAGAATATTTTGCAAAAACTCAACTCAGATATTGTCGAACTGTCAAAAGACTTGTGATTTAGTGATTTAGAGCACAGAAGAACCCAGTGAGATAAAGGCTAAGGGATGTTTCTGTCAAACTAATTATCCCCCAGTTTCACAGACAAGGCTTTAGCCTAGTCCCAGACTAAAATGCATGTTTGAGCTGTTTTAACTGAAAGCAACCACTGTTTTGGCTCAAGATGCACATCAGTAATGTCTTTTCTTAGGTGCATTTATAAAAGCTAAATAAATTGATTGTCCTAAAAGAACTAGGTCTAATCCTGGCTTAATCTAAGCCCTGTCTGTGAAACCAGACCTAATTGTATTAAAGGGGCAGCTATAAAAAAAAAAAAAAAAGGAAAAAGCCACTGTTCATCAGCAAACAGTTATTTGAAGTTGCTGGTGTCTCTGGAGTCTCAAGAACCCTTCAATGCAGGCTGACAGTTGTGAATAAAGTTGCATTTCAGCCGCCCCTAACCAAAGCTCACAAAGATAAATGTTTACAGCGGGTATAGAAATACATGAAGACTCATTTTTAAATATTTATTTTCACTGATGAATGCTGTGCTGCAATGGATGGTCCAGATGGATGGATTTCTGGATGGTTGGTGAATGACCACTCCATTCCAACAAGACTGCAACGTCAGCAAAGAGCTGGTGGGTTATTATTCATGCTAGAACACTGGGAAGAGAGATGGAAGGTCCCTTTAGGGTCTCTTAGGGTGTCAAAATGAGTTCTACAAGATATATGGAGTTCATTACTGACCATTTTATGCTATGGTATAAAAAGAAGTATTGTGTCTTCTGATATAAAATTATTTTCATGCACGACAACGCACTATCCCAAGCTGCAAAAACACCACAGCAATAAATCTACACCCACTGCAAATGTTTCTCTTTGTGAGCTTTGGTTAGGGGTGGCTTAAATGCAACTTTATACACAACTCTCAGCCTGCAGTGAGAGGTTCTTGATACTCCAGAGACACCAGCAGCTTCAAATACCCGTTTGCTGCTCAACAGTGGCTTTTTTTTTTATAGCTGCCCTTTTATTACAATTAATTTGTCTGACAGAAAATTACCTTAATAAGCCTTTATCTGACCAGGTTATTCTGTGCTCTAAATTACACAAATTTTTGTCAGTTCGACAATCTCATTTTCGAGCAATCAAAGATTTCGCAAAATATTAGTTGTTTTTATGTATTTTGCAATTTCATGCTTTTCATCTTCAGAAAGATCTTTTTTCCTCCCCATATTTCATGAGAACTGTGACATGCTTAAAAATGTGGAACAACCACTTTAAGGTTTTCCATTTACCGAAGAAGACCTGGAAAACTACCTAAACCTGTCTGAGAGTGATCCTAGTTATCTAAAAAGATATGAGAAATAAAACAAACAAACACTTTCTTTGAAAAACTATTATTGTACTAAAATCCTACTGACATGTCACTTGCACAGTGTATATATTTATATATACACAGGACTTATCAAAATTGACTTGTCATGTTTGTTAGTATGTATGTCTGTTTGCCTTGGTTATTTTGTATTTGTAACATGTAAACAGTGTCACATTTCTTGTTTGCATAATAAAAAAAAAGAATTAACAGAGTTTTACACTTATCACCTGTCATACAGAAGCAGGACCGTATGTCTCCTCTCAGTAAGGGCTCCAGCCATAGCCTCTTCTGTTCCTCAGTGCCAAACAGGTGCAGTACTTCCATATTCCCAGTGTCTGTTAGAAATTTACTGCATCAATACTACCATAAGTCACTCACAATTTACACTACTGTTTCAAAGTTTAAGGCCAGTAATTTTCTTTTACAAAAAAATTTACTTTTATTTCAGCAAGGATGCATTAAATTGATTAAGACTTTTATAATGTTATAAAATATTTCTATTTCACATAAATGCTGTTCTTTTGAACTTCGAATTCAACAAGGGTCCCGAATCCTGTATCACAATTTCCACAAAAATATTAAGCAGCACTTTACATTTTAAATTACATTTTAAAATTAGGGCTGTCGATTTAATGCGTGAGTTTAATTACTTAGTAATTGCAGTAATTGCCACAGTGCGAGCACAGTCTGCTCTGGCCCAGGGACACGAGAGCACAGAGCGGATCATACCACAAAAGGTATCGGACCCATTTAAATTCTGCACAGAATGCTATATTTTAAAGTGATATAGAGGAGATTAGGAGGATAAACGGTTACATATTAAAAGGAAACAGAGGTTTTACGTGCTGTGATATAAACGAAACGCTATTGGCTATTTTAAAAAGGGGGTGGGGCTGTTAGATATATCTTCCTGTTTCAGTTGAAATTACGTCAACACATTGAATAACGCTGCGCGTTCCAAGACACTTCAGCAGGCCTTTAAGTATTTAATGCACCCGCACCGCCCCAGACCTACGTGAGTTTGTGTCTCATATTTATATCATGATATAGTTAAGCAATTTCACATGAGTAATGAGCTTGACATTTGATATTCAACAGTGCTTTGCATCTGCCTGCATTGACATCATTTTCTTTAAGAACTGCTGTGCAGCCAAAATTATATACCAGTTATCACTGTAAAGCTGCTTTGACTGCATCTGCATTGTAAAAAGCGCTATATAAATAAAGGTGACTTGACTTGACTTGACTAATGAGCGCAATATCACACGTTTTTGTCCAGAATAGCACGAGTGCAAATGTGATAGATTTTTTTACAACAGTTCCATAAATAAGAAGTAAATATTGTATTATATTAAACACAATATTGTCTGCTTTTGCTCAACTTTGCCAACAAAAATATTACCTATAAAGCCAGGGCAGAACTGTTGTGCAAAAAAATTATCCAAAATCAATTTGAGCAAGTACATAACAGCCAGTGTTCAAAACTATCTCCTTACCTTAGCCTGATTCACAATGGTAAGCTGGTAACAATGTTTTCTAATTGGAGTGGTACTGGTAGGTTTCCGCGGGAAATTCAAGCATGCCGCCGTTCGTCTTTGTGTCATTACATCAAGTCTGTTTACATAAAGGAGCTATATATCGCATGTAAGGATGCTGCAGGTGATGGATCATTTATAGCCTTTTCTCACAGCAGCTGAAATAATTAAACTTATCATTTTGATCGTGGATTGTATGGTATGACAAATTAACGTAAGAGATTAGACTGTACAGAAATTGAAATCTACAGGTAACGCTAATACACACTAAATACACATCACGCAATGCTGATGTTGTTAATATTAACAATTTGAGAACAAAGTATAACAATAATAATAATTTGCACGGTTTCATGCAATATGAGCTAAGCGATCGTTAGATTTAATCACCATTGGTAGCGCGATTTATCGTAATGCTTTTTTCCTCAGTTGGTCAGAACAAAAGTGGCAGATTTGTTACTTGTTCAGATGACATTTTCTGGTGAAAATTCTTATTTTTGTCATACTTCCAAGACTACAATCTGTGATTTCGAAGTATCTGTACAGTCTGACAGCCACACATTCTCCTCAAAACATTAGATTCATCTGCGCTGAGGAGCCCCGGGTTACTTCACTGTAGCCCTGTTCCCTGAAAAAGCGGGAACGAGAAGCTGCGCTTTTATTTAGCGCTGTGGGAACATCTTTAGTCGTGACCAGCTGTGAATATATGTGTAGAACAACGTCAATGAAATTGACCTATATTTATAGCCTGTGTGACGTCATCGGAATGCGCCGATGCGAGGCTATAATTAGATGAACCGCAGGTGCGTCTGCAGATATTTTGTCTGAAGAGCAGTCCTGGGACATCCCAGTGCAGTAATGAAATGCAGCTTCTCGTTCCCGCTTTTTCAGGGAACAGGGTTACAGTGAAGTAACCCGGGGCATTCCCTTTCAAAAGCTACACTCAAGCTGCGCTTTATTTAGTGCTATGGGAACGAGAACACCCACGCCGCCGCACTGTGTGTCCGGACTCCCAGGCTGTGAAGTGTGTCACAAAGCGCAGAGAGTCTCAGACACTAGCTTGCGATGTTGACTCAAGGACGCAAGAGCCCGGAGTTACATGAACATCCAAACTATAAAACCTTATGAATGTGTGCGGAGAGGACCAACCTGCCGCATCACAAACATTTTGTAAGGGGGCGCCCCCCGCCAAAGCTCTAGAAGAGGCAACCCCCCCGGTGGAATGAGCCCTGATGCCTGCTGGCGAAGTGTGACCACGTGCCTCATAGGCAAGGGCAATAGCATCTCTCACCCAAAGTGACATGGTCTGTTTCGTGGCGGCCGCACCCCTGTTATGGCCGCCATAACAAACAAATAGTTGCTCTGACTTACGCCACTGGCTAGTGCGGTGGACGTAGGTCTGAAGAGCACGGACTGGACACAGTCTGTGAAGTCTCTCCTGATCTGGCGTAGTGAACAGCGGAGAGCAGAAGGCTTCGAGAGTGACCGGATGCAAGTTAGAGAAAGGAACCTTAGGCAGATAGTCAGGATGAGGATGCAAAATAGCTTTCACCATTCCTGGGGCAAAGTCTAAACAGGATGGCACAATGGACAGAGCCTGCAAGTCCCCAATTCTTTTTAGAGAAGTTATAGCCATGAGAAAAAACATTTTCAGAGTTAACAGCTTGTCAGAAACTGACTCTTACGGTTCAAAGGGGGTCTCAACCAGGCCCTCCAAGACTATTGCTAGGATCCTGGTTCTAGAAGGAGGCCTAAGCCGCCTAGCTCCTTGAACGAAGCGAGAGAGCAGGACATGCTTGCCCAAAGGCACCCCGTCAATCAGAGCATGACAAGCCGAAAGAGCGGCTACATAAACCCTGAGAGTGGCGGGGCATGTGCCTGATGATAATTTTTCCTGCAGAAAAAACAGAACTGTAGCAACTTGGCAGTTTACTGGATCTGCATTGTGTGCAGTACATATCTTTCAAAGACACCCCATTTGTTGGTATAACTTGATCTAGTGGAGGGAGCCCTAGCATTTAAAATGGTCTCGATAACATCAGGTGAAAGTCCTGTGTCCCTCAGTTGGTTCCCCTCAGGGGCCAAACATGAAGGTTCCACATCTCCGGCCGGGGATGAAATATTGTTCCCTGTGCCTGAAACAGAAGGTCCCTCCTCTCCGGTATCGCCCAAGGCGAGATATCTGGGGATATAAATCGCCCTGAGGGACAGGAACTTGTCCTGAGCGCAGAGCAGAATGCGCTGCACTAGCCTGTCTAGACGTCGCATACGTCAATTTGTATTAGAGGCTACCGCAGTAATGTCCACCCGCACTAGGACATGGTAACCCCTTAACTGGTGGAGGAAGTACTTCAGGGCCAGAAATACAGGCATCAATTCGAGGCAATTCGAACTGGAGCATCATCGTATAATCACACGCCCTTGCACCCAAGATAGTCGAATAAGTTGACATTGAGCGCACAAAGGCACACGAAAAAATAAGGTTTTCCCCATGAACAAGTTAACGTCATGGTGAACCTATTTTATTTTGCTTATATTATATATGGCCATTTTACTTATTAATTCCTCAGAATTAAATGCAGCTAATTACCAGACAAGTAAACACTGTCTGAATGAAAAGCTGTGCTTAAATCTTTCATAGATCAGCCTGGAATGCCTGTAACACAGCCATTGTGAACAGCGCAGTACCAGCCTCACTCGCTGTGAAACGCCTCTGATGATGCGCCCCCAGGGGAGAGATAGCACGCGAGCGTCTCTCCGATCTGAGGCAGCATCATATAAACGTGTGCCTTCGCACCCGCGACGGGTCGACGTCCCCAGACAAACAAAACAATACTGGTGTGTCCGATTCGGAGATGGAACGCGAATACGTAGACACACACCGTTTGCATTATTCAGCCATGACTTTCTCTCAATATATAATATATGTGTGTTCAATTTTCACTTGTCAGACAGAGTTGAAAAAGCAACAAAGGGAGAGAAAGTTTTGCACACTGCCTGTCAAATCTAACTCTAAACTAAACACACACACACACACACTCTTCACAGTATGGTCTCTGAAGACAAAAGACCTGCAGACGCACCTGTCGTTCATCTAATTATAGCCTCGCATCGGTGCATACCAATGACGTCACACAGGCTATAAATATAGGTCAATTTCATTGACGTTGTTTTACACATATATTCACAGCTGGTCATGACTAAAGACGTTCCCATAACACTAAATAAAGTGCAGCTCGAGTGTAGCTTTTGAAAGGGAACTGCAATTGCAGGTTTCAAACAGAGATGGCGACAAAGAGGCAAAACTTATGGATTGCAGCTTTAATTCTTAAAAGAGTTAGCTGTTTGAATGAATGAATGACTCATTTAGACATTTACCGCCACCTACAGTCAGTTTTAGTTTTTTATTTAGAGTATCATTTTTATAGAGTATCAAAAAATAATTTTTCCATATTAATAAAAACCATTAAAGGTATAATTCATCCAAAAATGAAAATTCTGTCATCATTTACTGACCCGCATGGCCGTTGAAGCCTTAAAGTTTATGTGTAATTAATTCTATGTTGAATCAAATACAGTGTTTTTTTTTTCTAAAGCAACTTTTTGTAATATCCATTTGATGTTTTTCATATTTAACACAATAATGACTTTAAATAATCTTTTGAGGGTTATTTCTCAGGCCAAATTTGATGTGCGAATAATTTGTGATTAATTACATTTAATTTATCGCCACATTGTGTAATTAATTAGATAAAAAATTGTAAATGCTTGACAGCCCTAAAATACATTTAAAAAAAAAAAAAAAAAAAAAAATTTAATTGTAACAATATTTTACAATATTACTGAAATAAATGAACAAATAAATGCAGCCTTCATGAGCATAATAGACTTCTTTCCAAAACATTTAAAATCTTACCGACCCCAAATTTTTTAGCAGTATTGTAAATGCAATTATGCTGACATACAGTATGTAGTATTGAGTGAGATTTTCTGTTGTAAACAGAAAGTACATCTACAAATCATATTTAAGAGGGTGGATTCTGGAATCCACTGCTGCTTCAATGTATATCTTTAGAGTGATTTATAATCAAGTTATTAATTTTTATTCTTCTAAATATTAAATGATTTGAATGACTTCTTCAGCGCATGTTAAAGCATTTATTTTACTTTCCGTCTTCAATCACTAGAGAATAATGACAAATATTGTCTGTGCCTTTCACTGAGAGAAAAGTACAACTTATCTGTATGTTTTGGGAAACTTCCTGATTAGAGCAAGAGCTTAGCCAACTTCAACCTTGACGAAGCTATGTATCTGTATATGTGTGCTAGTATTTTTGTTACAGATCCTGTATTGGAGAGGAGAGGACCTAGGTCACTTTGTGCCAAAAACCAGGATCCTTGTGTCATCCGGATAATCAGTGGAGATATGCTTATGTCTATCATTCCATGTGTGGACATTTTCTAAGTTTATCTGTTTCTTAACCAAACAGAATCAACCTGAAGTAATGATGTAATTTAATAATTGTAATATTGTTGTGGAAATGTGAATGTATGCAGGGTGGCCTACAAGCTCCTTGTGGGTGTTGAAGCTGATTTCTGCTGATGAAACTGCAAACTATTCTTTTCAATAAAATTTTCTTCAATGTATTTTTTTTTTTTAACTCTGACTCCAGGTCTTCATTCATCATATCTGGTCTTTGGGTCTCAACTGTAAATTCCCCTACACTATCAAATGTACTTGTATGATATACAATAAATATAAAAACAAATATCAGAATTGACAAAAACAACAACAACAACAACAACATGTAAATATAACTCAAAATATGACATTTCTCTGATTAACCTGATTTCCACTAATAATAGTTGTAAAACTTGTTACATTTAATGTTACTTTTATTATTCTGTGCTATAATATATAACATTATACTTATATATTGTAAGTAAGTAGTGTACCTTAAGCAGCTTTAAATGGGACCTATTATGCAAAATTCACTTTTACATGGTGTTTTAACATAAATGTATGTCGGCAGTGTGTGTACACAACCACCCTATAATGATAAAAATCCACCCACTCTTTTTTTTTTAAATCACCATAAAACCTCAAGTCTCATAGAACAAGCCGTTTTCATTTTCTGTCGTCACATTAAAGCTAATAAATTAAAGCTACTAAATTATTAATTACTAATTATTAAAGCTACTAAACTTATTCAATCAAGAGAAGTGTGATTTTCTGTTTTTCTTTTGTTGTTTGATATTAACTGCATATTAAGCAGTAGGTATATTACACTGTGTATATATAGAAAGCAGTGTATATTACACTGCTTTCACTTTAATACACAGATCTAATATACACATGCAATTTCTTGCTTTTTACGTTCACAGATATAACCGTCTGTGTTTATGTGAACTTTGTGTGTTCATAACCTTGTATATTTGACAGTTTAAGCACAATAAGACATGAAAGAGAACTTAGTTTAATACTCACAGGACGTGCTGTCTGACAGCCAGCTTTCTGTGCGCAGGCTTCAGATGTGTGCACATGTTTTTCTTTCCACTCAAAAATGGGCATTTACAACATGGTATAATAAATGATCTGTGGGGTATTTTGAGCTAAACTTCACAGACACATTGTGGGGACACCTGAGACTTATATTACATCTTGTAAAAAGGGGCATAATAGGTTCCCTTTTAAAGGGGACCTATTATGCAAAATTCACACACATAAATGTGTGTTGGCAGTGTGTGTACACAACCACCCTATAATGATAAAAATCCAACCACTCCTTTTTTTAATATCCATAAATTATAAGCAGTGTCTCAGAACAAGCCGTTTGCAGGTTCCTGGCAATGTGACGTCACATTAGCCACAGGCCCCGCCCACGAATGCTGACAGACAATGCCGTTTTAACACAGAACTGCCCTGAGCGAGTTCACAGCGAGTTGTACACAGTCCGCCATTGCTGCACTGACGAGAAATTCTCCCAAGAGTTTTAGGTGTTCTGTAGCTGGATGGATTAATCCACATAGCTCTCTCCATTTACTCCCTAAATCTGTGCCGCTGAAGACGAGGTGGATTAATTTTGTTTCCAAAAAAAATGCTCTCTCAACTCTACCGAAATTCGACTGCTTTGTGAACGAATGTCAATACAAACGGACAATACAAAACAGAGGTTGTGCTAAAAATTTGTTACTCAAGGATAGATCAGTACAAACTGTTCGTGATCCAGCTTACAGTGAGTCTCCAGAGCGATACTGGATACGGTAGAAATGAAGGTGAGAGCACTCTATTACAGTTCATCTGAGATTTACGGATATAAAGTTTACCAGTTTATTAAGCACCACCCGAAAAGGCATAAGGTCTTTATATATTTGTTTACTGTTAGTTGTAACGAGTGTTTCTGTGTACTTCGCTATGTATGTTGCAAGGGAGAGAGAGAGAGAGAGAGAGAGAGAGAGAGAGTTAATGGATAATATTTTAATGCACACTTGCACTGTGCTTTATTAAGCTCTCAGATGCTTCATATTTTGTCTGAAGTACAATAAACGCTATAAAACTCATCAGTAAACAGGCTTGTACTAATATAGTGGATAAAAACAAGAAGACAATATAAATTATAACCGTAATTAAACTAAACTATACCTGTTCTATCTCCATGCAGCATATATTCGCAGTTTCTGACATTACATTGCATCCTGACTGACTCCTGACACCGAAAAATGAGCTCTTGAAGCTCCGCCCTCTTAGGCAGAGTGCAGCAGCTCATTTGCATTTAAAGGGCACACACTGAAACGGCGCGTTTTTGCTCAGCCCCAAAAAGTGGCAATTTTAACATGCTGTAAAAATTATCTGTGGGGTATTTTGAGCTAAAACTTCACATACACACTCTGGGGACATTAGAGACTTATTTTACATCTTGTAAAAGGGAGCATAATAGGTCCCCTTTAAGCCATAATCAAAAATCCTCATAAAAACAGTCACATTTCTGACTCATGCAGAGGCACACACCCACCTGGGGCCTGGCAGTTGAAGACTTCGGGGGCGTAGAAGCAGTGTCCGGTCTCCTCTGCGATATGAGCATAATCCAGCTGAGAGAGGCCACTCTCTGCAGGAAGAAACAAATTCCACAAGCCTACAGCTCGAGCCTTTGCCTGCTCACACAGATACATACCGAGAAAATCTTATTCACTCCAGTTCAATTCTTCTTGTGAATTCTTCATTATTCTTTGCAACTACACTACTGATGAAGTTTGGGGTTGGTATAATTTACTCCAGCCATTACTCCATTGTTCAGTGTCACATGATCCTTCAGAAATTATTCTAATATGCTGATTTGATGTTCAAGACATTTCTTATTATTATCAATGTTGAAAAAAAAAACAGTTGTGCTGCTTAATATTTTTGTGGAAACCATGATACCAGTCTTTGCTGTCACTTTTGATCAATTTAATGTAATCTTACTGACCCAAATGGCAGTTTAAGTTGTGATAATATAGTACTATATAATATGCCAATGACTGTATGTATCATCACCTTCAACTCTTCCAACACAGGAGGTGTGTGCCATCTCTCAGGTGTATCCTTGTATTTGGCGTAGTACTCCTTTACTTCCTAAAACAAAAGAGATACTATAAGGAAAATCTTATTTCTCCTTTTATTACACACAAACAATATAATTGTACACAAACAAACAAAAAACACTTATTACTATTATTAATAATTCAATATGTTATTTATAATTTTATTGTATTTTTATTTTTTAACAATAATTTAATTTAAATTTTGTAGATTTTTAATCGCATTTTATATTTGTATAAATTCAAATAACCAGACCATCTCTCCTGATTATATGAAAGATATTTTGTCATCATAGTTTTCTGAACTCATGTGGTATTTACATGAGGATTTTCCACACAGCTGACAGTAGTGCTGACCTTTTGGGCAGGAATTACGTGCTTTCTCATGAACTCTTTCACATGCTGAAGGACAGCCTGACCTTTGGGTGACTGCATGAACAGCTGATCAGAGATCGGCAGGGCTAATGTGGGGCTGCAATCAAAAACCACGTCCTTTATAAAATACCATAATTATTTATAATTACATCCAATCAAAATTTTAAACAACATACCCTGACAATAAAAATACAACTAATAATTATACACCCTGTTTAAATGGAAACACATTTAATTACATACTCTTCTGCTAAGGAAACAACCTCAAAGATAAGATAAGATAACACAGAATGTTTTTCAAACAAAACTTGTTGTTAAACTGAATTAAGGAAAGATATCCTTTGAAAGTCTTTTTGACCAATGGAAAACTGGAAATAACCATTAAGAGATGGTCTGTCATGCAAGTAATTTCTCTAATGTGCATGAAGAGTTGAGACTGTGGTCTTATACCTGAAGGCAATCTGTAAACCCAGCTCAGCTAACGGCTCCACGCTCTCTCCAAACTCAGCTGCATTAATTGAACTGGCATTGCCCAACAAATGCCTTGCATAAATCCCCTAAAATGGGGAGAGAAAGATAATTATTGGCCCTGAATAAGTTAAGCACCTGTGTGGATTTTCTCTGTGTATAGTTGTGTTTCATAAGACAAAATAAACAGAAGGTTCACCAGTCATTCGTGAACTACTGTATACAACTGGCATTCTGGGAGTAAAATCATCTACCTTCACAGAATATGTTCATTAAATATGTTTTTCTCATTTTAATACATGGCTCTGGAATACTTGATTCTGATTAGTCAATTGTGCAGTCAAACATAATGGCCACTAACATGAATAACTGACTGTTGTCCCAAGCAATTGATTTCTTACATTAGTACTAGCATTCAAAAATTTGGGGTCGGTAAGAATTTTTAAAATGTTTTCGAAAGAACTCTTCTTTTAATATTGAGAAATAGTATTATAATTTAAAATAACGGTTTTCTTTTTTTTAAGATTTATTTGTGGCATTTTTACCTTTATTAAGATAGCTCACGAGGCTATTGGCGCCGACAAAATAACTGTTTTCTATTTGAATTTTAAAATGTAATTTATTTCTGCTGGCAAAACAGAATTTTCAGCAGCCATTATTCCAGTCTTTAGAGTCACATAATCCTTCAGAAATCATTCTAATATGCTGATTTGGTGCTCAAGAAACATTTCCTATAATTAAAAATACTGAAAACAGTTTAATATTGCTTAATATTCTTGTGGAAGTCGTGATACTTTTTTTTTTTTAGCATTATGATGAATAGAAATTAACAGAACAGCATTTTTTGGAAACAGATTTTTTGCGTCTTTACTGTCACTTTTTATCACTTTTTAATTTAATGCATTCTTCCTGAATAAAGTATTAATTTCATTGAAGAAAAAAAAAGAAATCTTCCTGACCCCAAATGTTTCATATCTCTCATAGTACTACAATATCCTTTTTTCCTCAAATAATTAATATTTCTAATCAGAATGATATTTAATGTCCATTGACCATGTATAATCTTGGCTATATTATCTTTCTACTGTCATTTTGTGTAAAGAAAAACTTTACATACACTTTAAAGTAAGAAAGTGAATGTACCTCCTCCATAACGGTGGGTGTTTTTATCTGATTGGTACAAACAGTTTAACTTTGTTTTAACCACAATGGCTTAACATGGCCTGCATGATCTTAATACCTGTGCAATTGCAGCCATTTTGAAAATAGCCATGGCAATGAAGAAGTTTAGCCGGGGAAGAGAGTTTGGGATCCCTCGACAACAGCAGTAAATGGAGATCAGGTCATCTGGAGAAGGAATTCCTGTTCAAAAGCAACAGATGGATTAAAACATAAAATATAGAGAGCGATAATAAAATAACATATAAAAGGACACTATTTTCTTAAAAGGTTAGTTAACCCAAAAATGAAAATACTTTACTCACCCTCATGTTAGTCTAAATTCATAAGACAATAAAGGCATCGTATCCATATGAATCAAGTGGTTTAATCCAAGTCTTGTGAAGAGATAAAAATGCTTTATATGAACGGATTTAGTTTATATTTATTCACATATAAACACACATACATAGAGTAAAGCACATGCGGTAAACACGAAAGCTTGTGTGTGTGTCACAAACAAACCTCATTGGTTCTCATGTGTCAAATACCAATAAGATTTGTTCTAGCAAATCTGCTAAGTAGTGGTTTCATTCTTCAGGTTTCATTTAAAAAAAAAAAAAAAAAAGGTCTTAATTTGCATTTCAAAGATTAACCAAAGTCTTATGGGTTTGGAACAACATGAGGGTGAGTAAATGATGAACTATCCCTTTAACTCTACAGAAATATAAAAAAATTAAAAACAAAAAAGGAGATTCTCCACCCTCCACTCCTGTAACACCACCCATTGTGCTGATGACTTTGTAGTGACTGGGCCAATAGTGTGGCATGAGGAAGTAGGCCAAGTCTGCTATTGGCTGTCCGGTAGTGGACAGTTCCCAATCCAGCACAGCCAGCACACGAGCCTGAAAGGAGATAATAAACCTTTCAGGAGACCCATATGTTACCACATGTAAAAATCTTTCATGGAAGGGACTGAGGTTTTGGTTTGACTGACAGAAACATAATGGTATATCAATTACCAACGACTTACAAACAATTATGTGGGGGAAAAAAGAGTTTCAATAAGCTTATTAAGAATGTTCTCCTAAAAGACATGTGATGTTATAATCGGTGGTTAATTAAAGATTTGCTCTGCCAGTTGGTTTAATGTAGGAAAATAGAGTTTCAATAAGCTTATTAAGAATGTTCTGCTAAAAGACATGTAATTTTATAATGGGTGGTTAATTAAAGACTTGCTCTGCCAGTTGGTTTTGATTCTTGATCTTCACAATTCTCTCTGTGGAAAATCATCCACTGACATAACGATATAAGCTTAAAAAGTCTTAAGTCTGTAATTAGTGCCACTGTGATAATAAAATATTTTCACCTTTTTTTTGCCAAGATTCTATAGAGGAATTTCCATACTTCATATTAAGTCCAACAAATAGATATAACATTTTTAAAAATTAATACTTTATTCAACAAGGACACATAAATTGATCAAAAGAGTCATTAAAGTCAATTATAATCTTCCAAAAGGTTTCTATTTAAAATAAATTTGGTTATTATTTGATCAAACTTTTAAATAGTATATATATATATATATTAGGGGTGTAACGGTTCAACTTCTGTTTGTATTACGGTTTGTCACGATTTTCATATTTTTTTCTACACCTTTATATATACATAAATACATACATATATATACACACATATACATACATATACACACACACACAACCGGTCAAAAGTTTGGAATCGGTAAGATTTTTAATGTTTTTAAAAGAAGTTTCGTCTGCTCACCAAGGCTGCATTTATTTAATTAAAAATACAGTAAAAACAGTAATATTGTGAAATATTATTACAATTTAAAATAACTGTTTTCTGTTTGAATATATTTTATAAAGTAATTTATTCCTGTGATCAAAGCTGAATTTTCAGCATCATTACTCCAGTCTTCAGTGTCACATGATCCTTCAGAAATCATTCTAATATGCTGATCTGCAGCTCAGGAAACATTTATTGTGTACAATTGTACAAAATATTTGTGTACAATATATATATATATATTTTTTTTTTTCAGGATTCTTTGATGAATAGAAAGTTCAAAAGAACAGCATTTATTTGAAATATCATCTTTTGTAACATTATAAATGTCTTTACTGTCACTTTTGATCAATTTAATGCATCCTTGCTAAATAAAAGTATTAATTTCTTTAATTTCTTTTCAAAAAAATAAAAATAAAAATTCTTACTGAACAGTAGTGTATAATGTTACAAAAGCTTTGTATTTCAGATAAATGCTGTTCTTTTGAACTTTCTATTCATCAAGGAATCCTGAAAAAAAGTACACAACTGTTTTCAACATTGATAATAATCATAAATGTTTCTTGAGCAGCAAATCAGCATATTAGAATGATTTCTGAAGGATCATGTGACACTGAAGACTGGAGTAATGATGCTGAAAATTCAGCTTTGATCACAGGAATAAATTACTTTATAAAATATATTCAAACAGAAAACAGTTATTTTAAATTGTAATAATATTTCACAATATTACTGTTTTTACTGTATTTTTAATTAAATGAATGCAGCCTTGGTGAGTAGACGAAACTTCTTTTAAAAACATTAAAAATCTTACCGATTCCAAACTTTTGACTGGTAGTGTATTCAGGTCATATTTTATATTATAAATATATATATATATATAAATAAAGGGGGAAATCTGAATTAGTTATAAAACTGAATATATAAATGTAAATCCTGAATATATAGTTATAAGTCAGAATATATAAATGTAAATCCTGAATATATAGTTATAAGTCAGAATATATAAATGTAAATCCTGAATATATAGATATAACTCTGAATTTATAAATATAATTCTGAATATATAAATGAAAATCCTGAATATATAGTTATGTCAGAATATGCATTTATAAATCCTGAATATATAGTCTTATAACTCTGAATATATAAATGTAAATACTGAATATACAGTTATCAGTCAGAATATATATTTATAAATTCTGAATATATAAATGCATATATCAGGGTTCGTACAGATACTGTGAAATAAAATTCCAGAACTTTCAAGGACTTTTCAAGCACTACTTTTTTGGTTTTCAAGGACTACAATCAGAGATCTCACTTATCAAACAAGATCTTTATTATCTTTCAAATTCTGAAAAAGGTAAATAGATAAATAAAAATAAACAAATAAAACAAAATGGTACAAATAAAGTGCAGCACATGCAATGACTGTGGTAACTTTAACCATTGAATGGATACTACAACAAAGATATTGCTTTCCTTATTCAAACTGATTTTTTTGTCATATATTGACCTGAAGAATGAAAGCTGTATCATATACTTGGATATTTATATGAGCACTATCACGCTCATAGCCATGCAAAACGTATTAATTTGGCATGAAAAGATTGTTTTATCGATAAAATATTAAGCACTAATTTCATACATATTGTCTTTCAAGTACCTTTACTGTTTATGGCTGTTTTCAAGGGCTTACCAGGACTTGAATTTCAAAAAGTCCAATTTAAGTACTTCAAGCACTTTAAGCACCTTGTACAAACCCTGATATATTGTCTACTTAGGGCCCAAATTTTAGCACAGAATTGTGGGTTTTGCAGATAATTTTACTCATTCCCACAAGTTCTATGCATATAATATGTGCTAAATTCCTGCAAGCAATTATTAGCATGCAGGTTGGTCACCCTCTCTCGTGAGTTCAGTGTGGCAACTGTGAGTTATATAAAGTCCAAATTGCGAGATGTAAACAATTGTGAGGAAAAAAAGTCAGAATTTTGAGATAAAAAGTTGAAATTACCTTTTTTATTTATTTTTAAATTCTGTGGTGGAAACAAGCTTCCATACCTTCACGTTCATTGCGGTCACAAAATTCTGGCCAGTTAATAATACATAGGATAACAAAATCACTCTTCTTAATTAGCACCCAAATACGCGAGAACACAATTTACACACCTATAGTGTATGAATAATTGTTGGCAGGAATTTAGCACATTATAAGAATGGAACTTATGTGAATCCTGTGCTAAAATTCATATGTAGACAACATATGGATTTATATATTAAGGATTTATAAATACATATTCTGACTTATAACTATACATTCAAATTTAAATTTATTTATTCAGATTTGTAACTATATATTCAGTTAGGAAAAGGCCACATAGGACACCCTATTGTATTCCATGCATTTCTTTATCAGGTGTGATGGAATTTTTGAATTAATAATGAACTAACATTTCTTTTCTTCTACAGGCCTAATAAGCTAACTTTGAAACAGAGAAATAGTCACTAGGACTGAGTATTGTAACAAGTGGAAAGATTCTGCTGTCTGGCTAGACAGCATCCTTCTAAGGACAAAAAATAGTCTTTAGTAAAATTGTTTTAATCTGTTGAGTAATCTGAACTATTAACCCGGTGATATTTTTTTGATGATCTTGTGATTCAGTTGTTCTAATCTAAATTTACTCCGCCAGTAAGCGGGGCAGAGGAACTGAGATGTTTTTCTTAAATCTGAACCAATCATATTAAGACTGATGATAATGAGTAATAGATGATGCTATACTGACTGTGAAATGTACCTGAAATCCTATAAAACCTGCTGTATTCCTTTGTTCGGAGAGAGATTCTCTGGGATTGATGGGAACTCTCCGGCTGTGATTAAAGCTTTGAAGGACAACAACTGGAGTCTCTGGTTATTGCTGCGCAGCAAGGGGACACTAGGTTTAAGAGGGTCAAGACGTTGACTGAGATATTATTGAGTGTCGATTAGGAGACGCTCTGAAAGATCAAGTGTATTACTGAGTGTCGATTTGGAGACGCTCCGAGAGATCAAGTGTATTATTTAGTGTCGATTTGGAGACGCTCCGAAAGATCAGGACATTTATTGAGTGTCGATTAGGAGACGCCCCAGGAACAGGTAAACTTAAGTCAGGTGCGTCTTGTAAAATCTACCACATAGGACATTACAAAAAAATCATCTGGATCCACTTTTAGCAGAAATAACTTGAAGTAATCATTTTCTGTACGACTTTATTAGTCTGGATTTCTTCCAATTCCTCCATCATTCTGGAGGAATTTGGCCCACTCTTCTTTACAACATTACTCCAGTTTATTGAGGTTTGTGAGCATTTGTTAATGCACAGCTCTGCCACAGCATTTCAGTCAGGGTGAGGTCTGGACTTCGACTGGGCCATTGCAACACCTTGATTATTTTCTTTTTCAGCCATTCTGCTGTAGATTTGCTGGTGTTCTTGGGATCATTGTCCAGTTGCGTGACCCAGTTTTGGCCAAGCTTTAGCTGTTGGATAGATGGCCTCACATTTGATTCTAGAAAACTTTGGTATACAGAGGAGTTCATGGTTGACTCAATGACTGTGAGGTGGTGCGCCAAGGGCCCATGGCTATAAAACAAGTCCAAAATCATCAGACCTCCACCCGCATGCTTGTCTTTTGGCATGAGGTGTTTGTGCTGATATGCTGTTTTTGGTTTTCACCAAACTTTGCAATGTGCATTTTGGCCAAACATCTCCACTTTGGTCTCATCTCTCCAAAGGACTTTGTTCTAGAAGTCTTACTGTTTGTTCAGATGCAACTTTGCAACTTAGCTTTTATAGAGTTGATCACACTTGCTGATGATCAGTTAATCAAAGGCATTTGATTAGCAGTGCCTGATTATTACATACCCTCTTAATTCCTATGTTAACAGTAAGGGTATCCTGACTTTGGCCTAGTTTTTGTTAAATAAATAATGACACGGTGTGATATGTCGTGTGTTGTTATTCATCTGAGGTTTTATTTTCCAAATTTTAAGACCTGCTAAGGACCAGGGGCTGTATTCACAAAACATCTTAAGGCTAAAAGTAGCTCCTAAATTGCCGATTTAGGAGAAACTCTTAAAAATAATGGGCGTGTCAGTCCTAATTTTAGGAGTCCTACATTTTTGCTCTAAGAGTATTTCACAAAGCATTTTAGCGCTAAAACTAGTTCCTAAATCTGTGAAACGTTAGGAGTAGTCAAGAGGACTCCTAAGTCACTAAGACAAAATCATAAACAATCCTAATCCACCCAAAGACACTGTAGCCTAACACCATTGAGGCAACAGCGACAGAGCCTTAGGTGCTGTACTTTTTCTTCATAAATGCAATACATTTTTGATTTATAGATTTGAATCTACGATGAGGCGCCAAAAATAAATATTTAACAAATAAATAAATATTGTCCGATTACCTGTGGCAGTGGTTTTCATGAGTTCACACTTACAAATAATTAAATAGAGTAAAAAAATATATAATAAGCGTATTTGGTGTGCTGTCCAAGGGCATCGAGGGCTCCGAGCTTGGACTTTAGCCCAAAACCAAAGTTCTCCCCATATCCCCAGCCGAGAGTGAGGAGCGGGGTGGCGGAGGGATGCAGAAAACTGTCAAAGTAACTATAGGCGAGTCGGCTCTCGTCTGTTCCTCCTCTCGTGGTGGTTAGATCGGCGGACAATTAACTGTATACTAGTTTAATTAGTGACACCTAGCCTACATTTTAAAACCTTTTTTTGAATATGGCAACATTTGTATTTTAAAACCTTTATTTTAATATGGAAACATGACACCTCCTTCTACAATATTTCTATGATTAAATGGCTGACAGAGACTCCTCCCCCTCAGCCAATCACTGTGTGCATACTCCATAGCAACGAGGTCAACCCCGCCCTTACTCTTAGCTTAAGACTTCAGTCTATTCCTTAGTAAAAGTTTGTCTCAGCAGCTTTGTGAATAGGTTTAAAATGTTTTGTGAATACGCCCCAGATGATTTATTATGCCCTGATACAGAAAACCATGGACATTTTTACATGACTGTATATATAAATATATATATATATATATATATATATATATATATATATAAATATACATATATATATATATATATATATATATATATATATATATATATATTATATTATATTATATTATATTATATTATATATATATATATATATATATATATATATATATACACCCCTCACATTTTTGTAAATATTTTATTATATCTTTTCATGTGACAACACTGAAGAATTGACACTTTGTAAAGTAAAGTAGTGAGTGTACAGCTTGTATAACAGTGTAAATTTGCCGTCCCCTCAAAATAACTCAACACATACCCATTAATGTCTAAACCGCTGGCCACAAAAGTGAGTACACCCCTAAGTGAAAATGTCCAAATTGGGCCCAATTAGCCATTTTCTCTCCCCGTTGTCATGTGACTCCTTAGTGTTACAAGGTCTCAGGTGTGAATGGGGAGCAGGTGTGTTAAATTTGGTGTTATCGCTCTCACTCTCTCATACTGGTCACTGGAAGTTCAACATGGCACCTCATGGCAAAGAACTCTGAGGATCTGAAAAAAAGAATTGTTGCTCTACATAAAGATGGCGTAGGCTATAAGAAAATTGCCAAGACCCTGAAACTGAGCTGCAGCATGGTGGCCAAGACCATACAGCGGTTTAACAGGACAGGTTCCACTCAGAACAGGCCTCGCCATGGTCGACCAAAGTAGTTGAGTGCACATGCTCAGCGTCATATCCAGAGGTTGTGTTTGGGAAATAGACGTATGAGTACTGCCAGCATTGCTGCAGAGGTTGAAGGGGTGGGGGGTCAGCCTGTCAGTGCTCAGACCATACGCCGCACACTGCATCAAATTGGTCTGCATGGCTGTCATCCCAGAAGGAAGCCTCTTCTAAAGATGATGCACAAGAAAGCCCGCAAACAGTTTGCTGAAGACAGGCAGACTAAGGACATGGATTACTGGAACCATGTCCTGTGGTCTGATGAGACCAAGATAAACTTATTTGGTTCAGATGGTATCAAGCATGTGTGGCAGCAACCAGGTGAGGAGTACAAAGACAAGTGTGTCTTGCCTACAGTCAAGCATGGTGGTGAGAGTGTCATGGCAGCTAAAACAACCAGAGGAAGACCAACGAAACACTCTCAGAAGGTTCACAACAAGGTTCCAATATGTCTGGGATATGTGGTGCTGTTAGCTGTTTTAAAAGTCGTCAGAGAAACCCCGAACTACAATTTTATTCGATCCCAAAGGAGTTAGATCGGCGGAAGAAATGGTTGGATTCATTCAGAAGGGACCACACCACTGGCAGCCAAACAGCAATGCACAACATTAATAACTGCTGGGACTGTCATTTACATAACATTATAATGAGAACACTATTGTAATAAAACGTTGTGAATTCTCTGTGTTGTTGTTTTAGCGTGTTGTTGTGGGAAGTGCTCGTCTACTGGAGTTAAACATTCTGATTAGCACATTAGTTCAAGCTTCACTTGTGCATTTGCGTCATTTTGCGCAGATAAAACTCGTAATATTAAATTTATGTAGTATAAATATCTGATTAATCTCATATAGGAATGTGTTTCGTTTAGGTAAATAACCCACAGAGCTTTGTACTGATGATCATCTATAGCTTCAGTGCGAGCGCTCAAACAGCAACGCAAAACATTAATAGATTGGGACTGTCTTCTTATACAGTGGTGGTCAGAATTATTGGCACCCTTGGTAAATATGATCAAAGATGACTATAAAAATAAATCTGCATTGTTTATCCTTTTGATCTTTAATTAATAAAATTAGCAAAAATCTAACCTTTCATTGAAGGAAAAGAATTGAAAGTGGGGGGAAAATCACATTATGAAATAGATGTTTTTCTCCAAAACACGTTGGCCACAATTATTGGCACCCCTAAAAATTTTTATGAGTAAAATATCTCTGAAGTATATTCCCATTCATATTTACATTTTTTAGCACACCAGGGTGATCATGAACATGAAATTGTCCAGCCATGACTTCCTGTTCCACAGGAGTGTAAACATGAGGAAACACAAAGGCCAAATTCCCTTAATCATTCATAACAATGAGAAAAACCAAAGAATATAGTTCTGATGTGCAGCAAAAGACTGTTAAGCTTCACAAAATAGAAAATGGCTATAAGAAAATAGCTTAAGCATTGAAATTCCCTATTTCCACTATCAGGGCAATAATTAAGAAGTTCCAATCAACTAAAGATGTTACAAATCTGCCTGGAAGAGGACGTGTGTCTAAATCGTCCTAATGTGAAGTGAGGAGGAAAGTTTGAGTGGCCAAAGACTCTCCAAAGATCACAGCTGGAGAATTGCAGAGATTAGTTAAGTCTTGAGTCTCAGAAAGCCTAAAAAAAATTATCAAACAGCACCTACATCCCCACAAGTTGTTCAGGAGGGTTTCAAGAAAAATCCTCCTCATTATCCAGAAACAATCTCCAGCATATTCAGTTGTCAGACAAGACTGGAACCGGCTTCTATGATCAGATGAAACTAAAAAAAAAAAAAGAGCTTTTTGGCAGCAAACCCACCAGATGGGTTTGGTGCACACATGGATAAAGTACCCCATGCCCACGGTTAAATATACTGCTGGATCTTTAATGTTGTGGGCCTATTTTTCTGCCGGAGGTCCTGAAAATCTTGTTCAGATACATGGTATCATGGATTCTATCAAATACTAACAGATAAAAATCAAAACCTGACCGCTTCTACTAGAAATGCCACAAAAATGTGTCACTGAGCACAAAATGAAGCTTCTGCCATGGCCGTCCCAGTCCCCTGACCTGAACCCTAAAGAAAATGAGTGGAGTGAACTGAAGAGAAGAAGCACCAACATGGATCTGGGAATCTGAAGGATCTGGAGAGATTCTGTATGAAGAAATGGTCTCTGATTTCTTGTCAGGTGTTCTCCAAACTCATCAGGCATTATAGGTAAAGACTCAGATCTGTTAACTTGGCAAAAGGAGGTTGCAAAAAGTATTGAATAAAAGGGTGCCAATAATTGTGGCCAATGTGTTTTGGAGAAAAACATTTATTTCATAATGTGATTTTCCCCCCACTTTCAATTCTTTACCTTCAATGAAAGGTTAGACTTTTGCTAATTTTATTAATTAAAGATCAAAAGGATTAACAATGCAGATTTATTTTACAGTCATCTTTGATCATATTTACCAAGGGTGCCAATAATTCTGACCACCACTGTACATGACCTTATAATCCTATATACTATTGTAATTTAACGTTGTGAATTCTTTGGGCTAGTTGCTGTGTTTCGGAGTTAGAGGAAGAACGCATCCACAACAGGAGCTACATTATTAATTGACTACGTTACTTAGTTCAAGTTCATCTGTGCGTGATTTTGTGCAAATAGCCTACTAGTTGTAATATTATTTCTATTTTGTATAAATATCTGAACTATCTTATATAGGATGTGTTCCGTTGAGTTAATTAAACCTCAGTTTAGAGGTTTTGATTCTCTTCAGCTTCAGCACACGCATCTCAAACAGCAATGATTAACAGTCATTAAAAATGTTTACTACTACTACTGTAATATTAAAACTTTCATTTTTTTTTTTCAAAAACATTAATGCATTATTTTTAATAACTAGCACTTATATTGTTCTCGTATTATTTTCATCAATGGTTTGTTTAAAATCATTTCCTCATTGTCCATTCGGAGGCTATTTAATTTTATTTATCCATGGCACATGCATTTTGTTTCTTCATAGTCTAAATATTGTTGTCAAATAATTTGTTTGCATTTAGGTATTTTGTTTTTATTATTTTTTTTTAATAACATCATATTAACATATTTTTTTGGTAACACTTTCTCCGGTGTATGGCACAAAATCACGCACGCATGAACTTGAACTAGTATTGTAGTCAGAATAGCTCCTGTTGTGGATGCATTCTTCCTGTAACAACACGCCGAAACACAGCAACATTTTAATACAATAGTGTGTACAATTAAAATGTTATTAATATGACAGCAACAATCGTAGATAATGTTTTGTGTTGCTGTTTGAGCGCTCGCGCTGAAGCTAAAGATGATCAACAGTACAATAAATTGCTGCTGTGTTAGTTGCCATCTCGGACACAAATATGGCGACGAGCATAGCGGAAGTGACGTCTTTGAAACCCATGGATAGTTCATTGAGGGAACCATGAATGCCAACATGTACTGTGACATACTGAAGCAGAGCATGATCCCCTCCCTTCGGAGACTGGGCCGCAGGGCAGTATTCCAACATGATAACGACCCCAAATACACCTCCAAGATGACCGCTGTCTTGCTAAAAAAGCTGAGGGTAAAGGTGATGGACTAAACCCTACTGAGCATCTGTGGGGCATCCTCAAACGGAAGGTGGAAGAGCGCAAGGTCTCTAACATCCACCAGCTCTGTGATGTCATCATGGAGGAGTGGAAGAGGACTCCAGTGGCAACCTGTGAAGCTCTGGTGAACTCCATGCCCAAGAGGGTTAAGGCAGTGCTGAAAAATAATGGTGGCCACACAAAATATTGACACTTTGGGCCCAATTTGGACATTTTCACTTAGGGGGTGTAGGTTACTCACTTTTGTGGCCAGCGGTTTAGACATTAATGGCTGTGTGTTGAGTTATTTTGAGGGGACAGCAAATTTACACTGTTATACAAGCTGTACACTCACTACTTTAAATTGTAGCAAAGTGTCATTTCTTCAGTGTTGTCACATGAATGCCAAGAGTGTGCAAAGCAGTAATCAAAGCAAAGGGTGGCCATTTTGAAGAATCTAAAATATAAAACATGTTTTCAGTTATTTCACACTTTTTTGTTTATTACATAATTCAATATGTGTTCATTCATAGTTTTGATGTCTTCAGTGAGAATCTACAATGTAAATAGTCATGAAAATAAAGAAAAACATTAAATGAGAGGGTGTTTTTCTTTATTTTCATGACTATTTACATTGCAGATTCTCACTATATATATATATATATATATATATATACACACACACTTTTTTTTGTTTACTACATAATATATGCACCATTATGGCGTTAAATAACTATTTATTTCATTTAATTATTTAAGCCAAAAAAATTTTAAAAAATCATCAGAATATGATTTGATACATCATAGGTATTAGTACCTCTGTAGGGTGGAATATCAGGTTGTCAATTCGGAAATCGCCATGAACAAGGGACACTTCATTGTCACTGGTTGGCAGGTTGTGGCTCAGCCAATCACAAAGTTTATCCATGGCTGGAATCTCTTTGTGGGCAGAGGCTTTGTACTGCTTTGTCCATGTGGACACCTGAAAACAAGACATAATTTCAAAAATTATTTATTTGGTGGGTCAAAAGATGACCATAGATTTAGAGAATGATAATAGTCCAAATTTAAAATTTTGATTTCAGCTCAATACCTTATGACTGATATTGTCTTTATCTTACCTGCCTTTTACAATAACCTGATCCCTTCCCGTATCCCAGGAGGCCAAGCGTATTTACATCCAGAGAGTGAAGTTTGGCTAGAGTCTCCACTGCTGCCACATACAGAGCAGTTCGCTCTGCTGCACTGACCCCTGGGAGCCTCAAGTCCCTGAAAATACGTCCCTGATGTGCAGACATACAAAATAACATCATCCCTGTTGTCCCTCCATTCTTAAACCATTCAAAACTACAAGGACTGAAAAGGTGGGGTGGAAACAATCATGACTGCCCCCTTCTGGCAGAGTGCATAATTTGAACTGCTTTAGCTAGATATAACTCAGACATGGACATGGTCAAACATTGTAACAACATAAATTAAATTATTAATCAAGGTAATTTCCACCGGCTACAGGTACCTGTACATGCTCCATGATGTAGAACTCTGTGCCGATGACACGAGTATCTGAGCAGTAAATCACAGGATGAGGAACAGGAAAGCCAACAGAATACAGAGCCTTTTGAACAGCATACTCTCTATCTATCTGCACACACAAAATCACACAATACATGTATTGTTTGACTGACACCAGTATGATGATATTAACATTATACATCATTACTGTTTTATCTGTCTTTAAACAAAGAAATAATGTTTACATTAAGTTCAACAGAAATTAAAGGGAGAGTTCCCAAAAATGAAAATTCTGTCATCATTTACTCCCCCTCAAGTTGTTCCAAACCTGTATAAAATTCTTTGTTCTGCTGTACACAAAGGAAGATATTTGGAAGAATGTTTGTAACCAAGCAGATCTCGCCCCCCCATTGACTAACATATTTTTTGCCTACTATGGTAAAACGGTTTTATATTGTGAGGAATAGGAAACAAAGGACTAAAAAATTTGACTACCTTATTGCTGCGAAATGACCTTATTGCTGTGAAATGACTGAGAATTTAATACTGACACCATTGTAACCAAAGCAAAACTGTCAATGGGGGGCGAAATCTGCTTGTTTACAAACATTCCTCCAAATGTCTTCCTTTGTGTACAGCAGAACAAAAACATGCACACAGGTTTAGAACAACTTGAGGGGGAGTAAATGATGACAGAATTTTCATTTTTGGGTGAACTATCTAAAACATTATAATATACAGTAAAAAAAGGAGCAACGGTTTATTTCTGCTGCAACCTGACACTGAATATAATAAGTAAGAAAAACTTATGGGTTTAGACTAAAGTCCTGTTGGTTTCAGTGTTATTTTAGTATTGTTTATGATTAAAATAATTTTTAATAGGTTTAGTTTGTTATAAAACTGTTTAAAGATGCATCTGTCTCATCCGAAATGCACCAATAGACAAATTTTAGCCAATAAGAATAGGAATAGATAGCAAATTATATTTTTTATGCCAGCAGATAGAAATCTATATGCCTCTTTTAAACAAACATACTGTTCAAGTTAGTTGAAAAACATAAAATACAAAAGATGGATAACTGTTAAGCAACCTGGCATAGAAAAAGTGTAAAGCATTTACTGAAAAAAATGACAAGAATCAAAACAAGTGTACAGTCTTGCACATTTCACTTAGTATTCTTTGGTTCTGTCTCCCTCTACTGATTAACTTACATACAGTTAGCTATGTGTTGCGTTGGCAAGTACAGCCACTGGTGTCAAAGTCCTTTCTGCATGTTCACAGCAGCGTTTGATAGACCCAACTAAGCTGTATTAAACTCACCACTACAATTATTCTATAAATATGCATTAGTTATCCTGCTTTGTCACATTAATATGACACTGAACAGTTGTACCTTATGAGCTCCAGGCAGCAGTTCTCCTGGAGGTTTCTTTCTGAGCACATAACGCTTGTCTGCCGTCTCAATGTAAAACGTTGGGTTGGACTGACCAGCTCTATTTAAAACAAATTAATAAAATAAAATAATGTAAGACAATAACAAACAAAACATGGATTTTGATTGCATAAGGTGCATATAAAGGAGATGTGCTGGGAGATTTCTTACATGTACTGCTGTACAGTTAAAGTGCTGTTGCCTGAAAAGTCAAGTTTCCCTGACAAATATCTTTTCAAGTTATTGGTGTCAAATCGATGTTCTGGACGGACGGCGGTTGTTTGGCGATCCATGTCCACATTAAATGAAATTGAGAAATAAAGTTCACGGTTCAAACTGTTGCGGAAGATTTCAAAATAAAAGTCATCAACTCATCAAGGAAACAAAGATCATAAAAGTCCCATTTTTATGTCATCACACTGAAGCACATCGGCTGAAAAGCGGTACAGGAAGCTCTGCTTAGATGTATATTTTATAGGCCCTACTGGGATAAATCTGGGGTAGATCTGCCCTGGACCCAGCTACTGTTGTATGAGAGTGATTGTGAAAGCTGTTTTATATTGTGAGGAATAGGAGACCAAGGGCCAAAAAATTGACAACCTTATTGCTGTGAAATGACAGTCTGAGAATTTATACTGACACCATTATAACCATAGCAAAATTGTAGCGTTTCGTATGTTTGGTAGTATTCGTTATTTTTTTGATGAAATTAATTATGAACAAAGCAGTTTTAAAGCCCTCATTATCTGTTCCGGCCAGTAGGTGGGAATGACGCCTATACAGTGCACTCGGAAAGTTATCGAAGCGCTTCACTTTTTCCACATTTTGTTATGTTACAGCCTTATTCCAAAATGGATTAAATTCATTATTTTCCTCAAAATTCTACAAACAATACTCCATAATGGTAACGTGAAAGAAGTTTGTTTGAAATCTTTGCAAATTTATTTAAAAAAAATCACGTAGGCTACATAAGTATTCACAGCCTTTGCCACAACACTCAAAATTGAGCTCAGGTGCATCCTGTTTCCACTGACCATCCTTGAGATGTCTCTACAACTTGACTGGAGTCCACCTGTGGTAAATTCAGTTGCATGGACATGATTTGGGAAGGCACACCCCTCTCTATATAAGGTCCCGTGCATGTCAGAGCACAAACCAAGCCATGAAGTCCAAGGAAATGTCTGTAGACCTCTGAGACAGGACTGTATCGAGGCACAGATCTGGGGAAGGGTACAGAAAAATTTCTGCAGCACTGAAGGTCCCAATGAGCACAGTGGCCTCCATCATCCGTAAATGGAAGAAATTTTGAACCACCAGGACTCTTCCTAGAGCGGCTCGCCTGGCCAAACTGAGCGATCGGGGGAGAAGGGCCTTAGTCAGGGAGGTGACCAAGAACCCGATGGTCACTCTGACAGAGCTCCAGCTTTTCTCTGTGGAGAGAGGAGAACCTTCCAGAAGAAAAACCATCTCTGCAGCACTCCACCAATCAGGCCTGTATGGTTGAGTGGCCAGACGGAAACCACTCCTCAGTAAAAGGCACATGACAGCCCACCTGGAGTTTGCCAAAAGGCACCTGAAGGACTCTCAGACCATGAGAAACAAATTTTGGTCTGATGAAACAAAGAATAAACTCTTTGGCCTGAATGGCAAGCGTCATGTCTGGAGGAAACCAGGCACTGCTCATCACCTGGCCCTATAGTGAAGCATGGTGGTGGCAGCATCATGCTGTGGGGATGTTTTTCAGCGGCAGGAACTGGGATACTAGTCAGAATCGAGGGAAGGATGAATGCAGAGCAATGTATAGAGACATCCTTGATGAAAACCTGCTCCAGAGCGGCTACGGGACAACTCTGTGAATGTTCTTGAGTGGCCCCATCCAACTTGACGGAGCTTGACAGGTCCTGCAAAGAAGAATGAGAGAAACTGCCCATAAATATATACATATATATATATATATATATAGATATATATATATATAAATTTGCAAAGTAACTTGCAAACTAACTTCTTTCACTTTGTCATTATGGGGTATTAATTGTATAACTGAGGAAAATAATTAATTTAATCCATTTTGGAATAAGGCTGTAACAACAAAATGTGGAAAAAATGAAGCGCTGTGAATACTTTCCGGATGCACTGTATGTCTAGGGGACTGGGATTGGGATTTCTCAATGACTCTGCCCATAAAATCAAAGAGAAATGATAGGTGAAAAACACTGATGTAAAGGCATAACCCTGGTTGTAAGCCAAAACTTGACATAAATTGTAAACCTGTCCCTTAAATGTGATTGGCTGATTGAAATTTTGTTCCAGGGTCAACGAAGATATTGATCCAACAACCTCGTCGGTGAAATGTTCACCATGCTATATCACCTGCACTCACCCATCAAATCTTGTCCTGCTCCGTACTCTGTTACGTGGAGTGCAGGTCTCTAAAGAAGCCAAGTATGGTGTCCCATACTCGGAATTTGTGCTCAGCATTTTACCCATCCAAGTGCACACACACACACACCATGAACACACACCCAGAGCAGTGGGCAGCCATTTTTGCTGCGGCGCCCAGGGAGCGATTGGGGGTTCGGTGCCTTGCTCAAGGGCACCTCAGTTGTGGGTAATGAGAGTAGAAAAGGACACTGTTCATTCACTCCCCCACCTACATTTCCTGCAGATACTGAGACTCGAACCCACAACCTTCGGGTTACAATTCCGACTCTCTAACCATTAAACTCTAGCTCGCACCCTGTGATTTTCTTGTACCCATTGATATAAATCTATATAGATCAGTGGTGCACATACAGAAGAGAGATGCGTCATTAACAACTAGACATTCAGTTCTGTTCCGTACACACTGAATATAATTTTTGCAAATGCGGTTTCCACTACCTGACTTTTCAGGAAAATTCGGTGGTAAAATGTGGTTGTTACCCGTAATTTACTGAACTATACATTTTACCCACTAAAAGGAGAATTGACAACCGAATTTAGCTGCAGTGTGTACATGTGCAAATTTGAATACTTAAAATCTTAAATAATAATTAATTAATTAATAATAAAGCTTTTTCTCCTGTTACAACTTTCATATTAAATTATTTATAACAGTGGAATAAAGATCTGACCACGGCCTTGATTAAATTTCAAGTAAATGTAATATTTTTTTAATATTGATATATTTCTCATTTCTGATATCCCTTGGACTTGTGACACAAGTTAGCTAGCAGTATAAATGTGCTTGTATGTGCATTCATTTATTTCTATTGTGCATTTAGTTGTTTTTTTTGTTTGTTTGTTTTTTCTTTAGAAAACTTAAAAAATTTCTTACAAATACAAATTATTCCATCCAAAAGTTTGGGGTTGGGGATTTTTTAATGTTTTTGAAAGAAGTCTCTTATGCTCACCAAGGCTGCATTTAGTCAATTGAAATGTGAAATAATATTACAGTTTCAAATAAGATTTTTTCATTTTAATATCATTTAAAATGTAATTTCTTCCTGTGATGGCAAAGTTGAATTTACAGGAATTACTCCAGTTTTCAGTGTCACATGATCCTTCAGAAATATTCTAATATGCTGATTTGGTGATCACGTTTGTGATACTTTATGATAGGCTACTTATTTCATGATTCTGATTAATAAAGTTTAAAGAAACAGCATTTATTTGAAACAGAAATATTTTGTAAACATTATGCATCCTTGTTGATTACAATTATTATTTAAAAATAAAAAAAATACTGACCCCAAACTTTTCAACGGTAGTGTAGGCCTATTCAAACCTGCAGATATCTATTTTTAATATTATACATCTGACAGTTAATAACAATACTATGAATGAACAGCAGGTGTCAGTAAACGTTAAAAAATAGGCGAATAGGCTGCTATGATAGTGTGGCGCTCTTTAGAAATAAAGGTGAAAATGAAACAGCCTTATCAATCTACAAAACACGTCCTTCTATAGATGCGATTTGTGGAATCAAGTGGTGTATGCATATGAACTTTATAGGAATATCTTTCTGTGAATAAAGTTGATTTAAAAGAAGCAAGTTTGTTAGCCTATAACTTGAGAATTCTGAAGAAGTAAACCACCTAAAACATAACGCAAACTCATCATATTTACACAAAAGCTTTAGTGGCACATGTTATTTATAAATTATTCACAAGTTTTTCAAATCATTTCAAATATACTGTATGAATTACTATTATTTTCAATAAATGATGTGCACACCAGTCCCCCAGTCAGAAATGCCAGTATATAAATGTACAACATGTGAAACGTGACAGAAATAGTTATTTTCAATGCTTATAAAATTAATCATTAAAATTCCAATGAACAAAAATAACCTCTGTAAAATATTTTTTTGTCTGATATGTAATGTGCTATGCATGTCCATATAGGCCTACTTTAATCACTTAAAGCACAGTCTATTATTCTGCCCTTGTGTTTGTGTTCAACAAGACTTCATTGATATCTCTGGTATTTTGCTCACATGCATCCAGGTTTAGATTTGAGAAAGGGAGTCACAAAGTAATATTTTATGACTAGACAAGATGGACATGACATGTCTGAGGCTGTGATAATATTATATACATCCTAAAGAATAAAATATTTAATCAAGCATCAAATTACTTGCATGTTGCAAAAATATATAATCTCAAACACAGTTACTTAAAGGGTTAGCTCACCTAGAATTGAAAATGTTGGAGAAGATTATTAAAGCACCAAAAATTGTGAACAAAACAAAGAGTAGAACTTTCTCACGGGTAGCAGGGAAACATGACTGCATTACAAAGTAGGGGTGTATTTGTGCATGTGTGTATATATTTGTGTAAGTGTGTACTAGAAGCCATGAGCCAAGTGTGTGTGCACGTCTTTTGTGTTCAAGTGGGGAAAAAAATGTTCAGCTACTGTCCATATTTGTTGAGTGGAAGAGAGGCCATAAGCTAATAAAATTCACTTCAGAAAAACGTCTTTATACATTGGCAAACTTAATTTAGCTAAATCCAAAGTCTTTAACACTAAGGCAGAAATGGCTGTTAAGATTAATAAAGCAGTGATTTTTGTACAACATCAAAGGTCTGAGTTGAAATGGGATTTTTTTTTTTCAGTATTTGGCTATTTGAATCAGCATTTTATGTTCAAGTTCTTTTACTATCAAAACCTTCCATTTTGGTAAATCCTTATGCAAATCTTCTTCTCCAGGAATATCTTCATATCATCCACTAAAGCCAAAGGACTGATTCTCATAATGCAGACTCTTTCTGAAGAAGAAATATAATTTTCCAGGCAGGTTTTCTGGGCATTGGGCCTTGAAAAAGATGAATCACTAGGACACAGTGGACTTTAAATAAAAAAACAAATATTTCAGGCCACCATCAATCTGTGCAACAGGAATAACAACTTTTTTTTTTCCTTATGTCAGTTCCTATTATATTTTCTTGTCTGCAGCATGACTCTAGGTTGAATAAGAGGCACGTTGGTCAACACAGCATCATTGTGGGCTCAGGCCACCAAATCTGATGGACAGATTTTATGTCTAGTGGTGATCTCTTCATACAGACTCTTCCTGCAGCATAAACACAATCAGAATTAGCCTCGTTTAGAGCACATCCCATCTCTTGGCAAAAAATACATGCAGGCTATCTGCATCGTAGAAGTGGGGTTCAGTGCCCCCCTGGGAAGGTCTACCCATGCAGAATTGTGTGCATCACTCCAAGATGTCAGTTTCAAAGGGAACCAGGTGGTAATAGGACAGGTTGGTGACATAAGCTTCAGGATCATCGTCACTCAGGTCTTGATCCACAGGATCCAAAGATTCTCTTCCATCCTCATCATACCTGCATATTCAGAGATTATTAAAGAATTTTAATACATGAAATGATGGGAAAACAAAATCTTAAGAAACAATATAACTCCAAAACCTAGCAAGCTGCCCATTTTTAAGACATCATTGGCATAATTCTATAATAAAGGCTGTTTTCATTTTTTAAGACTTCACATGCTGTATTAATCAACAGTGTTCAGTATGTAATGAGGAACTGTGTATATCATGTATAATTGTGGGAATAATATCATCAGACATCTATGGGAGGGTCTTGAGTTTCATTCCAGAGCTTCCTTCTCACACCCAGGGAAGGAAGTACCACTTCCTGTGTGTGACAGACCACTATGCACTCAAGGAAAACATTACTTCAAGCATGTAGTCAATGGCTGATGTAAAAAACAACAAAAAACTTTATATGAATGTAATCAAGGGTCTCCTACACCAAAGCTTTTTCACTGTACATTTCCTTTATGTGTATGTACTCAGAGATTTGGACTGGGATGACACAGAGGGATTGTCAGACACTTACGAGTGCTGGGCTGAGTCAGTGGAGGAGGGTCTCTCTTTGTCCAGTGGAATGCTCTCATCAAACACAATGGTCTCAGTGTTCGCCAGACAAAACCCATTAGACCTCATGATCTCTGTGTAGATGTCAATGAATGGTCAGAAATAAAATGATCACCGAAAATATGTCTAATTAATTTCTATTATTTATAAAGATAAATAACATAATAATAATTATATTAACAATACTATTAATATTATATAATGTACTTATTGTAATATTCATCGATATTAACCAGCATTTTATCATTAAAAGCCTACCTGAAATCTTAACTGGACTTTGAAAGCATGGCTGAATCTTGTGGACATTGTCATTCCTCAGGACCTGGTCTAGCGGCGAGCGTTCAAAGAATGTTAAGACAACCTCTGACCTAGAAAACTGAGAAAAACATCCTTTTATGAGCTTATGATAAGACCTTAGCTAGTCATTCAGGAAGATGCTCGGGTAAAAAAGTAAAATAACAATACATGTTTCTTGTTTGTTACTGTCACACTTTAATAATACACAAGCCTTTTTTTCCCTTATACTGGTGTCATCAGCTAGATCTCTCACCTTCCAGGGCATGTTAATGGCATTTTTCAACAGTCGCTCCACTTCATTTAGTTTTGTCTCAATGTCTCTTGCTTCTTTAATCTTCACAAGCCCTGTGAGAGCACAAACATATCAGCATATCCAGCCTTTCTAAAAAATCTTTTACATCATATCAGAATTCTGCCTCTCAGCTCAAGATTTTTTTATGTGCAGTCTTATGAGATGTGGTTCATTGACTAATTCAATAACAGGCCAATAACTATTTTACCTCTCCATTTACAAGCAATTATATGCAGTCTAGACAAGGTTGTGGTGAAATTACTTTCAGGCAACACCTAAAACAACTTTATCTCACCTCATAAAACATGTAAGAAACCACAGAGAAAAAAATCCTGTCTGGTTTAAAAAAGGTTGACTTAAATGTGAACCCGTCTGATAAAGGTCCTGACCTTTGTATTAACAATACTCAACCCATTATCTGTCCATTCAAGATAGTATTTACAAAAATGTAGACATTCCTTCTAGGTGACATAACTAAAGTCCACAAGAGTGGTATACAAGAGAGGATGTGCCAGATTATGGAAGTGTTTCTTTAAGTCCAGCCATTGTGTATATATATATATATATATACACGTCAATCTAATAACTACTATTAATTTTGTATTTAAACATTTATAAGTGATATATAATTGTTCATGAAGGCTAGAAGTGAAAAACGGCTTATATTCAGGTGTGCAGAATTATTAAGCAGGGTTTCTTTAACAAATAAAAACTCATACTGAGAAGTCAAAAATTATTAAATGCCCATGAGAAGGATGCTATACTAAAGCAACACTAGAAATCGCAAAGTTAAAGCATCACCAATGAACAGCGAAATGCTCATTGGGTCAGCAGGGTCAGACAAAAACTGATGGAGAAGAAAAGACATGGGGTGTTCCCGGTCTGCAGTGGCCAGTATCTATCAAAAGTGGTCCAAGGAAGGAACAGTGGTGAACCGGCGACAGGGTCATGGGCAGCCAAGGCTCACTGATGCATGTGTGTTCCAATCACAGACTACATAGTGCATCACAGTTTTTTGTGTATGGGGCTGCATAGCCGCATTTGTGTATGGGGCTGCATAGCCGCAGATCACAGACTACATAGTGCATCACAGTTATTTGTGTATGGGGCTGCATAGCCGCAGAGCAGTCAGGGTACCCATGCTGACCCCTGTCCACTGCCAAAAGTGCCAACAGTGGGCACATGAGCATCAGAACTGGACCACGGAGCAACGGAAGAAGGTGGCCTGGACTGATGAATCATGTTTTCTTTTCTTTTACATCACGTGGATGGCCAGGTGTGTGTGCGTTGCTCATCTGGGGAATACATGGCACCAGGATGTAGTATGGGAAGAAGGCAAGCCAGCGGAGGCAGTGTGATGCTCTGGGCAATGTTCTGCTGGGAAACCTTGGGTCCTGCCATCCATGTGGATGTTACTTTGACACGTACCACTTACCTACCTAAGCATTGTTGCAGACCATGTACACCCTTTCATGGAAACGGTTATTCACTGGTGGCTGCAGCCTCTTTCAGCAGGATAATGCACCCTGCCACAAAGCAAAAATGGTTCAGGAATGGTTTGAGGAGCACAGCAACGAGTTTGAGGTGTTGACTTGGCCTCCAAATTCCCCAGATCTCAATCCAGTCGAGCATCTGTGGTATGCGCTGAACAAACAAGTCCGATCCATGGAGGCCCCACCTCGCAACTTACAGGACTTAAAGGACCTGCTGCTAACATCTTAGTGCCAGATACCACAGCACACCTTCAGGGGTCTAGTGGAGTCCATGCCTCGACGGGTCACACGATATTAGGAAGGTAGTCATAATGTTATGCCCGATCGGTGTATATATATATATATATATATATATATATATATATATATATATATACAGTGGGTACGGAAAGTATTCAGACCCCCTTAAATTTTTCACTCTTTGTTATATTGCAGCCATTTGCTAAAATCATTTAAGTTCATTTTTTTTCCTCATTAATGTACACACAGAAAAATACAGAATTGTTGACATTTTTGCAGATTTATTAAAAAGAAAAACTGAAATATGGTCCTAAGTATTCAGACCCTTTGCTGTGACACTCATATATTAAACTCAGGTGCTGTCCATTTCTTCTGATCATCCTTGAGATGGTTCTACGCCTTCATTTGAGTCCAGCTGTGTTTGATTATACTGATTGGACTTGATTAGGAAAGCCACACACCTGTCTATATAAGTCCTTACAGCTCACAGTGCATGTCAGAGCAAATGAGAATCATGAAGTCAAAGGAACTGCCTGAAGAGCTCAGAGACAGAATTGTGGCAAGGCACAGATCTGGCCAAGGTTACAAAAACATTTCTGCTGCACTTAAGGTTCCTAAGAGCACAGTGGTCTCCATAATCCTTAAATGGAAGACGTTTGGGACGACCAGAACCCTTCCTAGAGCTGGCCGTCCGGCCAAACTGAGCTATCGGGGGAGAAGAGCCTTGGTGAGAGAGGTAAAGAAGAACCCAAAGATCACTGTGGTTGAGCTCCAGAGATGCAGTCGGGAGATGGGAGAAAGTTGTAGAAAGTCAACCATCACTGCAGCCCTCCACCAGTCGGGGCTTTATGGTAGAGTGGCCCGACGGAAGCCTCTCCTCAGTGCAAGACACATGGAAAAAACACCTGAAGGACTCCAAGATGGTGAGAAATAAGATTCTCTGGTCTGATGAGACCAAGATAGAACTTTTTGGCCTTAATTCTAAGCGGTATGTGTGGAGAAAACCAGGCACTGCTCATCACCTGTCCAATACAGTCCCAACAGTGAAGCATGGTGGTGGCAGCATCATGCTGTGGGAGTGTTTTTCAGCTGCAGGGATAGGACGACTGGTTGCAATCGAGGGAAAGATGAATGCGGCCAAGTACAGGGATATCCTGGACGAAAACCTTCTCCAGAGTGCTCAGGACCTCAGACTGGGCCAAAGGTTTACCTTCCAACAAGACAATGACCCTAAGCACACAGCTAAAATAACGAAGGAGTGGCTTCACAACAACTCCGTGACTGTTCTTGAATGGCCCAGCCAGAGCCCTGACTTAAACCCAATTGAGCATCTCTGGAGAGACCTAACATTGGTGGACAGCCATTTTTTACCATCCAACCTGCCAGAACTGGAGAGGATCTGCAAGGAGGAATGGCAGAGGATCCCCAAATCCAGGTGTGAAAAACTTGCATCTTTCCCAAAAAGACTCATGGCTGTATTAGATCAAAAGGGTGCTTCTACTAAATACTGAGCAAAGGGTCTGAATACTTAGGACCATGTGATATTTCAGTTTTTCTTTTTTAATAAATCTGCAAAAATGTCAACAATTCTGCGTTTTTCTGTCAATATGGGGTGCTGTGTGTACATTAATGAGGAAAAAAAATGAACTTAAATGATTTTAGCAAATGGCTGTAATATAACAAAGAGTGAAAAATTTAAGGGGGTCTGAATACTTTCCGTACCCACTATATATAATATATATATATTAGCGCAAAAGAGGCTTCATTCAAAAACCGAACATATATACTTCAACAATGTCTTCTGTGTCACTTTCCTTTATATTCTCTTTATGGTTAATTTATATTTCAATAATTAATCAGATAGATTTAATTACAATTTTTAATGGATTCCTACTGAAAGTCATACTGAAAACAATGACGAATGTGCTGTTTTTGGTCAGCATGTCTAATCATCCTGACCAACCCAGAGCTGTAATTATGATGATGGTGATGACAACAATGACCACAATCTCTAGTCACAAACAAAGAATTTACACAACAGCCTCTTTTTATTCAGGCTGTGAAAGACTCCACAAAACTCCAGACTGATGTAATGACTATTCTTTACTAATGTCTCATGCTGATGACATCATCCCTCAGGGCAGTCTAGAGGTTTTAGGTCATTAAATCATCTTTGGAACATAATGACTCTACCAGCCCTAGCTGAGTTATGCTGTGTCTTTTGAAATCTCCCATGTTTACTTTTATCATACATCTGAAAGAGCATATTGTACAGGCAACAAATCAGAGGATTTGGCTTGCTAACAGATAAAACCTATAGGGAATAATTTCTCCTGTGTTCATTTTTTCAAACTTGACACTTTTATGCACATCACAAATACAAATTAAGAAAATATTCACTGAAAGGAATTAAAGAGCAAAACGCATAAAATACGCATAGTACTGTGCTGAACAAAAAGAACTGACCTTTAAATGTTACCATGGACAGAAAACTGAGCTAAGCTGTTATATAGAGCTCATTAGACTTGCAGAAGTGTTTTTGATATACACTTCGGCACCATGAGTCAAGACAGATGCAAAACAAATTAAGTGATGTGTATGGTGTCCAATCCTCTGAATTTGTGCTGTGCATTTCACCCATCCAAGTTCACAAACACAGAAGTGAGTATTGAACACACACACACGAAGTAGTGGGCAGCAAGTGGCACCCAGAGAGCAACTGTGCTTTGCTCAAGGGCACCTCAGTTGCACTGTTCATTCCTGCTAGTACTGAGACTGCAAGTCCAACTCTCTAACCATTAGGCCACAATTGCCCCCCTAAAACAACATTCATGTTGCAGTAAATCATCTACATATAGGAAAATATGAGATGCTTAAGGAAGACATTGCTCTTTCCCAAACAAGACACCAGCTAAAATTTGACTTAATCTAGCTGTACTGTTTGTCTGAACAGATATCCGTGCTCGTCCGGGGTTCTTCCTGTCAGGATTTGCTGTGGAAGTGTCCGTTTCCTGTGGGCTAAAGATTTAAGCTTATGTTGGGTAAATTTGCAGTGTTTGTGTGTTTAAAAAGACACTCTCAAGCTCTCTACCTTCAACGTTCTCCCTATGGGGAAAAAGCACATATCTGATCCATTTCCATTTTGCCACCATTTTGGTTTGAACTGTTTCCAGATGGATAACAAAAGAGGAGCCATGTGTTACACAAACCAAACAGATGGGGGAAACCACTTTGAAACCTGGTCTTTCACCAAGTTCATTGATATTCTCCCCTAATCAGCATTAACATTTACCAAACTGCCCCTTAGACACAATATAACACTATAATATAACATAATTTTAACATTATTCAGTACATAAAGCTGTTGTAAACACTCAGCATGATGTGGCTAAACTCCAGCAGATGTACTTAACTCAAGAACTGATAACAACAAAACTGTTTCACAAGAAACCTGTCTGATGCTGAAAAAGAGAAATAAGAGCAAAAATATCTAGTCATGTCTGTTCATGTTGATTGCTCTGTAAACCATTAACACATTATCTACATAGCCATGCGTTGGGACTGTAGCACATTTTTGCAGTGAGTTATCTAGATACATGTTTGTATCAGTGGTCCAAACCAGCAAAAGCAGACTTTGATAAAATCACAAAGACAGAGAAAGTTAAGCTACATTTCTAAAGGTTTTGGCTACTGATAACAAGTACAAGACTATTTTAAAGAAATTAATCTCCAAGTACAAAACTCTATGGTTTCTCTTTGGTGTTCTGGAAAGCTGATTAGCTCATTAAATGTATCAACTGATAATGTTTTTTTAATACAGATTATTTGTTTGTTTATATGTCCGATAACCAATCTGTAGAACCGTTTTTTTTTTCTTCTGCTATTGATACATTTCATCTTCATATCACAACGATAAAAAATGCAATTGTGTTTTAAATAGTTTTAAATGGTTTAGGTGTTGTTTATTACACTAGATAGTAAACACTAGCTCACTGGAATAATTATACATTTTCATGAAACTAACAAACAAAACAGTAATACATTACATCAGAGTCCATTTCAAATGGCATCAAAACTATTAATGTTTTTATTGCAGTCTCTAACCTGCTGACAGTGTCATTTTTTGTGTTTTATGGTGAGTATTTGCAGCAAATTATCTCATCAAAGCTGTCATTTTCACCCAACACATTTTTAAACACGTTTCTTGTGTAATTATATGTATTTTGATCCATGAATTTCTATAGACACGAGTATAAAACTTACTCAAGCTGTATTGCAATCACTCATGTAGATAATTAATTTCCACAGAGCTGTAAGTATATATAATGATGTTTTGCAGTTGCTAAATTAGCTGGTTTCTAAGGAGTTCTGGATAGTTGTTTGTGCATTATACAATTGTTAAAGTGGGTGGTTGCCCACCTCGAAGACTAACATTCTGGACCCTATATACGGCTCAGATCCATCAATCAATGTAAGTCTATGGGATTTTTTTAACCATCCACAAGGCAAAAGGCAAAAATCACTTAACAAATAAACACCTGAACTCAATAAGCTGGATTTGAAGTGTCATTGGTTTGAGCTCTGTGTGCATGTGTGTGTGGTCACTGATGCCACAGGGGTGCTAAATTTAGGAGGCGCCCCTTACAGCATACACTCAGCCTCATAATGACATATACCAGAGAACGCTATATGTCTCACTTGTTGTGAATATTATGCTTTTTCACTTAAAAACAAGCAGTGGGCCAATGGAATCAAAGATAGAGACAAGAAGAAGCCAAAGAGGTTAAGTATCCATTCAGTGCTAGGCAATTTTCGCACTTCTGAAACTTTATGCAAATTGAACCTTAAGCATGGCGAAAGGAATGGAATGGACAATGAAGAGAGGTGAACAGAATTTTGTACAACAATAACAGTAAAACATAAGCAGCACTGTCAGACTCAAACTCTGGATCCAATAACATCTTGACCATAAATAAAAAGGTACAAAAAAAGAAGTGAAAGAGGTGTGAAAAGAGTCAGTATGAAAGTGAGTAATTTCCTTCTTGTCTTGTTTCCGTGGTGCTGGTGATTTTGTTTTCAAAGGTTGTGAATGCTTATTTCTGTCTCAGGGATAAAGGTCAGGCATTGCAGCCACTATTTAAAAGCCCTTTGGCACATGGTTTCCAAGACCGACTCTGCTTCGGAGGCTACAGACAAAGACCAAATCGACAACCAAAAACAAGTTGACATGTGCAAGGTATCACGCCAACATTAAATTGCATACCAGTCACAAATCCCCCGAGCAGGCTGCCATGTATCTAGATGCCATGTCACACAATCATGCTTGTCTGAAATGTGTGGTTAAAAGAGTTCTGCAAGTCATTTGACTTGAAACACACTGTTATTAACTATATTAAGTAGTTTAACACTGCAAACTGATATCTTTAAGTCACACAAAAACATGAACCATACCATTTTCTACTGTTTCACAATGAGACAAATCTAACAGTCATCTCATCTTGCACAATGAAGATATTTGTCAAAACTCACAAAACTCACAAATCACAAAGTCCTAACAGTGAAGATGCATTATGAGAGGACACTACTGAGGAAAGAAAGCTGACCCAATTGGGTCATAGTTGATCAAACTATAGCTGCAGGACTCATCTTTTTAGGTCCTTATTGGGACAGTTGCAGTTTGGGCCTATTTGAAATTCTAGCACTGCAGTTATGCTGCAATAATGCAGTTATGCAGGTTTTCACTGGAATTTAAGCCTAATTTAACAATTTAATCTAAATAGAAGTGTGTATGACCTGTCTTGGCAAAAAAAAAAAAAAAAAAAAAAAAAAAAAAGGCTGCTCTATATTCAGAAAGCTAGTCACTGACTCATCTGTTTCAGAAAGCAAGGAGCCACATGATAGGTCTGGTTTGTGTGTCACTGTATCTAGTCCAGTGTGAATTATTAAGCAGAATACTTGAACCTTGTCCCCAAACAAAGAAACATGTTTGCTTCCGGGTTGGTCTTTTCTGATGGAAAACATCTGAATTTTGAAATTAGAATACAGTACCCAATATTCATCTTCAGGTGCTAAATTAACTGGTTTTATTCTAGACAAAATATTATTTAATATGACTGAATAAACCTTATTACTTCATGTTTAACCAACAAAAGTCATTTTAATCCAGTAGCAATACCTTTTTAAGATTTTTTTCATTGTTGTTTACATTTTAGGGAAAAGTAGAATAATAGTGCAGAATAAAGTAGGGAACTGTAATAGAGTACGGTACAATAATGAATATTCTATGCTCATCTAGAGTGGGGTAGATCAGAAAAGAGAAAAAAGAGCACTGTAAAGTATAATATAATAGAACAGGACAGCGTGGTAGAGTTGAATTAAGTAGAAATAAATAGAGAATAACAATTTGGCCAACAATTATTCGCGAACTGGATATCGCTATTGATCCGCAGCTAATTTGACTGATTTTTTTAGCTTTGCAATCGCAAATGCAAGGAAAGGGTCTGCAGAAATATTTCGGAGTAAAAGTATCAATTTGCTCTTTAAAATGTAGTGAAGTAAAAGTAGAAGTCAACAAAAATGTTAAAAAGTAAAGACCTATTGTAGCCTACAAATGACGTATTTGTACTTCGTTACAATATAGCCTACACCTACTGTATAGTAGCCTAAGTTAGTGTTGAACAATAGAATAGAATAGAATAGAATAGAATAGGTCAAGTAGAACTGATTGCACTTTATCTATAATAACACTTCGCACCCACCTACTATCAGAGGAGACTCTGATAAATCTCGTCTGTCTTCGGGGAAACACTCCAGGAGTCTTTTTAAAAGTCTTCCCAAATCTGAGGAGCTTCTGTGAAGGTAAAGAATGTTTCTGTCCGACCATTCAGTCCTTATTTCAAAGAACTCCTCTTCCTCTCCTCTAATGATGAGCCTACGAATCCCGTTAACCCAACAATCCTTCACGAACATGTTCACCAGGGATGTGCCCTCAAAAATCGCCGATGCCATCTTCAGTGCCCTCACTCCAGCATTCTGTGGATATTCTGTTCAACTTCAACAGCATTTAAGTCGCTCAAATTGACTAATGTGCAAGTCTGAGGGGGAAACAACAACTGTACAGGTAATAAATATGAGTTCGCATCCAAAAGCCTTTAAAGGAACTTACGATTTCGATTCGTTTACGTACGTCTGCAGACGGATATGCAAGAATAGCGCAACTAAATAAGTAGCCTAGTTTCTATTCTATCCTAAACATTTCTATCGTCCTTTCGTTTTTCTTTCGCGTGGTGCGTAGATGTCAAGAAGTCGCGCAATTTATCCAAAATTACGCACATCTATTCATCAAAAAAGTTTAGGCGTTCTCTTAAATGTCTGATGCAACTTAATATAACGGATTGCGACAGTTGCCTTGTACGCATCGGTAACTGAGCCTCTTTAATCCCATTAGATGGTGTTAATCACAGATAAAGTCCAGAGTCAATCAGCTGAGCAGAGTGAATAACGGACGCCGAAAACAGGCCGAGAGTTTGAGACATAAAAAAAGACAGCGTTTCCTTCTATTGGCAGAAGTTGCGTCTTCACCCCTCCTTCCCTCTCATTCTCTTCCACACAGCGCTATGCGAGGAATTCACATCTGAGAGAGAGAGAGAGAGAGAGACTGATCACTCACTCACTTACACCCAGTAAACGTCATTCTGTGAGCATGTGCTCTATATTTGGGAAGTCTGGTCATTTTACATCCGTGGTCTTATTGTCGTTTTAAAATCTATAAAATTCAGTGAAATTTATTGAAAATATACTCTATACAACTATATAAATATACTATATATTGTTACAGAGGAAAGTTATCACAAGGACAATTTATATATACAGTATATTTATACAACTTATATATAGATATATAAGTTATCACAAGGACAATGAAATAAAATGTTCAGTGTCTAAATAAATTTTGGTTTGACTGTATACCTTGAACCTTGTACATTTCATTCATTATTATAGTTTATTCACTATAGTTTAAAAAAATGGTAATAAAATATGACAAGATCTCAGAGTTAAACTGTGTCAGAAAAAAATAATCTTAATTATGTCAGATAACACTTAAGCAAAACATGGTCAGGTGAAAGTGTCTGAATAATTTTTGGTCCCAAATTTTTATAAATTTTACTGATAGTCGACTGTATAAAGAATTTTTGGGCATAATATGTCACAGTTTACTTTATTTTGCTATCCTCACTTACATAAATGCACTATAGTGTCCTGTCTGAATAATTTTTGGTCTGACTGAAGACCAAACTTTTGGCAATATATATATATATATATATATATATATATATAGCCAAAGGTTTTGGGACACCTGCCTAGAGTTGGCCCACCCTTTGCAGCTATAACTGATTCAACTCTTCTGGGAAGGCTTTCCACAAGGTTTAGGAGTGTGTTTATGGGAATTTTTGACCATTCTTTTAGAAGCGCATTTGTGAGGTCAGGCACTGATGTTGGACAAGAAGGCCTGGCTCGCAGTCTCCGGCGGCGTGCTTTACACCACTGCATCCGACAATTTGCATTGCACTTGAAGATGTAAGGCTTGGATGCAGCTGTTCGGCCATGGAAACCCATTCCATGAAGCTCTCTACACACTATTCTTGAGCTAATCTGAAGGCCACACACTGCGCACTGTGCGCCTCAGCAAGCGCTAACCCTGCTCTGTGATTTTATGTGGCCTACCACTTCGTGGCTGAGTTGCTGTTGTTCCCAATTGCTTCCACTTTGTTATGAAAACTAACAGTTACCACTTACAGTTGACCGTTGAATATTTAATAGTGAGGAAATTTCACAAATGGACATATTGCACAGGTGGCAACACGGTACCACGCTTGAATTCACTGAGCTCCTGAGAGCGACCCATTCTTTCACAAATGTTTGTAGAAGCAGTCTGCATGCCTAGGTGCTTGATTTTATACACCTGTGGCCATGGAAGTGATTGGAACACCTGAATTCAATGATTTGGAGGGTTGTCCTAATCCTTTTGGCAATATAGTATATATATATATATATATATATATGTAAATATATACAGTTGTGGTCAGAATTTTTGGCACCTTTGATAAATATGATCAAAGATGACTGTAAAAATAAATCTGCATTGTTTATCCTTTTGATCTTTAATTCATAAAATTAGCAATAATCTAAGCTTTCATTGAAGGAAAAGAATTGAAAGTGGGGGGGAAATCACATTATGAAATAAATGTTTTTCTCCAAAACACGTTGGCCACAATTATTGGCACCCTTTTATTCAGTTCTTTTTGCAACCTCCTTTTGCCAAGACAACAGCTCTGAGTCTTCACCTATAATGCCTGATGAGTTTGGAGAACACCTGACAAGAGATCAGAGACCATTCCTTCATGAAGAATCTCTACAGATCCTTCAGATTCCCAGCTCCATGTTGGTGCTTCTTCTCTTCAGTTCACTCCACTCATTTTCTTTAGGGTTCAGGTCAGGGAACTGGGATGGCCATGGCAGAAGCTTCATTTTGTGCTCAGAGACACATTTTTGTGTTGGTTTTGATGTTTGTTTTAGATCACTGTCCTGATGGAAGATCCAACCACGGCCCATTATTGGATTTCTAGCAGAAGCGGTCAGGTTCCCTTTCGATACTTCACTTCGTACTGCGTATGGGGGAAGGTCTCCTTTTTCCCCGTTACTGAAGCCTTTTTCAATAACGCAGTGTAACTGCATCGTCATTGGTTCACTCATGGAAAGTTGTTGAACCAATGACGGCGCGGCATAGCTGCGCGACCTATGGCGACAAAGCGCGTGAAGAAGCCCGCCAAAAAGGGCGGGGCTTACGGCTATATTAGCAGGCATTTCGCCATAGGATTTCAGTTCTCTCTCCTTCAGCGACGACAACGCATCTCCTCGCTGATCTCCGAGCTGAAGCCTTCGCCGCCTGGAACAAGCTCTCGCCGCCATCGAAGAGGCTCCCGCAGCGGATTGAGCTGAGCTCACCGGACGACGACAGCGCCGGCGCCCTCGTAGACTGCCGCCTCGAGGGCCACTCTCGAGACGCCCGCTTCCCGCTTCCGGCCGTCCCTCAGCACGTCTCCTGCCGCCATCCGGCGCGCCTATTAGAGCGTTTCTTTCGCGGTTTCTCGCCGCTCTAAAAGAGTTTTTCCCCGCGGCTCTCGCCGCTCCAAAAGAGCTTTCAGCGGCCCTCACCGCTCTAAAAGAGCACCCCAAACGTCGTTTTCACGGCGACGCCGTTGTTACAAATGCCGCGCCACTCTTGTGGCACATGCAGAGCCCCTCTGCATGACAACGACGGGCACGATGAGTGCGTCGGCTGCCTGGGCAAGTCCCACGCAGACGCCGCGCTCACCGGGACTTCATGCTCTCACTGCGAGAGCATGAGTCTAGCCTCTCTGCGCTCGCGGATCGCTTTCTTCACTGAAGGCGGTCCCGCCACTCGCGCCCTCCCGTCTTCTTCCTCCCGCGAGCTGGCGAGGAAGAGACAGCGGGGTAAAGCGGATCAGCACCCGGAGTTGTGCGAGCTCACGTCGGCTCAGCCCCCGCGTGCCTCGCCCTCTCCCTCTAGAGAGCAGTCCCCTGTCTTGTTCTCCCACCCTGAGCTGCGTCCCTCTGCAGATGCGAGCGACCTCGTCTCATTCGGCGGATCAGACGAAGAGCCGCCTGATGACTCTATGTCTCTCGCGGCCTCCGAGACGGAAGGATGGGTCGGTGACTCGGAGGACCCCGCCCACCTACCCTCGCTGGAGCCCATTGACTGCAAGCCGGGTATGGACGCCGAACTTTTCCGCGTTCTCTCCAAAGCAGTAGAGGAACTGGACCTCGAATGGGCCCCGCCAGAAGAGCCATCGCGAAGCAGGCTTGACGAGTGGTTCCTGCCGGTCGCCGTCAGACCCTCATCAACGCTCCGCCCGCTTTTCCCAGAGGTGCACAACGAGCTGACAAAGTCATGGCGCGCCCTATTCTGCCCGCCTACGCACTACGCACCAATCAGCTCTCACCACTGTGGATGGCGCCGAAGAGAAGGGCTACGAGCACCTACCACCCCTGGATGAAGCAGTGGCGGCTCACCTCTGTCCACCCGCAGCTGTGGGCTGGAAAACTAAGAGGGCCCTTCCATCCAAGCCCTGCAGGACCACCTCTGCCCTGGCTGGCAGAGCTTACTCATCCGCAGGTCAGGCTGCCTCAGCGCTGCACACCATGGCTATCTTCCAGGTGTTTCAAGCTAAGCTCCTCCGCTCTCTGGACGAGTCCGGCATTGATGCACCTGCCTTTCGTGACCTGCGTGCCACAAAGGCCACAGCCCAGGCCATTGGACGATCCATGGCCAGCCTGGTTGTGCTTGAGCGCCATTTGTGGCTCAACCTGACCGAGATTAAGGACCTGGACAAGACGGCCTTCTTGGACGCCCCGGTCTCTCCCTCCGGTCTCTTCGGGCCAGCGGTAGAGGGTTTCACAGAACGCTTCACTGGAGCACAGAAGTCGTCCCAAGCCATGCGACACTTCCTGCCCAAGCGCTCCAGTTCTGCTTCTGCTTCCAGCCGCCCCAGGCCTGCGCCGGCTCAGCAGAGCAAGCCTGCACCCTCTACCTCTCAAGCAGCGCCTCCCAAGGAACAGCGCCAGCGTTCACGCCCCGCAAAGCGCTCCTCCTTCCCGAGACAGGAAGGCAGGCCATCCCCAGGGTGTCAAGTTGGGTCCTGGGGACCATAAGTCGGGGCTACTCGCTTCAGTTTGCCCGAAGGCCCCCGCGCTTCAGCGGGGTGCTTCAGACTTTAGTAAACTCGGACGACGTTCATGTCCTCCGAGCCGAAGTCACGACTCTACTGAGGAAAGGAGCTATAGAAATAGTCTCCCCCTCAGAGAGCGAGTCGGGATTCTACAGCCGTTATTTCCTGGTCCCCAAGAAAGATGGCGGTCTCAGACCCATCTTAGATCTCAGACTCTTGAACCTCTCCCTCATGAGACGGAAGTTCAAGATGTTAACGCTGAAGCAGATCCTCGCACAGATTTGCCCCGAGGACTGGTTCTGCTCTCTGGACCTGAAAGATGCTTACTTTCACATCCAGATAGCCCCCCATCACAGGCGATTCTTGAGATTCGCATTTGAGGGTGTGGCTTACCAATATACAGTCCTTCCCTTTGGGCTGTCTCTGGCTCCTCGCACTTTTACCAAGTGCATGAACGCGGCCCTTTCCCCACTGAGACAGATGGGAATCCGGGTTCTGAATTACCTTGACGACTGGCTCATTCTGGCCCAGTCGCGAGCCGAGCTGGAACATCACAGATCCGTGCTCCTCAGCCACCTGGAATGCCTGGGACTCAGGGTCAACTTTGCCAAGAGCTCACTGTTTCCCAGCCAACGTATCACGTTCCTGGGGGCAGTTTTCGACTCAGTCCGTATGACGGCAGTAGTCTCGCCAGAGCGCGCCCTGGCCATTCAGCAGCTCGCGGCTTCGGTCAGGAACAAAGCCTACCTCCCTCTGAAGTTCTTCCAGAGGATGCTAGGGCTGATGGCTTCCACCTCCCCGGTTTTGCAGCTTGGCCTCCTTCGAATGCGGCCTCTACAATACTGGTTAAAGTTTCGGGTCCCTCCTCACGCTTGGCGGCACGGCCGCCTGCGTCTCAGGGTCAATCAGGCCTGTTTAGCAGCTCTGAAACCTTGGACGAACCCTGTATGGTTCAGTCATGGAGTACCCCTACAGGCGGTGTCCAGAAGGACGGTGCTCTCGACGGATGCATCCAACACGGGTTGGGGCGCTCTTTGCGAGGGCAGACCAGCCTTCGGCTCGTGGTCTTGCGAGGAAAGCCATCTGCACATCAACTGCCTCGAGATACTGGCAGTGATCCGAGCCCTTCGGGCGTTTCAGACACACCTGACGGGACGCCGCGTCCTAGTCCAGTCGGACAGCATGACAGTGGTGTCATACATAAATCACCAGGGCGGTCTTTCGTCCAGCCGCTTATGCGCACTGGCAAAGCGTCTTCTGGAGTGGGCAGTACCGAGATTACAGTCGCTCAAAGCGACTCACATACCCGGGAGAACAAACTTGGGAGCAGATGGAGCTCGGAGCAACGTCCCCTCAGACGAGTGGATGCTCCACCCCCAGACGGTTCTCGCGTTCTGGGAGCTCTTCGGGAGGGCAGAGATAGACCTCTTCGCCTCAGAAGACAACTCTCACTGCCCAATTTATTTCTCAAAGAAGGAAGATGCTCTGGCCCACGACTGGCCCTGCACCCTTCTTTACGCCTTTCCCCCGATCGCCCTGATCCCTCAGGTCATCAGGCGGCTCAGGGAAGACAAACACAGAGTCCTCCTAGTGGCCCCGCTCTGGAGAAGCCAAGTCTGGTCCTCAGAGCTGTTCAGGCTTTCCAAGGAAGCCCCGTGGCCGATCCCCCTGAGACAGGATCTCCTCTCTCAGGCGAACGGGACGATCTGGCATCCCCAGCCAGAACTCTGGGCTCTGCACCTCTGGTCCCTCGATGGGAGCCTGAAAACCTCCCAGGGGATGTACTAAATACCATCTCTCAGGCAAGAGCCCCGTCCACGAGACACCTCTATGCCCAGAAATGGTCGGTCTTTGTTGACTGGTGCTCTGCGCGCAACATAGACCCTGTGGAGTGTGACGTATCACCGATACTGTCTTTCCTCCAGGAGCATTTAGACATGGGTCGCACCCCTTCAACGCTCAAGGTTTACGTAGCAGCCATTGCAGCATTTCATGCTCCTATCGCTGGCCAGTCAGTGGGACGAAACAGCCTTGTAACGCGTTTCTTGAGAGGTTCTAGGCGATTGAATCCACCTCGACCTCTCACCGTTCCCACCTGGGACCTCTCCTTGGTCCTCAGAGCTCTCAAAGGACCCCCCTTTGAGCCACTGCGTTCAGCTGACCTCAGGCCCCTCACGCTTAAAACAGCTCTGCTACTTGCACTAGCATCGGTCAAGCGTGTTGGCGACCTGCAGGCCCTCTCTGTGAGCCCTGCATGCCTTGAGTTCGGGCCTAACGACTTCAAAGTCGTTCTGAAACCTAGGCATAGCTACGTTCCTAAGGTGCTCTCGACTCCATTCAGAGCACAGATCATTTCCCTCTCAGCGCTTCCTCCCTCGTCGGACGAGCGAGAGCTGGAATTACTCTGCCCTGTCAGGGCATTGAGGACCTATGTCGAGCGATCACAGCCTTTCCGGCAATCTGATCAACTCTTTATCTGTTTTGGCGGCCGCACCAAAGGGTCTTCGGTCTCAAAGCAACGTCTTTCGTGTTGGATAGTCGACGCTATTGCTCTTTGCTACTCCTCTTTGGGCCTGAACTGCCCCATAGGAGTTAGAGCTCACTCCACTAGAGGAATGGCTTCCTCTTGGGCATGGTCCAGTGGGGTTTCCATTAAAGACATCTGTGAGGCGGCCGGCTGGTCCTCACCGTCCACTTTTGTCAGATTTTATAACTTGGATATCCTGACCTTACAAGCTCGGGTCCTCTCGTTATGACTCAGCGGCCTCTATCGAGCTCCGCCTCATGCCACTTCGGGAGTTAGCTCCCCCTTTTTGCAAGTGTAACACTTGGGTTCGACGGCTCCGGCCCTCTCACTTGTCCGCTGGTTCTCTCGCGGTGTCCATGACAAGCTCAGTCGTTCCCTGCCGTGGCACGGCGCGGTTGAATTCGTTCCCCATACGCAGTACGAAGTGAAGTATCGAAAGGGAACGTAATCGGTTACTAACGTAACCTCGGTTCCCTGAGATACGGAACGAGTACTGCGTTACATGCCGTGCCACAAGGCTGCGGCTTTAGTGTCGTCGCTTCAGTCGTATGACCTGAAATCCTATGGCAAAATGCCTGCTTATATAGCCGTAAGCCCCACCCTTTTTGGCGGGCTTCTTCGCGCGCTTTGTCGCCATAGGTCGCGCAGCTATGCCGCGCCGTCATTGGTTCAACAACTTTCCATGAGTGAACCAATGACGATGCAGTTACACTGCGTTATTGAAAAAGGCTTCAGTAACGGGGAAAAAGGAGACCTTCCCCCATACGCAGCACTTGTTCCGTATCTCAGGGAACCAAGGTTACGTTAGTAACCGATTATGTTTTGCTTTTTTATCTTTTGGTATTTGATAGAATCCATGATACCATGTATCTGAACAAGATGTCCAGGACCTCCAGCAGAAAAATAGGCCCACAACATTAAAGATCCAGCAGTATATTTAACCGTGGGCATGGGGTAGTTTTTATTCATGTGTGCACAAACCCATCTGGTGGGTTTGCTGCCAAAAAGCTCTACTGACCATAGAAGCCGGTCCCGTTTGAAGTTCCAGTCTTGTCTGACAACTGAATATGCTGGAAATTGTTTCTGGATGAGAGCAGAGGATTTTTCTTGAAACCCTCCCGAACAACTTGTGGGGATGTAGGTGCTGTTTGATAATTTTTTTTTTAGGCTTTCTGAGACTCAAGACTCAACTAGTCTCTGCAATTCTCCAGCTGTGATCCTTGGAGAGTCTTTGGCCACTCAAACTTTCCTCCTCACCGCACATTAGGACAATATAGACACACGTCCTCTTCCAGGCAGATTTGTAATATCTTTAGTTGATTGGAACTTCTTAATTATTGCCCTAATAGTGGAAATGGGGATTTTCAATGTTTTAGCTATTTTCTTACAGCCACTTTCTATTTTGTGAAGCTCAACAATCTTTTGCTGCACATCAGAACTATATTCTTTGGTTTTACTCATTGTGATGAATGATTAAGGGAATTTGGCCTTTGTGTTTCCTAATGTTTATACTCCTGTGGAACAGGAAGTAATGGCTGGACAATTTCATGTTCATGATCACCCTGGTGTGCTAAAAATTTTTTCCATCATTAAAAAGCATTTCCATCATTACACTAATGCACATGAGAAATAAAATTACAATAAAATGACTTGATGTCACAGTTCCCTTCGTTCCCGGACTCCATTTCCCATGATCCTCCTGTTTCCACACCTGCACTCACTTCCTCGTCATCTCCCCATCATCACCGATCACCTGCACCTGGACCTGATCATCCACACTCCCTTTATAATGGACTCACTCCCTGCACTCCTTGTTTGTTCTATTGTTAAGTAAATGTGTGTATGGTTGTCGTTCTCTCCTTCGTTCATTAAAATACCCTGTTTTGTGGAAGTCCATGTACGCCTCATCTGTCACACCAGCACCGTAACACTTGACTGGATTCATTTGAAATGAATAAAAATAACTTTCACATTAATAGTTATTTTATTTATTTATTTTAATATTAAAAAAAAATAACATTGTAGCGATCCTTTCATTTTTTTTTGGTGAAGAAAGTTATGGCCCATTTGGCATGAGTGCTCAGTAATGTATTTCTGGTGTGTGTTGAGTGCTTCCAGTATACAATCATATCCTCAGCCTTGCCTGAAACAAACCAAACAATCATAATGGCCTCATATAAAAGCATATGAAGTCAGCTGTAATTAATAGCTGGTTTCAATCAAAGGCAGAAAGATGATACCTCTAATTAAATGTTAAATGTCATTATAAAGGTATAATGATATTTAATGTAATGCTATACCCAGTCTTTTTTTATCTGTGCAAAACAATAATGGCCTTTTCTCAAAATTAAGGCAGTGCTAAATTATGTATAGCACAATGAGAAAGGGCAATGTAGCCTATAATATAAGATTTCATGTTTGTGCATGTGTAATTTACTGATTGTGGGGATTTATAGACGTTTCTAAAGAAGGGAAGTGAAACTCAGACTAATAAGTTGCTGTAACTGGAACATTACTCACACCCTCCTGAAGTGATGCTGAAATTCAACACCTACAGTCAGACAGCTTCAGTCAGAGAGATGCAAATGAAGCCAAATCGTTTTAAAATTACACAAGCTTTCAAGAGCTGACAGTAAATAGATATTACTGTAGAGGGTTCGTGAATGACTGGAAGCAGAACTGTATTCATGCAGTTAAAATGAATGTTAAAATGAATATTGTGAATTTACAGTCTCAGAGGGAGGAATAGAATATTTCAAGTCAAGTCATCTTCATTTGTATAGCGCTTTTTACAATACAGATTGTTTCAAAAGCAGCTTCACAGTGATAATAGGAAAATTAACGGACAGAGATTATTTTGGCTTTACAGCAGCTCTAGGAAAAAGTTATTTTTGAGCTAAAGTAAGTTTTTGGTTGAATCACTTCCGTTGTAAAAATCGTTAATTATTAACTTAGGGGCCGCTTAAATGACACCTTTTTATCTTAAAACAGAAGACTTTTAATGTGTAAATTACTTGTCTGGCCCAAATAATGCAGAATTATTAGTTGTTTCCGTGGATCCATGAGAACTGGAATCATTTTGATAACGTTTTATCTATACATAAGGAAAGAAAAGGGAAGGAGGCCTTCACAGGGGATAGTTTAGTTGACACTTCAGGGCTGCGTTGTTGTCGTGTCTAGGTGCAGGTCCTTCATCTCATCTGGATACGGCCTGGATCTGGCAGACTATGGTAAACCTCGGAATAAACAGAGAGAGACTAATATTAGCATAGAAACCATTCTTCTTATGATGTAGCGAGTAGATTTAGGTGTTATGATAAATGTTCCCGGTTTAGGTGTTATGGGAAATGTTATGGTGTTATGGGTTCCAATGTTCCCGGTTCCACCTGACCTAATTTATGCAGCCTAACAATTTACATGATTTGAATTATAGAAGTAGATAATGTGTTATGTGTATGCCAGGTTAAAGAGATGTGTTTTTTGTTTAGATTTAAACTGACAGAGTGTGTCTATACTTCCCGAACAATGCTAGGAAGACTGTTCCAAAGTTTAGGTGCTAAAAATCTACCGCCTGCGGTTGATTTTGATATTCTAGGTATTATCAACTGGCCAGAATTTTGAGATCGCAATAGACATGAAGGTCTATAATGTGTTAAGAACTCACACAAGTACTGGGGAGCTAAACCATTTAGTGCTTTGTAAGTAATTAGCAAGATTTTAAAATGTATACAATGTTTAATAGGGAGCCAATGCAGTGTTGACAGAACCGGGCTAATATGGTCATACTTCCTGGTTCTAGTAATAGAAATTTAGATATATTTTTTAAGATGGAAGAATGCTAGAAACGGCTTTCAAATGAAAGATTGGTATCAAAGAGTACACCCAGGTTCCTAACTAATGACGAAGACTTGACAGAACATCCATCAAGTGTTAGACAGTACTCCATACTGAACTTGTGATCGATATGTCATCTCTTCGTTTACTACTACAAACTGATAACGGTCAGATAAGCATGATTTGAACCATGCCAATGCTATTCCACTAATGCCAACATAATTTTTGAGTCTATTCGAAAGAATGTTGTGGTCGATAGTGTCAAATGCAGCACTAAGATCCAGTAACACTAATAGAGAAATACAGCCACGATCCGATGATAAGAGCAAATCATTTATAACTCTAAATGAGAGCCGTCTCAGTACTATGGTACGGTATAAATCCTGACTGAAAATCCTCACAGATACCATTTCTTTTTTAAAAAGGAGCATAGTTGTAAGGATACTGCCTTTTCTATTATCTTTGACAGAAAAGATAGATTCGAGATTGGCCTGTAAATTGACTAATTCTGTAGGATCAAGTTGTGTTTTTTTTAACAAGAGGTTTAATAATAGCCAGCTTAAAAGTTTTCGGTATGTATCCTAATGATAAAGATGAATTAATGATATTAAGAAGAGGATCTATGACCTCTGGTCTAACATACATGTTGATTTAGATGATTTAGATGTTTAGACAATTCTTCTTTTTTAGACAATTCTTCCTTTCCTATAGCAATGAATGAATGGAATTTTTCCTCAAGGACACTACAATCCACTGCCTGATGTGATACTGTAGTAGACAGTTGCATATATATGTTGTAATTTTCTCTCTAATATTATCAATATTGTAAGTAAAGAATTTCATAAAGTCATTACTGCTGTGCTGTTTGGAAATGTCTGGGGTTGAAGCTTTATTTCTCGTCAATTTAGCCACTCTATCAAATAAATACCTAGAGTTGTGTTTGTTTTCTTCTAAGAGGGTTGAAAAATACAGGCCTTTCTGTATGCTATCATGCTCTTTTAAGGGCCAGAGTGTGCTCATTGTACCACGGCGTTGGCGTTATTTTCTTTAATCTTTTTTAAGCAACTGTGTCAAGTTTCAGATTCAATAAAAGTGTCACTAGACATTCTCACTCTGAATCACAGAGCAGTAATGGTCACACCATTGAGACATGAAGTCATGAAGTCACTGAATAGATCTGACAAGTCACATTGTGCATCAATTTTAGTCCAAGTTGGTTGCTGTCAGCCAGTATAAAGTTATATGAAATATATCTTATATTTGGATTATTTATGAGTTTGTTTGCCCATATAATCTTTAAGGTATTAGGTTAACTTATTTGGCTTGCTGTCCACTGATGAGGGGCTCGATGAAGCAGCTTCAACTCGAGCTATGATATACTCCCACAGTGAATGAATATAGGATATGATTACATAGGGCAAGGTACCTGAGATAAAGGTGGAGTTTGGGGAGGTGGAGGGGATGCTGGAACAGCTGAGACTGAAGAAAGGTAAGCAGCTGCTTATATACTCTGGCTTTTGATTGGAAGATTGGATGGGCTCGCTCCTCCCTAATTTACGTTTAGGAACTTCACTAATTTGATATTCTAAAGAAACCAAAAATTCACAACAACCCTTACAATATCTGCAACTTACCTGATAAACTACATGAACATATGCTTTAGAATAGAAATTATATTACAGAAAAAGGTGGAAAAGTGGAAAAATGGCAAAAGAAGATTCAAAAAATTACACCAAGGGAGATATAAGTAAACACACACACACACACAATAATTCTATTCTGAAGTACACATGTTTAAAGGACACATCTCCATTTGCATTAAGAAAAACACACATAGCCATTACATCGTTGTCATGGATATTAAAGTGTACAGTACATGTCTGTTGTGACATAAAATATATGCTTGAAATTATGGCACTCATTCACACATTTGTAGCATGTACACTATACAGGGGCTTTACACTTCCTGAATTTTGGAGGTACACAAAAACATGAACATAATTTCTAGAAAAACACGGCAGCAACATAAATAAATCTTGATTAGATTTTTTTTTTTTTATCAAAATAAATTTAGTTGAAAATTACATACAAATCTAAAGACACCTTAGAAAACATAAAGAGCTTATTGTGAACTTATAGCAATGTTGATTAATATCAAAAACAAGATATAGGCCTAAAGATATGTAACAATCTGAATGACCATAGATTAGATTAATTCAGTTGCCCAATTAGGCAGATATAGGTAGTCATTTAAATTGCTTCATTAAATTTCATTAATTTTATTAGCAATATTTGTATAATTATTTGATACTTCCATTCCATTATTCTATTAAGTGATCACATGATACACTCAAAAATTATTGCTGTTTTTCTATTAATTAAATAAACACAAACTATAAGCTATTCAGCAGGCATACTGAAATAAATGCCGTTCTGAAAAGACTATCTTCATTCTTATGAATCTAAAAACATTAACAAGAAATGTAATGTTAATGTTTAAATACTAATCTTCTCCAAGCAAGACCAAGACCATGGCAAGTTTGATAGATTCCCTCGTATTTTATTAGAGAAATTATGCATAAAAATGTGCAAAAACAGTGATGTGTTTTGATGAATTATATGGTCAGGGACGCATTTAAGGAATACTAAACATGCTGCACACAAAAGTATACAGTCAAGAGAATTATTTTCCGGGCAGGCAGGACCCGAGCTTATCTGCATTGGCTGTTTTATTGAAATTACAATTTCAAGACTGCTGTATTTCCAAATATCCCCAACAGTTCAATAAACAAGAAGTTGATATTGAGTAACTTTCTTTAATCAGCGTTTTTGAACAAATTTGATGAATAATTAATAACTCGCACAGTCAGTCGCCACCTACTGGTGTAACGGTGTGACCTGAATAAAGACTCGACGTAAAATCCACTTTTGGGTCTTTGACTCTTTACTGTCGTTGCGTATAAAAGTTGTTTGTAATCGGCACTGAAAATCAGATTTAGCTGTAGTGAACTTTTTTATGATAAAAAAAAAAAAAAAAACCCGGCATATTTTCTTGGTATTAGTATGAAAGCCTTATTATTTAGAAATGGTCAAAAGGTCTATCAAAAACGTTTTTGAACTTTATTAAATATATTTATTGAATTAAAGAGGCCCCGGACAATATTCTAGTAGACTATAGGGGACCAAAACATCACAGTTACTGGGACTATTTTTGCAATTTTGCAACAAATGCAGTCGCGGATTTAGGCGTGGGCGACATGGGCAAATGACAGAATTATGTAGCCTACAGTTGTTTCTTCATTCAGTTCTGCGAGCAGCGCTATATATGGACAAAGCGTCTCATAAAGGCGCTTCAGTAAATGACAAACAAATAAGGAGCTGGATTCAGCCTCATCGTCAGAGGATGCGTTTAAGCGGACATAAACCGGCCCTGGTATTAGAGGTATAGGCTACTTCCCTAAAGAAAGCCACAATTTGAGCTAATCTTTAATAATTAATCCGCATCTATACTCTCGTTTCCTTTATAATAAAATGGCAGTGGTGCACAAAGGAAAAAGGTTAGCCATTAGTATATACATAATCCTACGGAGCCCCTAAAGGGACCTTTGCAAAAATAAAAAAAATGACAGTATCATATCAAGAAAGTATCGCGTGCGCAAGAGAAACTTATGCGTCATTTGTGCGTCACTGCCTATGAAGAAAGCGAGAGTATGGATGCACAAGCTGTAGGCCTATTTGCTCAAAATCTGTCTTTCTTAGACCAGTTCGTCTAGGATGAATCCAGCTAATTATTCATTTTAATTTTTTTAAACATGTGCCTTCCTTTATATCTAAAGTCCTTAATGTCTATGGCTCTGCTCGCAATGAGCGCTGTTAGAACTGAATGAAGAAAATAAGCATTTCTCTGCCACCTGTAAGGATGTGTTAAATCCGACAAAGTGGTTTAATAAAGGGGCTTTTGATCTTGTGAAATACGAAATTTTAGTAGGCCTACATTTTACAGTTCCAGTATTTTTATATGGGACAATATAAATATGGCCTACTGCCCTAACGAAATACAAAGTTTTATCATTTTTACTGTACCAATGTTTTTTCATGAACCAAGCGTGGCATTATGATATGCACACTGAGCCCATTTCCCAGCGCGATTTCTTGGATGCCACAGAGTTAAATTCGTTAAAATGGACATGAGTCCTTGAAATATGACGCACTGTCCTAAGGAAAGCCACATTTTGAGCACTTTTTACTGTATCAGCCTTTTTTTTTTTTTTTTTTTTTTTTTTTTTAACTTGGCAAAAAGAACAATGCACAGCCATTCATGTCGCGGTTTCCCGGGCGTCACAGAGAATGCTTTAAAGCAGACATAAGGCCGTGATATAAACTGCCCTACGAAAGCCACATTTCAGCAAAAAGATCGTTATTAATTCATACACATCCATACTCTCATTTTCTTTATAATTTTGAGCAAATAGATCTTTATTAATTCATGCACATCCATACTCGCATTTTCTGCATAATTTTGAGCAAATACATCTTTAATAATTCATGCGCGTCCATACTATCTTCTTCTTTATAATTTTGAGCAAATAGATCTTTATTAATTCATTGCACATACTCGCATTTTCTGCATAATTTTGAGCAAAGAGATCTTTTTTAATTCATGCGCGTCCATACTCTCTTTTTCTTTATAATTTTGAGCAAATAGATCATTATTAATTCATCCATAGGCTACTCGCATTTTCTTCATAATTTTAAGCAAATAGATCTTTATTAATGCATGCACATCCATACTCGCATTTTCTGTATAATGTTGAGCAAGTAGATCTTTATTAATCCATCCATACTCAAATTTTCTTAATAATTTTGAGCAAACAGATCTTTATTAATCCATCCATACTCAAAATTTCTTAATAATTTTGAGCAAACAGATCTTTATTAATTCATCCATGCTCACATTTTCTTCATAATTTTGAGCATAGATCTTTATTAATTCATCAATACTCGCATTTTCTTCATAATTTTGAGCAAACAGATCTTTCTTAGTTCATGTGCATGCATACTCTCGCTTTCTTCATAGGCAGTGACACACAAATGAAATAGGTTTTAGTATACACAAACCGGAAATTGATACTTTCTCGTGCGCACGCGATACTTTCTTTTCCTTTAAGTGGACTTAAGTGGCTTTTTAATTAAACAGTTTTATTTATCTGCAAGTACAGTTTTTTACAAAATACTTTTAAGATTTGAAGTGCACTTTTAATTCAGTTAAGTGCCCTTCTTTATCACAGGGGTGGTTCTAGCTAAATACATGAAAAATAGCACAAAAAGGCTATTAACTAGTCTCAAACATACAGACACTTCATCATATCTGGTAAAAAAATTCTACAGCTTCACTAGACTTTAGGCAGCAGTGGTGGGTTTTGTTTCTCTAAAAAACACAAGAATGGACTTCTAAAAAACCAGAAGTAACTAAAATAGTACTAATGTGATACTTGTTACTGCAGGATTAACCGAGAAAGTCATTGTCACGGAATTCCCCTCGTCTCTCTTTAATGGGATCACTGTGTTTAAAGAAGGGTCACAAAGTCTGAGATATTCTGCATGCTCAGCGGAAAGCTGTTCTTTTTCTCACCTCATATTGGCATTATTCCTTTTGAAAATAAAGTGAGATTAATGTCTACAGCTCTTTTTGTCAACACATTTTTAACAAGAAGATTTGACTGTGGCCATGATTAACAAATACACATCTGATGAAAAGAAAGGCCTTGGGAAGTCTGGGAATAAAGGATAATAAAGAAGGAAAAGAAGGTCTGAAACTTGAAAAGGCTTCTCTGATCCCTTGCCAGGGCCCCCACAAAAACATTTGAGTAGTCTTGCAAACCACAATGATCTGGTAGTTGCATGCCTCTTTGGTGAGGTCATACTAAAGGTGTTTCCACCAGTCTGTAGTAGACAAAACCTAAATTATTAAATTCTTTTGTGTGCGTATAACATAATTATAATAGGAAGACTAACACTGCATCCGAAATTGAATACTTCCCTACTATGTGTGAAAAATAATATGCCAAATCAATATGTCAGAATTTATTGAATTTAAAAAAACAGTAGTCACTACAGATCAGTGTTTTTTTAGGGTCCAACAGGACTCTGTAATTATACCAGCATAGTTGTGGATACTACACTGAACACTGAACACAAGATGGTTTTTGTGTTTGGGTACAGGGCAGGCCAGGGAGATGACCTACAGCATGGTGATGGAGTTAGAGGTGCTGTATAATGAAATATTCTGCACCTTCAGAGGAAGTTTACTAGCTTTTAGAACAGAGTTGGAGAGGCCTAAACTACATTAAAATCCAATTATTCACTGATCTAAACAATGTTTGTAGAGGAGTTTGAAACTATGTGCTGATCAGGAGATTGTGCTCGCCCCAGGGTGTCAGTAAAAACACGTCAGAGGATTCAGAATTTTCTCATCAAGGGCCTCATTTAAAAAATGTTGCACAGAAACCGTCCTAAATTTGATCTTACGATTATTTCTCCGATGTTTGTGTGTGATTCATAGAATGAACGTACACATAGAAAATGAGCGTACGCCTCTCTTTCAGATGTGAAATCTATAAATCGCAAATGATCTTGAACTTGCGCGCAGCTGAATGGTTTCAGTTCTCCGCGTTTTAAACAACACCTAATAATGTAATTTACATATAAAAGATCACCAGTCATTGTCCAAATCCTTGGCGAGCTGCAAGAATAGTTTAGATTTCCAAAAACCTGCAGTAATCTGACCAGGAAAAGTGTGTACATCTGCTCAGACCCTGACGTGGCGCTAAGCACTTTTTCACGTCAAAGACCGTTTTTATAAATATGAGCGTTGGCGTGGATTTAAGCGTACGCACACTCTAAGATCAAATCTGTGCGTACGCACGCTTTATAAATGAGGCCCGTTTACTTTGTATTTTGTCTGTGTGGTATTTTATCATGAACGCACACATATAAGGTAAACTTTGAAGGTTAAGGTGTAGGACGATATGCTGAGTGTTCTGCGTCACAGACTGTCACAGAGTCTGTTTTAAGTTTAACCACATAATTGCTTTCCTCTATCCTTTTGATCTGTTTTCTGTATGCGGTAGCCTTAACAGGGTCTTCAGCCAGCCGCCGCTCTGTGTTTCTCAGGTTGGGCGTGACGGTGTCTTTGCAGGTATGGAGGTGAGGCATGTCGGCTTTGCGCAGAAGTGGTGTGGTATAGCACATCACTCCATCTACCATCACTCTGGTGGTTTTGGCTTGTAGCAAGTCCATCGCTTTCTGATCTTGTTTGGATCGTGTGACCAGTCTTTCATTTTTGTGGGGAATGGTATCTCCTTTCCAAAGCCTCTCGATGTTTCAGAACAGTTCCTCCATTTGAGGGATGACAGAAAGGTGCAGACATTGCTGAGGCTGAAGCTGTTGCTGAAGAAGCCATGTTGGGCCTTGTAACACCCAACCCAGTCTAGTTCTGATTGCCGCTGGACCCCCAGGTGGGCCAAGGCGAACAGGCTCAATGGGTGCGAGCAGATGAGGATGATCTGCACCGATTAGAAGGAGGGGCTGTGCTTTGTGTATGGGCTGCAAAGGGATGCCTCTCAGGTGCCGGTATTTCTGCTGGAGCATTGCAGTCGGGTAAGAGTGCTCGGTCAAACATGCTCAGATGTAAAGGCATTCTGGATTTGGTAGCTCTTTTGTGGCTGTGACATTGAGCATACAATAAAGGAAACGGAGGCACCATGAAGTTTCTTGACATCTTGTCGAATTGTTCTTAATGCAAGGGTCTCAGTCTGTCCCTTAAGCCTGAGTTTCTGAACTGCGGCTGGGAGTAACATGGTTCTTTCGGATCCGTTGTCAAGTACTGCATAGGTGTTTAAGGTTTGGTTCTTGTGTTGTAAGACAACAGGAATCACTTTCAGCAAAACATGTTTGGAACCTTCAGGCCTGTCCAGGTACAGGGACTCATTTGTGGAACTAACTAGGCAGGTACCCTCCGTCTGAGACCGATCGTTAACTTCATGAAGGATTTGAAGATGTTTCCCATTGCACAGACGGCAGGGCTTTTTTTTTTTAGGGTGCTTTTTTTTTTGCTACATGTGACCGTCCACATTTCCAGCAACGGTTGTTGTTTTTAATCTATTTTATCATCTTCTCTTTACTGAATTTCTGGAAGGTGGGACACTGGCTTTAGGAAATTATCTGTACTGTCACAGTATGGGCACAACACTCTGTTCTGTTCAGGTTTCTGTGCTGTCTTGGGCTGGTTGGGAGGTGACAGTACCTGTGTTTGATCAGCTCCATGAAGAACAGTGGCAAATCTGGACTTAGCTACAGGTTTAGCCTGATCTTGACTGCACCATTTTACATCTCTGTTCCTTCCTTGAACTTAAGTCCTCACAGTCAAATTTGAGGCACTCTGCCAGGTCCAGGAAAGTGTAGACTGCACCATATTGATAGGGCATATGTTGTCTGAATGATGCATGTAAATCTGGTGGGAGTTTAGTGAGTAGATGGGCTACATGTGACCCACACTGTAATTCCATGTTACCTTCAGGACCCAATGTCTTCAGTAGACCCACAAGAGCTTGGATTTGAAGGGCAAACCTATCAAAACTGGTCAAATCTCCAGGCTGAACATCAGGGGTATCCATGACTGCTGCTATTTTAGTTAGGGCTAACTGATGAGGTCTTCCAAACCTGTCAGTAAGTGCAGTCATAGTGTCTGTGTATGGCCAAGGGGAATTGAGGAATGAGTCAGCAATTAGGCGTGCTTCTTCAAACTTCAGGTGATCTAGAAGGACCTGATACTTAAAGAGCTCAGTTGCATCATTAGGGAGCAGACTGTCAAGGGCTAACTTTAAACGAGAGAACTCGCTAGGGTCACGACCTGTGAAGCATGGAATTGTCGGTTGTGGGTCCCTGTAGGATGTCTCTTGACATACAGTGCTCTGAGGCCGCCCTGTGGGAGAAGAATACGGCAGATTATGAACAGTGGCAGGCTGTGGGCTTGATTTGTAGGTGTGAATATCAGCACCTGGCTTAAAGGAACTCTCTCTGGGTTGTACTTGAACTCTGCGTGGAGAAGGTTGTGGAATGCGTGGCGCTAGACTCGGTACTGCTATCTGAGGTGGTCTGTACATGGTTCTGGGTAATGGCACTGGAGTCCGGTTTGTCTGCATTGCTTGTGGAGTTAGTGAGGCTGATTGCTGCTGTATCATTAAGTCTTGCAGTCTGTAGCTGCCGAATTTCCTCTTTAAGGACCATCTGAGCTTCACGCAGTTGCCTGTTCTCCCTTTTTAGGTCTTGAACCTCCAACCTGTGTCTTACAGATGTGAGTGAAGCATCATACCCTTGTTCCACCTCTTCATCACTTTCATCATGCAGTGCAGTGGACCACCGTCTGTCCGGTTGTCTATCAGCAGTCATTTGGGAAAATGAAGTACTCGTCAATCCAGCTGCTGCTTCAATGCTGTAACCATTTGAACATGAAAGCGGAGAGTCAGGAGGAAATATCTCAGGCTGGTTTATCCTTGCACTTTGTTGTGGTTCGTCTTTTTGTCTCTGAGATAAACTGGGGCTGGGTAGTATGACGTGGGCGTACACTCTGTTGGGAAGGCTGTTCTGACATCCTGTCTCCATGGTAAGCACACCTCCAGCTCGAAGGACCACAGTGTAGAGGAATTTGAAACTATGTGCTGAACAGGAGATTGTGCTCGCCCCAAGGTGTCAGTAAAAACACGTCACAGGATTCAGAATTTCTCATCTTTACTTTGTATTTTGTCTGTGTGGTATTTTGTCATGAACTCACACATATAAGGTAAACTTTGAAGGTTAAGGTGTAGGACGATATGCTGAGTGTTCTGCGTGCTCCCCTGGCTGACTGTTCAGGAAGTTTCCTAGCTCGCCACCTAGTGTCCTTTCCAACACCACCAATAAGCTTGTCGCTGATTGGTTAAATCTCCTTAACAATGTTAGTCATATGATTTTATTTCATTTAACTGTTTACTTGTCTTTAATACAATTTCAGCATAGAGATTGCAGTAAAACAAATTTATGAGGGTGTTCCTCTATTACATGTTCCTCTGCTAAGGTGCTGCCTAAATTAACAGAGCTTTGATAAAACAGTTATTGTCAGCAGTGCTAAAGCTGTTTCATTTCACTTGAAACCTTTGTTATGATGGCAATTAAATTCCAGACAGATTTTTTGGTTGAAAGAAGGAAGAGAAAGTGAACAAAAAAGGTATTCTCCTTTAGGTCTTAGAGGCTGACAAACCATTTTGCATTCTGTCAGTGCTAATGTCCAGTATGAATTTTGATTGACAGGCCTATTGGTATCTCTCCATTATCATATGACTGTCTTTTCAACCTTTCACCTACCTGTTTAGCAGAGGGTCACTTAAAATTTCATCACAATAGATGTTCTTTACTTTTATTTGAAGAAATTTTTCCCCTGGATCATAGGTCTGTATCTTTGGTTTCTGTGTCTTGGGCTCCAAACTCTACAACTCATACATCCTGCATTGGAGAGAGTCTTACAGGCCCTGCTAGCATCCCCTTGCCAAAAGGATGATACTGTTGTGTCTATGCATAAGCCTGTTTTACAGCTCCTCGGTGCAGGGTAAAGCCCTGTCTTTGGACCGAGATTTGGACTGAGGACAAGAATTTCACTAGGATTTGTGATTATACTCTCCATGAAGCAAACTACATCTCATTTTGTCTCAGGGGTCATTCTGGTTTAATGCCTATGGTAGTTCTTGCTATAGAAATGTAAAAATGCTGATGTGGGAGTATGAACCAGATGTGATTTTGCATGTGCGTATGTGTGAAGTTGACTTGTCCTATGATGTGATATGTTGTACTTTATCTACATTATAAATTTTAATAAGCATTTATCTATTTTATTATGCATACCGTTTTTGTATTAAATTAAATTAACATTCATCTTATCATCTGTTCTATTATAAACCTTTATGCATAAACAGCAATATGCATAGAGCTTAATTTTTAATCTAATCTTTTGCTTCAAAAGTTTAATTGTAAAATTAACAAATTTCACGTTTTCTCAGTTTTTGGATGAATTAAGTTTTGAATCCCAGATATTCAATGTGGTCTCAGACTTTTGGGCCTTTGGATTGTTCTATAGAGAAACTTAAGTGTGACAGTGTGGATGATCAAAATAAGGCAAGTCTGTAAACTGTGCCACAGTTCTCGCTCTCCTTTTTTGTTTCTTTATGTTAAGAAAAACTTGTGTCTTTTTTGTGCTTAGGCTAAGATCTTAGGTTAAGATTCTAAGAAATAAATTACCCATAAGCCTTTGCCAAGGGTGTCATTTGCAACACTTATAATCACTTAAAAAGGGATACAAATCTTCATGTGCATCTTTTTCTTAGCCATAAATTCTCCTCTGGACAAGGCCATATGCCCAAGGCATGCTCTCTTGCTCCCTCGATTCTTTACAATTTCCCTCTCGTGCACTCAATGCTGAAACCCATAAAACTCTTCATTTCAGATGCGAGAAAATGGAAAACAAACCAGGAAGACAAAAGGACAGAGGCATCTGCTGAAGACAAAGAACATCTGCAGCCATTCCACTCAATCAATGCGTAAGACCATTACCTCCACAGCAACTGGGAGTAAGGGGGAAGTCAGAGCACCCATAACTCTGAACGGTGCCCCGCTTGTAGACACACGCACACAAAACCCAGGACAGGGTTACAGGAATCAATGCCAACAGAAGGCTAGGTTTCTGAAAACACTGTAATTGACTGTGGTCAGAGTTTAGAGACAGCAGCTGGAGTTCATGTTTTATGGGACATGTTTCTGGAAGCAGACAGACGGGAGTGCTGGCAGGGCTCAGGACGCCCACAGTCTAAGCGTTTAATGTGTTCTAATGGCACTTTTGAATTTGGAAGTTTTATGACATAAATGTAGATAGGCCACTAAAAGATTAGCCGTTAATCCAAATGCAGTGGTCATTAATTTTAAATATTGAGTTTCAGAAAAATTATATAGACATCATAAAGTAAAATATAGACATCATAAAGGTGCATTCAGTCATTTTTAATTTATGTTGGGCTGAGCAATATTGCAATTGTCTTGGACTTATACTAAGACTTAATGACATGGATGCAGTATCATCTAAAAACAAGTATTTAATTATCATTGTGGAAATGCTTTATTCATAATCAAGACTTAATTTATTCCGTGAGCAAATGTGTCAAATAACAGGTTAATGAAGTAATGGTATCTGGCTGGTAACATGATCCCAACATTGTGGCTGTTATGACAGGGTCAGGCAAGGAGAGGAGAGGTGGATCATGATGCAGCCAAAACATTTATTAACAAGACAAACCAAAAAACAAAGAGTAATTCCAAAACAGAAGGCAAAAAGACAACAGCTAAGCATAGACAATACAGGACTGAATCAAACTGAGGGCTTAAATACACAAAAAACCAGGGATTAATCAAGACAGAAGTGAACACCACAGAAATAAAGACATAAAAACAAATAAAACAGGAACTAAGACAAAGGAAAACAGGAACATACAAACTAAAAGTCCATGGAAATGAAACTAAACAATACATCGTCCTGCCATCATAGGCGATCTGCTCCATGTACAGCTTTCATTAGCTTACTCATGTTAGTGCACATAATTTTTTAAACATTTAATCTTTAATCTGTGCAATTTAATCTGTTAAAATGAATTAACTGTGAATTATGGGGTGGTGTCAGAATCATAGCATGATTATTCTGTTCATGATGAACATATAGCATGAATTGTTTTAATTTTATTAACTGTTCTAAGCAAGTGTTACAGGAGGTACATGTGTCTTTATATCAAATATTCAAATATTCAGCCAGCTAGAACTTGAGAATGGGACAGAATTTCAGTCCCAGCTGTCTAAGATTTTGATGACAGCTGCTTCATCCAGTTTTTTTTTTTTTTTCACCAGGAGTTTTTGTGACTTTCATGTGACATTTCTCATGCGCTCGTGAATCACTGACATCATTTTCCTCTCAGAGTAAGAGATGCTTGTCTGTTCTTCATTTTGTTCTTAATAACTCAAAACACACAAACCGAGCTATTCTTCTCTGTTTCACTTCTCATTTTACAACCACAAGTTTTATACCGTTTAAATAATTATAGGCCTGGTTTCACTGACAGACTAAGCCAGGATTAGGCCTTAGTTCAGTTAGGGCATCTAAGTATAGCTTTTATGAACATGCCCTAGGAAAAAAAACATTACTGGTGTGCTTCTTCAGACAAAACAATGGCACTGACATATTTTAAGATATGTCAGGGCAAGTTAATTTCAGTTAAAACAGCTCAAACATGCATTTTAGTCTAGGACTAGCTTAAGCCTTGTCTGTGAAACCGGGGGATACAGTAATGTGAAGTTTGAATAAGTCAGAATGAGTATTGCCTATAACAAAAAGGCAGTCTTTCAGATTCAAAACTTAAAAAATCTTTCATAAATTCAAAACAGTTACCAGATGATTGTTATATTTGCTCTTATTTTGACATGTTTGACAAGATTTTAACTAGCATAGTCAGCTAAAGTTTAACTTTCAGGCCACTTTGAACTTGTCTGATATTTCGGTTCATTCATGTTCAAATACATGTTATTTTTCTTACTAATATTAATATTATCTTTGTTTAGAATTTGTTTAGAGATGTTTCTTAACATAAAGTGTTTTATGATCAGCTGGCCATCTTTGCAGTCACAGTAATGTTTATATTGACAGTAAGTACCAGCAGACTTGAGTCAGCATTGTGGCAAGAGACAGGAAGTCATGAGGAATAGATGCTGCACTTGTTCATGATTTACTGAGTATCATGGGAGACTGGGCACTCCCCTAATGGAAACATAATGATAACACACAAACTGCTGTATATAACTTGCCCACTGCAAATAAGAACAGAGCACTGCCAACAACACAGAGGACTTAATCAGAGCCGGTAACCAAAGAAACTGGGAGAAATTTTGTATTAAACACTGGAGTAAGTGCAAGACAGGCATCTAAAGTTGTTCTCTTAAATGTGTATGCAGGTTACATCCATAGGGCAGTGGGTGGCAACAAGTGTCTGTTTTTAAGTGCCATAAGTAAGTGAGTCACTGAGTCATTCATTCAGCTGGTTTCCATCAAAAACACAGATTCTTTTAGAAACAAACCAAGTGACTACTGCCTTTATGAGTGAGTCCAGATATCATTCATTCATGAAAAGCATGCGACTTCGGACACAGCCACTCTCTTTGGGTGAGTCATTAAATTATTCACTCAACCAATTCATTATAGATCACTGATTCAATCAAAAATAAAACTCTACTGTTGCTACAAGAAGCACAAATGATAATTCAGCTTGCTCGTGTGACTTAATCATAATATATACAGCTGTCCTTGTCATTTCAAAAATTACATAAATATTATTAAAAAAAAGTTTATTTGCAAGTCTATATTTTGTAAAAGTGTGTGACCTATTCAATTTCACAATATGTCAAATTTGGAAATTTCTTCCCATTTTCCTTGCAGCTTCTGTAAAATATTTAATATAAGCTACAATTACAGTTTTTTTTTCTTTCTTTTTTTTTACGATTGCTTAAGCACAATTTTAAAAACAAGCTCATTTTGTCAAAACAATAAACACAATTCACAGATACACACACAAGTAGTAGAACACTTCAATTCTTTTGCAAAATGAAAAACTTCATTCAAAACTTTACATTAATTTAACAAAACCCAACTTTGATACCGTATGGAACACACATGGTTCATACATTCTGATTCTGTTTGGTTCATTTACACACTGCTGTGCTCAGTCTTAAACACTTGTAACTTCTATACTTTTCTAATGATATAGTCTGGGTTTGATTTTTTCAGAGATATTGTTAGAGTAAAGTACATGAATATATTCCCCAAACATCCTATTTTCAGGTCAAAATGAAGCTCTGCACTCAAAACCATTCACTCTTGCTGAAAAACCAAACTTGCCCTCAGACATCACACACAAGCACTCAAAAACACACACACTACAACATAGTCTTACACCCTGGTGAGATAAATTCAAAACAATACTACAATACTACTCACTTTTCACATGATGAACATGTGTATACATTTGCACATTTTTTATTCCTTAATGTACTGTACAGTACAGTACAATACACCAAACAATAACAAAAAATATTCTGCCCCAGCATCACATCTTTGGTCTGGGACAGGCCAGAGAATCTCGTCAACTTCACAGGCTGCACTGGCCCTATCCAGACTGGCCCTAAAATCCTCTTGCATGCCTGATCCACCCCTGGCACACATCAACTGAAATGTCTAGTCAGGCTTCTTCTATTCCATCGTCTCTGTGTCCTACAAAAATAGAAGTACTGATTACTGTAACACATCCTTTTTACAAAATGGAAGCAGACAGAAACTCTGTATGTAAGGCAATTTGATGCATGTGTTATAATGGAGTACAGCACTCAAAAGTTACAGTAGAGTAAGGTACACCTACCTGTTTTCCTTCCAGAAGGTTCTTATGATCGAGGCAATGGCGAAGCAACTTAAGTTTGGCTGAACTCATTGCCCAGCCTCCCTCATAGTCATACCGTGGACAAGGACATGGTCAACTAGTGGCATGAATTTCATCTGAGACTCCTTGTCTCCTTGCACCTCATCCTCCTCCTCCTCCTCCTCCTTCACCTCTTCCTCCACTCCTTACCGCTCTTGCTCATCCTCTTCCTCCTCTCTGGTATCCTTGACCTTTTCAATCACGTCTCTCTGGATCCATTGTTCCAAAACTGAATGAACTGACTCAGGCTCTTTTATCTCTCTATTGAAGGTTCTGATTGGTGTGTGATAAATTTTGACTCTTAGTGTTTCCACGTGGGTAATTGTGTGCTAATTGAGCTCAAGCTATGCTGACTTGAGTGAACAATATTGAATGCTAGTGCTTTCTAAATGACAACATGGTGTAGGCAATGAGAAATGAAGGTATTTGTGTCTAGAGTTTTGCAGTGACAGTTCAACAAATCTGATTCATGTGTCAAAACAGGGGAATAGTGTTTATAGTTTAGGGAAATGGGTGTGCTTTTTGATAAATGGCGCTATGGTTTTGAAATTTTAGCTCAAAAGCCTGGTTATAGTGTTTAAGCAATCGAGAAAAACTGTAATACATCCATGCCTTTCCAAAGGTTACATTTTGCACTGAAAATCAGAACATATTCTAAATACAATATATTATACGAACAAAAACATTTGTGGAGACAAAACAAAAGCATAATTTTAAATGAAAAAAGAAAGAAAGAAAAAAACAACAACAAAAACAACAACAACAACAACAACAAAAAAAAAAACACCTAAGCATCATCTCTTGGCCTATAGCTGGATCTGGCCATAGCACTTCATCCACATCACAGGTGTGAGACAGCGAGGGAAGAATCTTCTTGAATGGCGAATCCATCCTTGCACAGACCCTGCATCAATTAGGTCAGGCCTTCTCTTGAATGAGGCATATCCTGATTGTAAACCTTCCATGCCAAAAAAACCCCTCTTCAATGGGTTTAAGGAAGGGATAGTATGGTGGGATGTATTGGAGTGAAAACTGTGGACGCTAATGAAACCAGTTTTGGACCAGAGGAGATAGGTGGAAATTTACATTGTCCATATGACAATGTATCTCATCTGCTCTGCATTCATTTGGTCTTCTACTGTGACGATTTTGTGTAGTCTGTCTAAAATGTGAATATGTGGGCCGTGCTGTAAGGGCCTAAGTTGGCATGCTGGTGGAGGACCCCATTCTGCGTGATTGCAACATACATTGTGATGTTACCACCATGTTGTCCCGGGACATTCAAAATAGCTCTGTGGCCAATGATGTTTCTCCCTCTCCCTCTTACTGCAACATTGCCTTCCATTTTGCTGAAGACACATAAACTCACCTTTTGCCTTTTTATAGTACTTGCACCTGATTGTTGAGTTTACAGTTAAGCACCTAAGTGTCTGCAGACCTGACAGCCATGTGTGATCGATTGGTTTATAGGGGTGGTATTTTGGAAAGCAGTGTCTTGAAATGGCAAAGAAGTGACATTATGTTAGATTTCTGTGTCTAATGTAGAGAAGTGTGTTTAGTGTTGTGCAAAACAATTTGTGTAGTGTTTTGCAAAAAGTGTGAGGCTGAGAATGTGCTTATACTTGTGCAGATCTGGGCTAAGGTTTTGCTCCTTGAGTGTAGAGTTTCAGTAACTGTGTATTATTTTTAATTTTAGTGTGTAAGCAATCGTAAAAAAACTGTAAGTGGAGCTTCCATGGTGTACCTCCAAATCCCATCCCTCTTCTATTCATTCTGAAGAGGCTTATCAGATGATCAGTTACATTATAATGTGAGCATGTGTTTTCTTCACACATATGATGATACATGAAGAAGTATCACACATCACTTCATGGATGAGAGACTCCAGAGTAGCCCAGTGACATTTACGAACAAAACATAGCGCAATGAATTGTTGCATTAAACCAGACACTTCAATGATAATTCCTCTTTCAATTATTTCTATTTATATTAAAGCTGCTGCACATATGATGGCATATTATTTTGTTGGGAGGCTGATTCATTGTAGTTTAGTTAAGCTTCAGACATCCATTTAGCAAACCACATGTGACCACCTTGTAACTTATGACCCTCTGGCTGGCAATAACTAAAGATTTGGGAACAATTGACCACATGTTCACATGTTTAAACAGTTTTTCTTGCATCCATTATTTTAATCACTTTTATGTTATAAACTCTACTGAAAGTATTTTTTTTTAAGTACAAGTGAACTTTAAGTAACATTGTTAGCCAGCATTCGGCTTTACAGAGTGTTCAACATGGTAGAAATGCAGAGAGGAACCCCATACAATTTTATTTAAGTGCTTTATGGTAAGTTATGCCTTTGCCTGGCAGATTTGTCAGCATTCATAAATTACCCTTTTTAAGGGGTGTCCACGATTGGCTCTGCAGCAGGAGTTGAACACATAAACTCAACAGGGATGAGATGATTTGACTGGCTACATTGCAGATATGCACATAGAATATAAACCTAACAGATCACTCAGATCATCAGGATCAAGTCCCTTAGAAATACAAAGGGTTCACTCAAAGCAAGGAGAGTCTGCTTTTAGCTGTTATGCCAGCCGCAGCTGGAACCAGCTTCCAGAAGAGATCAGATGTGCTCCAACAGTAGCCACATTCAAATCCAGACTCTTATTATCTTTTTATTCTTTTAATTCTTTTTCTTGTTTTTATTTCATTTTTAATGCATTTTATATCAATCTTTTATGTATCATCTTTTTATTTCTGACTTTTAATGCATTTTAAATCTTGCTGTCTGGTTGAAAGAGCTGGGAGAATTAGGAAGTAAGCATTTGTTATCCCTGGATGGAGCTCTGACAGAGTTAGTCCAGGAAGATTTGTCTGTAAGGGTACTGTTTAAACGCACAGCTACCTGACAAATATTTTTACAGTTATCCCTCCGCGTGAGGAAGATCCATTTAGATCCGCTCTGATGGATAGATCCGTTTAGATCCGCTCTGACGGACAAAAAAGTTGAGTTATCCCTCCAGCGTGAGGAAGATCCATTTAGATCCGCTCTGACGGACAACAAAAAACTCCCTGAAACTTCCTAACTCTTCCATCCAGATAGCAGTATTCTCTGTCTTTACTGTTATTTTTATTTCTTATGCGTTCCATTTTTATTATTATGTATTTGGTTCTTCTTTATGTAAAGCACTTTGAATTACCATTGTGTGCTATACAAAAAAATTTGCCTTGCCTTGCCTTGGCTGAATATTCATTCACAGTGAAAGAGCAGCATCACAGAAGACTAAAAAAAGACAAATTGTGTCATACTAATCTGAAAATGTGAACAAATATTTCTGAATTAATATGAAAATAGATTTTAAAATCTTAGTTTTTTTTATGATTGCTTACACACTAAAATTAAAAATTACACACAGTTACTGAAACCTTACACTCAAGGAGCAAAACCTTAGCCCAGATCTGCACAACTTTAAGCACATTCTCAGCCTCACACTTTTTGCAAAACACTACACACATTGTTTTGCACAACACTAAACACACTTCTCTACATTAGCATGGAAGGTTTACAATCTCCAGCCCTATGTCAGGATATGCCTCATTCAAGAGAAGGCCTGACCTAATTGATACAGGGTCTGTGCAAGGATGGATTCGCCATTCAATAAGATTCTTCCCTCGCTGTCTTGCGTGAGAGGACAACGCCTGTGATGTGGATGAAGTGCTATGGCCAGATCCAGCTATAGGCCAAGAGATGATGCTTAGGTGTTTTTTTTTTTTTTTTTTCATTTAAAATCATGCTTTTGTTTTGTCTCCACAAATGTTTTTGTTCATTTAATATATTGTACTTAGAATATGTTCTGATTTTCAGTGCAAAATGTAACCTTTGGAAAGGCATGGATGTATTGAATAGTTTTACAATGTGGTGAGAAATCAGTATTTTCATCAATGTGCAGTACTAATCTTGTGTTTTTTGTTTGTTTTTGTTTTTTTGTCAATATATTCATGTACTTCAATATCTCTGAAAAAAAAAATCAAACCCAGACTATATCATTAGAAAAGTATAAGTTACAAGTGTTCAAGATTGAGCACAGCAGTGTGTAAATGAATCAAACAGAATCAGAATGTATGAACCATATGTGTTCCAAACGTTGTCAAAGTTGGGTTTTGTTAAATTAATGTAAAGTTTTGAATGAAGTTTTTCATTTTGCAAAAGAACTGGTGTTCTGCTGCTTGTGTGTGTGGATCTGTGAATTGTGTTTATTGTTTTGACTAAATGAGCCTTGTTTTTAAAATTGTGCTTAAGCAATCGTAAAAAAAAACTGTAATACCTGTAGCAGCTGAATTGTTGTCATTTAGTTTTTTTCAACTTCTTACACACAAAATCCTTACTTGTCACACAATTTCTGAAACCTGACACTCAAACACCAGAACCACACACCAAATCTGCAAAACCATACACACATTCTCGGCTTTCGACTCAGTTTTCAATTTCATAAAATACTTTTTGCAAAACACAACACACAATTCTCTATACAACACAAAAATCAGGAAGTATCTTGATTTCCTTTTTCAAACACAAACATTGTTTGTCCAACTACACATGGTTTATGTATTTCTTTTCTTTCGTAGTGTGTAATACTGTATTCACAACCACAAATGCTTTACAGTAAAAAAAATAAATGGTTTGGCAGACTTGCTTTCATGACTATGAATTTTCATTACTGTGAATTTTTCAACATCTGCCAATTACTTTCAATCTTGTACAGAAATGTACATAGGAGTTCATGAAAGAAGAGCTTTAGGTTTTAAATAACTGTGTATTTGATATATCCAAAAATAGTATATTATGGCAAAGGTGTTTGCAACGTAAGACAAATGTTTGCTTTTGAGATGTTTGTGATATTTTGAATGCAGTGCTTCATTTTGCAAGAGATGTGAGGCATTTTGCATGTGCAATTCTTGGATTTGTAAAGTTTTGAAAAAAAAAAGAGGCAAAGTTTTGAAAATGTGTGTAAGCAGTTGAAAAAAAAAAAACTAAAATAAATGCAATAAAATTAATAATAAAAAAAAGAATTTGATAGCTTTTCATGATGTTGTACTTAGTAAAACATCATCCTTGTGGAGAAATATTGCATCCTAAAGTCTGTTTTGCTACACAACTAGTTGCTACTAAGAAATGACTTATTAATGGAAGAAATCCAAATATTTTACTTGACTAAATTCCTTTTTAGTTGAAGCTGGCATGAAATGAAAATTCAGTGTTTTGTAAATTCATGTTACAGATCTTATTGTGAACAATTTATCCATCATATAGGATTCTTTCTTTCTTTTTTTTTTTTGACCTTGTAATGTTTAATCGAAATGAAACTCGAACTTCTGGTGAAGACAGACGTCTCTCTGAGGATGTATACCAGACATCTCCAATCATTTAATCCACTTAAACAGCATCCTGCCATAACCTACTGCAAGCTCACTTGAATAAACTTGAATGAACTATTTGGTTTCACTACCTCAATCTGTATTTGTCAGCTAGACCATATAATGTAGGAAGTCTGAGGGTAGGAGACAGAATTTTTGCAGGTTTTCACCTAGACATCCAAATGACTGCATTGGGGAGTCAAAACAGAAAAAGCCTCAGTATATCTCTGATGTCACAGCACTCTCAAGAGGCCAAAGATGTTGTAAGCTGCAGTTGACTTAAAACAGGTTACATAATAGTTACAACATCTTAATACATCAGAAAAATGAAACTTTTTATTACTAAAAAGATAACACTCACGGCGTCATTTTCCTTCACAATCCTATCTTTCGAGTTTATTATGACCCAAAACAAAAACCCCAACAATTTTCATTTCCCAAATAGAAAAAAAAAAAAAAAAACAAAAACAAACAAACAAAAAAAAAAAACATGTTTTACATAGCAAAAACTGTGAAGTATTTACATTGTGAAATAAATGATCATCGGTTTGTCAGGACCCATCTGTGAGAGGCTTTCTATTATGGTTCAATTCGGTCACAAAAGGGAGGCACTTCATATCAGATAACCTTTACTTTAGGGACTTTAAATACAAACATTTTAACAGGTGCAATTACTGGTATGCTGAAGTTGTATACAAATATTCAAACCACAGAAATAACTAGTACTAACAGTTTGCTGATGGGCCAAAAAAAGTAGATCTTTCGAATTAAAACAAGACCTTTGGACTTTTGGAAAAAGTGAAGTGAGGCAAATTGGCCATTTAGCTGACTGTCTAAAAGTGACAACTTATCCACTTACTAAGATTTAATTCAAAAGTTCTTGTAAATTAAATTATTCATAAAATCAATCTCTTAATAGGACAGGCTTGTAAAGTCAATAAAATGAGACAAGGAAATTTCTAGTGTGATCTACAGTACCACTTTGAGGTAATTGTACAACACCAAAACCAATATTTTAAACAACTGTATGTGATGAACTATTGTGTATTGTTTTCAATAAGAAGGAGACTGTATGAAGTTACTAACCAGCAAAAGTTCTGATCACCTGGTGAATGAGCAGTTTGACACCAGTGCACTCTGATTACATAAAAAGAATCAAAACTGAAGCCACTGGTTTAATCAGTCAACAAAAGTGACACATTTGGATTATAATCTGCTAATGTCAAAAATAATTGGTCTTTAAAGACCCCTCTGATGTGCTGGCCAAGCCATTTCAATATCTGAACAACTCAACTAACCTTTTAACCTTTGTGCTCTGCACAGTTCGGTCACTTCTGAAGTTAAATAAGACAAAGCCCGATATCCACTAAACATGTCTCTCTCTCGCTCTCACTGAATGACAGTGTGTGCATATGTACAATAAAAACAAGATCATTCTGAGAGATTTGAATCAAATGACTGGGCAAAAGAAAAATCACTAGAAAAACATGAATAAAAATAGAAAATTTAAAGTCTTTTGATGATTCCGAACATTCTCATTTGGGAGTCTGTTGGCTCAGTCCTGGAACAATGGACGGTCAAAGGTCAAAGGTAAAAGTGTCATATCTTCTCCTGAATGAAAGGGTGCTGCAGGGCCTGGTTGATGCTGATGCGTTTAGCAGGGTCTAGCATCAGAGTCCCATCCAACAGATCCTTCAGCTGCATGACCTTTTTCCTTTGATCCTCAGGTAACCTCTGACCTCCGATCATGTCCGCAAGCAGGTCTTTAGTGGGGTTAATAGTGCTCATCACAGTTACCTTCTCCTGAAAGATTAAACGAAAGTGCAAGAGAAGGGTATAAAACAGGAAGCAGATGTGTGCTGATATCATAGTTTTGTAAATTAAATTAGAGTAAACTAGAAAATCAATACATGTGAGATCTGAGAACATACCCTTTCAGTCACTTTGTCTACCTCAATGTACAGGAAGTTCAAGTTCTGGTCAAAATGTTGGTCTTTAAACAAGCCTTTCCGGATCATCTACACAAAAATGAAAAATAAAACACCATGTAAGAAGAGACTTAGGTCACATCCACACGAAGCCAGAGCTTTCCCTATCCATTTCCCCCTTGTCTCAAGAAATATCTGCGTACACACACAACCACTGAAACCGACTCAAAATGACGTAGTATACATGCCAGATCAGTATGTGGTGCTGTAATTCTGCCACAGATATACACTAAAAATGGAGAATAAGACTTAGAGCATGCGCATAAACCTTGCACACTGTATACAAAATTTAGTAAAGCTTAGAAATAAAGCTTTACTTTAAGTAAAGCTAATAGGCTCAGTAGCTTCTGTGGCACACAGGCATGTAGCTATTATTGTTTTTGCTGCGGTTACGCGACGTAGCGGTGTCTGACTAGAATCGAGAGTGGGGTGATATCGTTTCATAAAATGTACGGATTGGCTGTACACACGAAAACGCAAGGGTGTCGTTTTCAGATTTATCCACTCTGGGACCCGGTTTAAAAAAAAAAAAAAAAATAGCGGTTTCAGACTCCCAAAACGCCAGATCAGTCTGGACGAAACACTGATATGATACAAAATTTTTACGTATACATCTAAACGTCTCTGTGGGGACAGGCTCTTAAATACTATAATAAAGTGAGTAAAAGTAAATTTTATTTAAAAAGGTACACTATGTAACTTTTTTCCTTCAAAATTAACAACTTAATGAGTAAATACATCAATACTTCTTCCAAAACATGTTTATGTCTTACCTTGATTCACTATGGTAAGCCTGTTATAAGTGTTTATGTTTTAGACCTGACGAGATGGTTTTTGTGGGAAATTGCGTACATGCGTCACTCGCCCGTGCGTGGGAGTGGCATAGGTTAGTTGTCACAACAAGTGAGAAAGGTTGACATGGAGCACGCCAAATCTTGAACCTCTGGAGAATTACCCGTTTTAAAAAAAAAAAAAAAATGCAGTCTGCTGCAAAAAGAACGTGACAGAGCTTGTAATAAAATGAGAATAAACATTGGCTTGACTTTTCAGAAATGGCAAGAACTGAGGGAAGCCCTATATGTGCTTCTATTGCTTGTTTCGCTTGCACTTTGATCTGGAGATTCTGTACTCTTTCAGAAGATGCGTAATAGTGCCCCCTAGTGTATAAAAATATAAAGCCAGAAAATTCCATCAATGGCAGGGAAAGAGTTAATGGCTGTAGCTGCAGTTACGTTTTCAGCTAGTCAGCTTGAGATGCTTTCCATCTAAACTAAGGCTAGTAGTGAATGTTTTATGACCAGTGTGATAATCTCTCTCTTTTTTTTAGTAATGAAAAAGAATCAGTGCGGAATCTCAGAAACTGTGTGAATTCAATACCTTGTTAGGCATTTTGCCCTTCACATCCATGGCCAGTTTCAGCATGTGGTTGTTGGAGGAGCCAGGGAACAGGATCTTCCCTGTGTACAGCTCATACAGGGTACAGCCGACTGACCACATATCAATGCCATAATCATATGGTTTACCAATGACTAGGAAGGAGAGAGAGTTAGCTCCAATTACTAGGCCCACAAAGAATCGTTCACATGTTCTGCAGTAATTGTGCACACTGTAATCACTCAATCACAATTACAGTGCAACTTACCAATTTCAGGTGCCCTATAGAATCTGCTGACTAAGTAGGGAGTGATTTCATTGTCGGCGACATGAGACGCAGAGCCGAAATCACAGAGTTTAAGAATGGTCTTTGACTCATTTACCTGCAGACAGAAAAGTGAGTGAGTGAGTGAGTGAGTTAAGTCTATTTGAGTAAGGGGCTATATAGATGATACGAACCAATATGTTGTCTGGTTTGATGTCAGCATGAAGGATGTTGCAGCGTTTCAGTAGTTTGAGGGCCAGAAAGAGCTGCTGACTGTAGGACCGCACCGCCTTGATGTGTAGCCCTACGTCTTTACCATACTTCTTCAGCACTTCCCGCAGATTCATACTGCGAGACACAAATATGGCGAAAAACAGATGAGAATAACTCTTGCATTATCTTTGAGATTATTAGTGATGCATTATATGTTATTGACCTTATCAACATTAATATTCATATTTGTTACCTGATATTTATTATCAGAATATGTCCAATTAGGCTGATAAGGCAAACAGAATACAAGGCGGATTGTCTCCCCAATTCAAATAGTGCACTCTTTTTTCCATTTCAAGGTTTAAAAGTACAAAACATTAATTTTATTCATTTATAAAATGTTTTGATGCTTTATTTCACATAAAGAATGTAAAATCGTACATGCATCTATGAATTTACACCAAAGGTTCAAAAGTCTGGGGTTGGCAAGATCAAATGTTTATGAAAGTCTCTTGTGCTCATCAAGGCTGCATTTCTTTGATTTAAAAATTAAAAAAAAAAAAAAAAAAAAAAAAAAAAGTTTTTAAATTGTATTAATATTTTACAATATTACTTTTTTTTTTACCAACTTAATATATTTCAAAATGTAATTTATTCCTGTGATGGCAAAGCTATATTTTCAGCAGCCATTACTCCAGTCTTCAGTGTCAAATGATCCTTCAGAAATAATTTTAATATGCTGATTTAGAGACTCACGAAACATTATCAGTGTTGAAAACAATTGTTCTGCTTAATATTTCTGTGGAAACCAGTATACACTTTGTTTCAGGATTCTTTGATGAAAAGAAAGTTCAAATTTAAAATACAAATCAATTAATATACTGCATCCTTACCGATTTTCTAATGTGATGTATTGAGGTGGCTCACACAGATATTTCGTCCCCTTGGAATTATAAGGTTCTATCTGACATTTTTTTTCAACATTGAGTTATTCACATTCTTATTCTGTGACAACTTATTTACATTGTGATGTTTCTTTAAGTGGTGTAACTTGGTTCTATAAGGTTCTATCTGTGAGCCAATCAGCACTTTAAATGCACACAGAAGGACCAATCAGGATCAGCTTTCTTTGTCATGTCGCCGGACTGCTCCGTGACAGCAAAAAAGAGCGCAGAAATCACTAAATCAGTGAAGACTAAAACAATTCCACGCAACGCGATGTTTATTAGAAACCTCATGATTGACTATTTTATTTATGATCTTGTCAATGACAGCAGCCCAAACTCCAGGGAATTTCAGTCTTTTTGTTTTGCTGTACCTCTTGCTGAGAAGTTATTTTCAGTCAGACACCACGCTAGCCATCAGTGCTATTAAGAGGATAGGTTCAGGTTTTGTAGTCTATTTGCTTTATTCCAGTCACGTTATTGTCATAAAAGGGAATGTTATGAATATATTAGGTTATGTTTTAACCTTGACCCATCCTGTGTACTTGAGCTGTATGTGGCTATAAAGCTATGGCATATTGGATTAAAGTGTATAAACATCCACAAGATGATTTTGGGACCTGGAGGATTTTTTCTGAAGAATATTGGACAGTTTAACTGCTCAGGACAAACAAGCTCATGAACAACCACCACCACCCAAAAAAAAAAAAAAAAATCATATTTGGTCATATTTATAAATTCAGCTATTTTTTTGTCTTGTGGACTTTATGTAAACATTGTTTATGTAAAATATCTTACTCTGGACAGTACTAAATAAAAAAATAACATGCATTTTGTATGATCCCTCTTATTTTGTTAAAATTATTCACTTTTCACAGACTCTGCAAGTGGTTCACAAACTTTCAAGCAGCACTGTATATAGTCAGTGAAACATTTTTTCAGTGTTAATTAAACTTTGTTAAACACCTTTGCTAAAGCATTGTCTAAAGGTCAAATAGTCAATTTAATTGACGGGGTCTTAATTGCAACAATAAACGGCATGTTATTTCAGCCATACTGATGTCTAGAGAGAAAGTCGTTTTACCTGCCCCACTTTGTGTGGAATTAACTCCTGGTCAAATGTATTACAGTAGCTGCTTTCTGTCTAAACAAAAGGAAACTTAAACTTAAATGGTTCCTGCAATAATGTGTTAAATTACCCACCATATTCCTACCTAAATTTAACATCTGCACTGGACAAAATATTTAGCACTGCCTTTTATGTTTAACAAACAAGAAAAGAAAAGAAAAAAAAATTAAATTTAACTTTCTCATGCATGTCAACACATTGTTAGAACACTAATTTTATGTTTTAAAATAAATAAGTGAACTCTGTGTTTCTTGAAAATTATTGCTTCAATTAATGTTTTGCATGATAGAACCTTTTAATTCCAAGCGGAAAGTGATTTTTTTTAGAATTAGAAGGTTCTATCTGCATTTGACCCGTTCCAAAAATCCCCATTTACAAATTTGAGAGGATTTTGATATTGTACAGTTAGAATACATTTAGCATCTGTCATTTTCATGCATGAAAGAAACTTGTTTCCCATATAATTTTTGCTATATGGAATGCAAAAACTTTGAAGCTCAATATCTTAAAACTGCTCAGAATGCAGATAGAACCTTATAATTCCAAGGGGACGATTTGTTGATTTCAACAACACACTCCCACACACACACAGCAGAAATCTGAAGTACCTGAGAGGTTCAAACACCAAACAGAGATGCTGTTTGTGGTAAAAGTGTCTGAAGAGACGCAAACAATGAAATTTATCGTCAGGATCTGCATCATTCAGCTTCTTCAGAAACTCAAGCTCCTTCAGTCCCGTCTTCTGCCTGCAATTAGACAAATGAATTTTAGCATTTAGGAATATTTACATAGACTGTTTAATGCAGCTCAGAGGTGGCATGAATATGAATAAAAAAATGAAATGCTATATGCTATGATAAATATGAAACTAAAACTATGAATAAGGGGTGGCAAATCACTGTCTTAAGTGACTGTCTTCAGTAATTCATTCAACTGATTCATTCACATGGATGATTAATTTAGGAACAAAGCAAGTGAACCGTCTTTATGAATGGGTCACTGAATCAATAGCTCATTCGATTTATTAAAATGTGAATTCATTCAGGAATGAAACACTGCTGTTTGTTGCTTGGAAACACAAAAATTCTGCAGTGACTTTATTTTCATTGCCGAAATTGAGCAAAAACAGACATTTTAGACAATATTGTCAATATTGTAACAATGTTAACTTCTTGTTTATTGAACTGTTGTATAAAATTAATATCGCATTTGCAATCGTGCAGATATTTGGGGGTGTGGGGGGGGACTGCACTCTAGCTTGTGTGGTTTTGCTATACTATATATTATACAAATATGAGAATTTTTTTTGCACTCATATCTTGAATTTTAGTGGCATTAACTGCATTCTAATAGGCTTCATCATGCAGTCAGTCATTTCCCTGCATCATGTTTGTAACTAAACTCAATGCAATGTAAACAGGTCTGGGCCAGGGTGGGATGCGGGGTCTAAATTAATGTGTTAAAATTGAGAACCCGTGTTAAAATATAAAAAAAGAACTCAAAAGCAAAGTCACAGAGATGGTCATTGTTTAGTAGGATACTTACATGAGCTCATTGTTTCGGATGATCTTGACTGCCACCTCCTGGCCAGCCCGGGCAGTGTCTCTAGCTCTGACCACATTACTGAACACACCCTGTCCAGTGTACCCATACACATCATACCGCTTTTCCAGTATCTCACCGATGTTCACACCTAAAAAGAGTTGTTTGTAATGATTCATTCTTGCATTTAAAATCTATTTCCTTTCTGAAAGTAGCAAGACTTTGGATTTAAAGACTTAAATAAGGCTTACGGTAGTATCCTTCTGCATCAGTCCAGTTGTCCCTGAGGTTGGGGTTCTCCTTAAAGTCTTTACCAATGCCTGCAGCCCTGAGTCTGGCACTCTGTGGAAAGGAGAGACACAGAAGTCAGATCACTCAAAATTAACCAACTGAAAACTGGTTTAATCTCAGGCCTGCAGAAAAACCGAATAAGCTTACGTCAAAATCTGCAGCAAACATGTCATCTGACTCAGTGAACATGTCAGGCGCTGAGGGCTTCTTTGGGTTGGCTCCTGCATAAAAGACAATAAATAGTTAGTCATTCATTAGCTTATACACTACCAGTCAAATGTTTGGAATCGGTAAGATTTTTATTTTTAAAAGAAGTTTCATCTGCTCACCAAGGCTGCATTTATTTAATTAAAAATACAGTAAAAACAGCAATATTGTGAAATATTACAATTTAAAATAACTTTTCTGTTTGAATATATTTTATAAAGTAATTTATTCCTGTGATCAAAGCTGAATTTTTAGCATCATTACTCCAGTCTCATGTCACATGATCCTTCAGAAATCATTCTAATATGCTGATCTGCTGCTCAAGAAACATTTATTGTGTAATTGTACAAAATATTTGTGTACTACATATATATATATATATATATTTTTTTTTTTTTTTTTCAGGATTCTTTGATGAATAGGAAGTTCAAAAGAACAGCATTTATTTGAAATATAATCTTTTGTAACATTTTAATGTCTTTACTGTCACTTTTGATAGAAAAATTCTTACTGACCCCAAACTTTTGAACGGTAGTGTATAATGTTACAAAAGCTTTGTATTTCAGATAAATGCTGTTCTTTTGAACTTTCTATTCATCAAGGAATCCTGAAAAACTGTTTTCAACATTGATAATAATCATAAATGTTTCTTGAGCAGCAAATCAGCATATTAGAATGATTTCTGAAGGATCATGTGACACTGAAGACTGGAGTAATGATGCTGAAAATTCAGCTTTGCCATCACAGGAATAAATTACTTTATAAAATATATTCAAACAGAAAACAGTTATTTTAAATTGTAATAAAATTTCACAATATTACTGTTTTTACTGTATTTTTAATTAAATAAATGCAGCCTTGGTGAGCAGACGAAACTTCTTTTAAAAACATTAAAAATCTTACAGATTCCAAACTTTTAACTGGTAGTGTAGATTCTTTAATGTCATAATGAGCAAGACCACCCAGATTAAAAATTGTCCCTACAATCTGAAACATTTCCTGAAAACTTCAAGCAAGAACCCTGCTAATGTGCCAACTTCAGCCAGAGTACGCCACCTTCTTTCTCCTGAGCGATGAGGTTGTGCTTGGCCTTGATGTTGGCCTCAAAAGTGTTTACATTCTCTCGCTCATATTCCTTCACGTCGGCCGCTACCCGTTCCAGGATGTCATCAGGGGAGGGTGAACGACTGCGGGTGCTACTCTGAGGACTGCTGGGCTCTGATGCCATGGAGCCCATATTACTGTCCTCATTTACTGCTTTATATTTCTATATCAAAACAGAACAGTTTTATAATCAAATCATATCTCTCAATAGAAGGAAGCTACTGCGCCTCAGGAATATTGTTGTGTTGGGTTACCTGTACGATTGCAAGCCGCTGTTGTCGCCGCTGCTCAATCAGAGCCTCTTCATCCTCCTCTTCTGCATCAAAATCTTCCATCCTAAACATATTTCAATCATGGCAACTTTAACATTACTATGTAAATCAGATGACTCAGTGAGTGTAAAGCACTGCTTCACACTTCTGAGAAAATATTAGCTGCATTAAATAACCCTATTTAAAAAAAAAAAAAAAAAAAAAAAAAAAGGTTGTTACAATACAATCAGTCAAATAAACAATTTGAATACTAAAAAATTGCTATTTTTTCACTATGGTTCAAAATCTGGGAGTCAACAAGACTTTTTAAAATGTTTTTGATAGTGCATTTTAAATAGAATAAAATAAATAAAAACACTAATATTGTGAAGTATTACAATTTTTAATTTATTTTTAATTTTTTTTTAAAAATTAAAATTTTAAATGTAATTTATTATCGTGATTGCAAAGCTACATTTTCAGCAGTCTTCAGTGTTATATGATCCTTCAGAAATCATTCTAATATGCTGATTTGGTGCTCAAGAAACTTTATCACTGTTGAAAACTGTTGTGCTGTTTAAAGAGGACCTTAGGCTTTTTCACATTTTCAATTTTCTTTAGTGTAGTGTTGCTGTTTGAGCATAAAGTCTGCAAAGTTACAAAGCAAGAAGTAACTGCTGTTCGTGCCCAGCACGAACAAAACAGTGTGCGAGTTCCGAAATGAGTTCTTTCACTGCTGCTTGTGCTTGAATGTTTTAAAACCATATTAAAATACGTACATAGGAATCGATAAGCGGAATCAACATTTTAATTTTATAAGTCTGATTCCTGACCTTAAGTATCCGATTCCTGAATTGGAATCGATTTTCAATTCCCAACCCTACAACTCTGTTTTTCATTTTGTGATTTTTCAAACTTTTTTTGACATCGCAGACAACCCCAATAGGCTTAAGCCTTGAAAATAGTACCATTACTCACACTTCTTCAGAGGAGGAGTCTTGGTCTGCTTTCATACCCTCTGACAGACTGCCTTTAAACTTGTCTTCATCTCGGCTCCGCCTCCTCCTCCTCCTCTCGCGATCTCTGGAGGTTGATCGTCGCAGTCTGGGACGGCCAAATCGATCCCTATCAGCAGACCTGCCAATACAGAACAGTACATTACGAAATTATCTTGTAGCACTACCAGACTGGACTGGATTTCACTGACAAAACTACAGTTCAAGACAGTTTTTCTCACTGTGTCTCACCTGCGTCTTAGGGGCGATCGACTTCGCCTTCTGGGGGAGGAGCGAGACTGTCTCCGTGGTGATACAGACCTACGTCTGAGTGGGGAGCGGCTCACTCTGCGCCGAGCTGGACTTGTTTCCCGCGACCTCCCAACTCCATCCACACGAGGACGCTTCCTAAGAGACATGATGCATTTGTCAGATCAGTTATTTTATCAAAGGTCATGTTTGTAACCAGGAGTTATCAGGATACATATATAACACCAATTCACCTTAAATAGTCAAATTTTGCCATCTATTATTCTGACCCTAGGTTTATCACACAGGAAACCTGTTGCACTCTGGTAAACCTGAGCTACACCAACTCATAAATGCACTGCAATGATCTGACCTATCAAGAAGATAACTGACAAGTTATCAAATTTGATAACTGACAAGTTATTCAAGACAAGTGCATGAATTTTAATTTAACCCCAGGCTGTTTCAGTGGACCTTTTAATAGTTTACAAGACATTTTAGACTATAAAACTGCCAAAAAACAAAATTAGATGAATGAAAGCGAATGTTTGACTCCCTTAATGGCACGATCTACTCAAAAGGGAGATTCCCAGTGACTGGCCAGTGCTTCACCTTGATATCAACCCTAAAAATAGTTCTGATCAGCTTTCAACAGTGCAAGGGTTCCACTTGCATTTGCGACTAAAAATAGATGCGCAAACTGTAAAATAGGGATGTGTGATATCACAATTTGATCATGAATGATTAAAATGTCTCCACGATCTGCTTAGAAGTAGTATCGTAGTACAGTGCATTTTTATCAGTTGAAGTTTTGTCGCCTCTGTCCCAACCATAGACTAGCCCAACATACTGTACAACTCAACTAGGGCTGTCACTACCGATTATTTTGACAATTAATTGAGTAATCAGATTTTTTTGTGATAAAAATAGAAAGTGCATTATTATAACAAATGCCTGCAGAGGGTGCCAACATTTTAGAGATTGTTGTTGCTACACAGATAAAATCCTTAATACTGGCCAAATGTTTACTTAATATTTAATAACTGGCCACTTTACGATGCTACAGCCACTGTAATTTCTTGAACAAGAATATGTGGACATCAAAACATGCAAACTCAGAGTGAGGGTTTAAACTTATTTTGAAATATTTTGCATATTTAGAAACATATGTATTATCCTGTGTTTGCTTAGGTTTACAAGTGATTTACGTTACAAATCTGATGAAATGGCGCACATTGCATTCCCAGATGAACGTTATAAGCAACCCAAACTCACAGAATATGCAGAAATTGAGTTTGTTAACCGTACTGCCGAGACGAACTCCACTGATCTAAAAAAAAGTGCAAAACTTCGTATGAAACACAAAGCATGTCAGACGTTACGCATTCCCAAATGCACGTTATTGGAAACCAAAAAAAAAACAACACGTGCTAAGATGGAGTTGCAAAGCTTCTATGAACGGACTTGCTCTGAGATGGAAGAAACTCGTAACCTGCACGCATGTAAATAATTAAAGCGTCGCACTTCACCCTCAACGCATATATTTATTTAAAGGAATCGCAGCCTTAGTGATTACACAACAGCACTAAGGCTGGACGAATATGACATAAAATCAGAACCTTGATTAATTGAACATTTTACCTCAATTACGATTAATAAAAATGATTATTAGTTTCTGGGTTGTAGGTTTTTTTTTTTGTTTGTTTGTTTGCCCTCATAGTTCACTTACAAGGTTTGTACTGTAAATATGCTCAACTATTAAAAGGTGGGATATTTTTTCCTATTGAAAGAGTGATCTGAACAGCTCACTTTCAGCAGTTATTTTATCTATGGTTCGTAACATTTCTTACAGATTTCTGCTCATTGTAAATCAGATAAAGATAAATTAGCACAATACCAGTACGTAATGAGAGCGATTGCGTGTGTGAATTAGTCATACCATCTCTCTATTAAATGTGAAGCTGTAGGTTGTAAATAGTTACTTCAAAAGTAGAAAAATATATGCTATAACTTTTGAGTTTCTAAGCTACTTTAGTGATAAATCACAGGACAGCGCTGACAACTAGTTTCTGCTCCCCTCAGTGCGCGCGATCTTCACGTTTTGTGCAGCTACTGGCTACACACACGGTAGTATGTTTTTAATTGGGAAGTATTAACAGGATTAAAAAACCGAAATAACCGACAGGAGAAAGTTACGTCGGTTAGAGGTTCTGAATTTCGGTTTCGATTACTTTTCAATTAATCATCCAGCCCTAAACAGCACTCTGCTATATTATCATTTTTAAATGGTTTTAATACATTGTGCAGCCTTAAAAAAAAACAAAACAGAACAAAAACAAAAAAAACAAAAAACGGTCTAATAATGCAGTTCATGGATTCTCGTCCACAGAACGCACCACTTCCGGTATTTTGCCGGTTACTCGACATGGGCAAATTGCAATCTAGGATTTTCAAAAATGGAGTACTCAAATTGAATCAAGGAATCGTGACAGCCCTAAACTCGACGTACATTCACATCACGTTAACGCAGAGGTAGGCTTACACTCATGTGATGTTGCAGTTATTTACAGTTATAAAAGTTTATTATTTGCATACATTATCAAGCCTTGCCGGACCGACATTTTATTTGCAAGCTGTTCTGACATGCACTTTTCTGAGCACGCACACCCAAAGCGTGCACACTAAAAGCCTGTCAAACAACACGTGAGTACTAGTTATCTTTCCTTCTTATTGGGCTTAAACTGTCAAATAGGGGTATAAAAAAATATTGATATACGTGAATATCGCAATATTATGTTTGGCGATACTGTATCGATTCTCAAAAACAGTGTATCGACATTTATTTACATCCAAGTTTCGTGGCTTTGTTCGGTTTAAATCCAACCGCTAGATGGCAGTGTTATCTCAGAACGTAAACTGACGGGGAGAAGAGAAAGGTCTGTCCGTCCGTGCATTGCTAGCATTAGCAAACCCAGCTCACAAGACGATAGAATTAATCCGGCTCGTGCCGCGGTGTACAGAGCTGAAGTGTGGATTCATTTTGGCTTCAGCTCTGTTCAGCACTTCAGTGAAGGCACGTTTATTTAAATAGCACTTTATACAATAGATCGCTTTAAAGCAGCAGCTTTACAGTATTAAATATGAAAAAAACAGTCATGCAGTCATAGAATGGACTATAACTTTTTGTTAAATACTTTAAAAATTAAAAACTGCTATAATGTGAACCTAAGTTTAAAACATACACCTAAAGAATCCTGCAGTCACTTTACTATTTTCCCTTTACTTAGATTGCACAAAAGTGCAATGTATTTAGTGATATAAATACAAATGATACGGTCTTGATTAACCCTCTGGGGTCTGAGGATTTTTGGGGCCCTGGAGAAGTTGACATTTGTGCTTTTTTCAGTTGTTCATAAACACATTAATGGAAAAGGTGTCATTACACTGTATTCAGCACGAACTAGGCTACCATAATATGTGAGGAACATGTATGTACATGTTTGTATTTTTGAAGGAATAACGTTTATGCGTGGTTATTGAAAAAACAAAAAACTTAAGTCACTGAAATAAGGCCAAAAAATAAATACAAAATTTGTGTTCACAATACTGCTGGGTATTGGAGGTTGTAGACTAGAGTTTTTGCTTCAAAATGATGTAAAAATTATCCTGTCTACTCGTTCATATAAAACAATATATTGATTTAAATTTGTAAGACACTTTTTGTCAAGAGAAACAGTATGCATGGAGGCATGAATCTTCATGAATAATGCTGTGATTCACACCTGAGAAGACAAAGACCCGCATAATGAGCCCTTTCAGTCAGGTAGGCTATGTGAAAAAACCCTCTGTGATCATGCTGATAACAGTATTAATGTCCACTCTTGACAAAAAAAAAAAACATGATTTTTGTGATCTCATGCATGCACGTATTATTGCACATCATGTGAAGAAAATGTTGTATAAGCCAAGTTTAAATTACAGTACCAGTCAAAAGATTGGACGCATTACTATTATAATGTTTTTAAAAGAAGTCTCAAGTCTCAAACCAAATAATGGTTTTCTATTTTAATATACTTTAAAATATAATGTATTTCTGTGATGCAAAGTGTCTGAACATTCATGTTACCTCTATGGCATTTCATATAGGCTATTATATTTGTATATTTGTTATTATATAACCTAAATGTTAATGTGCAGTTGACAAACTATACATCATTAAAAAGATCTAAGACTCAAGCTTCACATTTTGATCTCGGTTTTACTCTTATAGTGACCGTAATTTGTTAATAGCCTATGTGTCAGGAGTTATGAATACGAGTCATTACCTTTGACAAAACATCATCAATCAGGGCTTTTAGCTGAAAAACATGCACATTTGGAAAAATATTGATGGATTCTCATATGTTTATGTCAATTTTCTATACAGAGAAGTAATATTTATTCAATATTAATTGTCATCACTATGAGCGCTGGATACTGTGTTTTCAATTCATACTTGCAGCCGGAGGGTGCTCTGTGCACATTTAGTCCACAAATGACTCAAATGGGTATAAAAGGCATACCATGTGACATTCCAGGAACTAACAGAGGCTTCCAGAGATCGCTATAATCATGGCTATAACATGCAGATAAACACTTTTGAAGATAATACAGGATTGTGACGATGTATACATGTATTACCTCAGAATTTGCGTCTGAATAGCGCTCACTCCGTGGGCGTGGCTGAATTAGTGGATAATGAGCCGACTTACAGATGTCTGACATGGCTCTCTTTTCATTCAGATTACATAAACAGAATATTTTTTTTTTTCGATTTGACTTACATGATTTAAAACCTGACATTTCAACGTTTCTTTAGACATAAGTCTCATTTTTTTGTGATTAGTATTCACTAAGTTACAGTTCATTTTCTGAGAACTATCAGATTGGACTTCGTTCAGAGGGAGACGACTGATCACGCATCATGTTAGTTTTCTTTATTTTGCAAAAAGCACAACATTTTGTTTTTACTCTGAGTGTACACAAATAAAATATGATATTTCACAGATTAAAATGGTGTATAACTCTTAATTGTATGTGCAAAATTGACGGAGTATTGAGTCTCTTTCATACTGATAAGAAAAAAAGCAATGTGGTATCGCCGGTGCGACCTCCGACTCGAGGGGGTTAAATAAAAAAAGTTTGTGTCAGGTTTTATGCATATGGTGGTATGTTTTTTATGACAGTTTTTTTCTAAAATTAGATCCTCTTTCTACAAAAATATAACAGAAATATCACAATATAACGCCTTTCTTACAGTATCGCAATATATCACAATATATCGTATCGTAACACTTGTACCGTGATACGTATCGTAGGTTTACATAAGCACAGTCAGTTATATCTTAAAGTCCCCATGGAACCAAAAAGTTTTTTGGCTTATAGCATATGTTAGACTTAATGTAATCTATAAGCTAGTGTGCCCTAAAACACTGACAAAATTTGCATTTGGAAGATTAGATATAAGTGTTCAACGTACAGCCTCTCCATTCCGCCAATAGAGATCAGGATAGACGCTGAAGCTGCAGCTGAAATTAGTCACTTGTTCACATTTTATTTATAGTGAATGGCACACAATACACTATATAAGGGATAGGAAACGATTAGGACAGTGTAAATATGCTTTCCATTGGGGCAAATAAAGTCTGGTTTCGCGTTAATGTCACACAAACCACCACAGTGTGTGCAGTCTGCTTCGGTCCAGAGACACGATAGCACAGAGCAGATCATATGCACGAGTCGGCACAGACCACAAAAACGTATCGGACCCATTTGAATTCTACACAGAATCCTATATTCTAAAGCAATGAGGAGAATAGGAGGAGAAACTGTTAGATAGACTCTTCATTAGAAACAGCACTGACGGGTAGAAGAGAGAACACCGGTACCATGCAGCAATATAAATTAGAGTTGCAACAACTATTTGATAAAATCATCAATAATCTCGGATTAATAATCAAGATTCTCATTATCGATTAGTCGGGTCTGCCTACCGTTTATAGAAAACTTCTGCCAGTCTCGTCAAATTACAGCACTGAATAACGGATTTCTGTGGACAAAAATGCATATAAAAATAGTGGAGGAAGCAGAGTGAGCTGCTGCAGGAAAGGTACGTGATCCAAGCCGCCCAAAACATGAGAATTTTTTTATTTTAAGCTTTAAATACAACATACAATTTTACTTGAGTCAAAGTATAAAAGTACTTGATTTTTAATGTACTTAAGTAAAAAGTACTGATTGATGAATGTTTAATTTGTAATTTTATATAGACCACTTGTATAATTTAATTTTATATTATGTATTTTATATAATCCTATTGCTCAAAATAATTATGTCAAATAGCCAGCACTAGTCAGTATGGATGAAAGATTAGTGGATACAGATACATAATATGTAATGTGCGTTGACAAACAATATAAAAACAGACGAAACATAGGGCTAAATAAATAACATTTTAAGAAATTGCTACAGCAGCAGGGAAGATGAACGTGCATGTGTTATTTTAATTTGTGTTAGAGTTGCGTGATTCTGGATAAAATGAGAATCAAGATTTTTTTGTTTCAAATAGAGATCATGATTCTCCCACGATTCTGAACAGACAACCAAACAAAATAGCATATTTACTAAAGGACAAAATATTAATTGCTGCAGTCTAAATAAATAAAAATATTTAATTTAATTTAATTATTTAAAAAATGGGTTTGAATGAATGATTTAATGACCCACTCATAGCTACTTCACTTGTTTCATTACTGGATGAATCAATGTTTTTAAACAAATCTTTTGAATGAATCATTCAATGTCACATACATTTTACATCACTTTGGCTCCTCCTAGTGGCGTAACGATGTAATCGATACAACCGTTATTTGAAGCACCAAGTTAGTTTTAAAATTTGATTTGATCTGTTTGAATCAAGATCGCGATCTGTAGACACTGGTGTGGACGTGTCGCATTAAAGCATTTCAGTGGGCTTAAACAGATCGCCCTTTACAGCAGATTTAGTTCAAAAACAACTGACAGTTGAGACCTAAATATAATTTTCAGTTACAATAATTAATCCTAAAATCCAACATTAGTAGGCTGACTTTTCGCCATCAGTTGTGCGCGCACTCGAGGATCCCCCAGTTCTTGGCTAATTTTCAGTCAGATTTGTAAATTCAGTTCACTGGAGACTCGCTCTGAACGGATCATTGAATCAGTGAGTTGTTGACTCGAGAACAGCTGCAATACGATCAGTCCAATTCGCGAAATGAATTGTTGATGCGATTTGTGAACCTATTTAACAGGATGATTGAAAAGAATCAGTTCGTGCACGAATCGGACACCACTTTTGCGTCTCTGAGCATGTGACGATTTCTTCATTTTAAAATAATGAGTAACGATATGTTTTATGAAATGTAGAGGAGTAAAAAGTACGATCTTTTGCTTTGGAATGTAGTGAAGTAAAAGTAAAAGTTGCTCAAAATACTTGAGTAAAGTACAGATACATGAAAAATGTACTTGAGTACAGTAACAAATTAAAAATACTTCGTTACTGTCCACCACTGAGACAGAGCGCGGTAGAGAGGGATATTCAACACAAAAATATTAATTTTGCTGAAATATCTGTTAAAAGTTAAATTTAGATTTAAAAGTCAACATGTCATTCAAGCATTTTATGAGAGTAGTAACTGTAAAGGGATAACAACATGTAATTAAATATAAATGTAAGACGTTTCTTAAAGCCTATTTACAGGATAAAGAGGTGATTGTGTCCAGAGTGAATGTGTGTGTTCCTGGCTGCAGAATATTTATCTTGCCTGTTGGTTAACAGTGAGTGTGTGTTTTTCTTTATTATCTTTATTACTATCTTCATTTTTAATGTAGAAATTTACACTAAACTCACTATACAGTGCTTAACAAATTTATTAGACCTCTGACACCTAATGTAAGGTTTGTGCCACAGCTGTCCTAAACTATCAATATTGGTGATTACTAAAATCATTTTTCATGTTTCTGTAATGGTTAATCCACCAGTATATGCAAGTTCTTTAGTCACAGCAGAATTTCTAATGCTACAATATTATTATTGTTCCATGAATTTTTGATTTTACAGGCAGGAAAAAAGTAAAGAACTTTATAGTTGTTGTTTTTTCAGATGCCCAATTACAGTCACAAGGGTTAAAGCGAAAAAAAAAAAAAAAAATCCTGAGCCTGAACTTTTTTTTGTGGGGTTTACATATGCACATTTGATTCACATTTGATTCAAGTAAAAAAAAAAAAAAAAATATATATATATATATATATATATATATATATATATATATATATATTGACACTAGGGCTGGGCATTGACAAATTTCACAATTGGATTCGATTTTGATTCAGGAGCTTGTGATTTGATTTTGATTTGATTACCTTCGATTCAATATTGATTCGGGGCCTATAAAGTACATGGCAAATTTCCTCAAAGAAAAAAATCTCTCTCAACTAATGCTGTAAACTATACAGGAGCAACAGTTGGTACATCATTATATTATTAAAAGGTTAAAATTAATCGATCTGTAAGCTATATAAAGAACAAAGTTTTAAAAAATGTTATAATACATTTTTAATGACTTAATTATGTTTATATTTTTTTAGCCTATATAAACATTTAAATGGTGTCTGTCATAAAAAGGATTTACTCAAATATAACATGCTTCAATATTGAATGTAGGCTAAGTACAAATACAAGGGATATGCAATAGCCTATAGTGCATATATTTAGCAAAATGCTCCTCTCCAAGTTCATTTTTGTAGCTGACTAACGAGTTTTTAGACACTGAACGGCTTTTCTGAGTTAAACAGGATGGTAAATGTGACATTTTTTACAATTTGTTTTATTAACGTCTTTAAGCAATTACACAAGACATGATACGGATTTCGTTAAGTTGTACTGTATCTTTCAACATACCTTCAGAGGTTCATTCATGTTTATTTCATGTTGTAACAATAAAGTGGAAGAGATGATCAGTTTGTGCGACCTGCTTGAACTGATGGTGCTGTCACGCGCCACAGAACGCCAGGAAAGATCGCGACAGAGACGTGATGTCTACGATCTCACTCCAGTTTATGGGAAAGTAGCCCATTTTCAATTGTTGTGAGGTTTATTGTGATGCTTGCCTTAATTCAACTTCCCGCGTCGACTTTGCAGATATCAACAGCGCAACGGGGTTGTAGGTTGCCAGGTTGAGGTCACAAATGGGTTTGAATTTGTATGATGTGTCGATTGTGCGAGTAGAATGCGTTTCATACAAGATCTGGCAACTGGACAACCTTGGAATAACATATTTGTGATAATTCTTATAACGAGCTTTGGGCCATACAAATGACGGGAGTTTCCCGGGAGAAATGGCAAAACGGGAGGGGGGCGGCAGATGGGTGTGAAATACAGGAGACTTCCGGCAAAAACGGGAGTGTTGACAAGTATGTGGTCGGTTCATGTGCTCTCTGCGTGAACTGAAGCGCTAGCGATCTGTCACTCCACAGAGCGACAGCTCGTCCATGGTCTCACTCCAGTGTATGGAAAAGTAGTCAGTCACTCCTCGTGTTTGATGAATAACCGGTAAGCCGGGGGATAGCACAAAATTACATAAATCTCTAAAATTACTACGCAATAGGCTAATGTGTGTGTGTGTGTGTGTGTGTGTGTGTGTGTGTGTGTGTGAAGTGAATGAGTGTAAACTGAGCACAGCGCAAATCAAATAGCTGTGCTGTTTGTGTCTCTCAGAAATCAGAGCTTTGTCAAAAGTAGGCGAATACATCAATATACTGCATCGTAAACATTTTCTACTATTTGATATGTATTTAAATTTTTTAAACCTTGCGAGATATGATAGACGCTATGATACACAAATGGGTGAAAACTCTATGATATGATCAGCGCGTTCGTTAATCAAATAGCCGCGTTTCTCTTGCGTCTCTCAGAAATTAGCTTTGTCAAAAATAGGCTGTTATCAACTAAAACACGACATCATACACACTTTATACTATTCGATGTCTATTTAAATGTTTAAAACATTGCACGATATTATAAATTAATGAGTGCAAATTGTATGAATGAAATGAAGCACGATAGCAAGTGTGCAGCCTATATTTTTTTTTCCGCAGCCAAATGCCACACGCCGGAGATCCGGCACGGTGCCGGAAAACTTTAAAGGATTAGTTCACTTTCAAATAAAATTTTCCTGATAATTTACTCACTCCCGTGTCATCCAAGATGTCCATGTCCTCCTTTCTTCAGTCGAAAAGAAATTAAGGTTTTTGATGAAAACATTCCAGGATTATTCTCCTTATAATGGACTTCAATGGCCTCCAAACGGCTGAAGGTCAAAATTACAGTTTCAGTGCAGCTTCAAAGGGCTTTAAACGATACTAGACGAGGAATAAGGGTCTTATCTAACGAAACGATCGGTCATTTTCGAAAAAAATGTAAATGTATATGCTTTATATAAAAAAAAGATCGCCTTCCAAGTGCTTCTACCAAAATCGCACTTTTGTATTCTTCAAAAAGCTTACGCTGTATGTCCTACGCCTTCCCTATTCAACTTACGGAACGAACGCAGCGCCAGTTCCATTTTTTCCGTAAGTAGAATAGGGAAGGCGTAGGAAGTACAGCGTAAGCTTTTTGAAGAACACGAAAATGCGGTTTTGGCGGAAGCACTTGGAAGGCGATCATTTGATCATTCTATAAACCCTGAGTTTGTTCAACTACCATCATGGTACAGGCCCCTGGTGCGTTTGGTTCATCTTGTGTCATCACAGACGTGCAAGGCACATGACAGAAAACAGAACACGGGTCAATAAATTGTGTTTTTTATTAATGTAGTGCTATTATGTGCAGCAGAGTAAACAACACTTGTTGACTGTATGTGCGCCGCATGTAGACAGTTTTCCGCTGCTTGTAAGCAGACTATTTTGAGGAGACAGCTGATTGCCATTCATTTGCCGCTCTGATTGCACTCGCAAAGCACGAATACACGAAACCAAGATAAATCATCAACACTATCATCTCTTACATGCGTTTTATTTAAAGGTGCAGTATGCAAGAATGACAGCTAGTGGTTGAAATGGGTACTGCAGCCCAAATTCAAAATATTGTTTGCCCCTCCCCCTCAGACTCGATGCTCACGCAGGTTGCCAGTTTGAGGACACGCAACAGGAGCGAGATCAATTTGACATTGGAAGGCTAGGAGACTTGACACCAAGTTGGTGAGTTGATTTATGATGAGTTGATATCACGTTTTAATATGCTAATATTCATAGAGATTTTTAGATGGACACTGAGGCTTTTTAGGTCGGGTAGAATCTGCGATCTCTGACCCAGTTTGTTCGCTGGCTTCCGTGGCTGCAATTCGCGGCATGTGTTTTTCGCCGACTGGCAACCCGGGGTGGCAAAATACTATTGTGTAAATTGGCAACGTGCGGTCTTGACATTCCGACACGGAACGCACATTTCAAAGTAACTGGCTGTAGCATTGATTTTCAGAGAAATGAGTATGTGAACTCAGCATGTTTCCTAAATATCTGCAAACATATTATGGTATGTTTTAGGGATGGGCATTTTTGGCAATTTTTCCATTTCAATCATTGATAGGTTTCAAAAACGAGTAATCGAGCAATCAGAGGGCGGGGCATAGCCGTCATGAGATAATTAAAATATCTCAAGACTGTTATGAAAATGAATGTTAAAAATAAAAATATGACATGAAAACCTGTCTATGAAAACATGAACATGTGATTAGAACACTTAGATTATGATGCAGCAATGTTATTAAGAAGCATCTAAAAGGAATAGCTGGCTGAGGTGAAGAGTGACTTCATGCCAATAAAATGAAGCCCGTTCTATGACACATCCTATGACATTAATCAGATAACTCAGAAACATAACAGACGTAACATTACAACTTGTATCTGCATAAAAGGATGCAAATGCCAGTACACTTTAAGTTACGCGCTATAGCGAGAGTGAGAGAAAGAGAGAGCTCCCGCCGTGATGCGCTTTCATGACAGCGCGCTGAAACACGGGTAAGGACAGAATTTACTATAGATTTCTATAAAGTTCTCTTTATAATGCTATGTTTATGGCAGATGTGCTTCATTTTCATCTACATTATCATTACAACTTTCATCTGCAAAAAGTTTGCGAATGCAAACGTAAGCTTGACCGAAATTGTAACTAATATTGCGCTTTAAAACAAAAGCCACAAATTCACATTCTATTAGGCTACATTAGTGTCACTATTGTAATTTTTTATTTATTCTAATATTGCAGCAATATTTTGGATTCAATTTGCACTTTCTGATCAACCAAAATGTTATTTAACAGTATGAAAATCACTTATGATCATAGATGCCGATTTATGTTTCTGCCGGTGGGTGCCCACTCTCCATGAGAAAAAGCACGTTGAGATTCGTGACAGGACAAAGTTTGAGCGCGTCCAAAAAGAAATCCGCATATGAGCAGAGATTCGTGCTCGTGTGTTACATGGATGCACTCTCATGTGCATTACAAATGCGCTCTCGACATTAACGAAATAGAAACTGCCTCAAATGGACTATAAAAATGAAAAGAATCAATTTTCATTGGTTGAAATGAAATTAGAATATCTTGTGTTTTTCCATGGGTGCTCGGTGGCTCGGCGCCTATGCTGGTGATTATTGTTAAATTAATTATGAATATAATTTAAAGAATATTTTCAGCACAAGATAAAAGCTTGGCGCTGCACAGCTTGCATTGAACTGTATTTTCATCTATCTTGTCAAAGTGAAGCCAGACATTCTCTGTCACGTCTTTTGATGCATGCTGTGGCAAGCTAAACAATCAGAGCTCAGGGCGCCGCCCAATCAGGTTACACATTTCGATCGTCGCTGTCACGGACGAGTACTCGATTGCTGTTGCACATCCCTAGTATGTTTATGCTTTAGTACAGTCAGAACGTACATATAGCACATTTAAGTAAATACATTACAATTGGCGAAAATGCATGCACAGGTTACTTTACTTCCTGAACAAGTGCGCACCCGAGTCCGTGTTGCTTTCATATTCACGCGAACCGCGGCACAGTTCGAGTGCAACCAAACTCAGACCACCTCCTTCAGATAGTCTCGGGTTTGGTACCCCGTTGCGCACCCGGGTTCGCATGACAGCTTTCACATTAGCGATTTTTCATGTGAACCGCACCACGTTTCAAGCTAAACTGCCAGTGTGAAAGCCCCCTTAAGTCACTGTTCACTTAGCTTTCACACTGTAATTTTTAAAACAAGACCTAAAGATTTTAAAACAAAAATAGTGACTTTATTTAAACAATTTGAACTGTTGTCATACGCAGTTGATGTAGTGAACACAGTTCAGCGCTTCCGTGTTCTACGTCAGAACTCTGACTCATTATTGGCTGGCTTCTGCGTCAGCATCATAGGCATGCATCGGGCTGCTCACGTTTACAGCGTCGGCCAATACTGAGCCACGTTCAGACGGACGCGCTGAACTGTGTTCACTACGTCAACTCAGGGTTTTTCCTACACTGAAAATTTTTTGGCGGCCGCCAAAACGAATTTTTGTCCCGCCAAAGCCTTGTTTGATCAGTTATTGAGAGTTGTTTATTAGTGATGCAGATGACTGCTGCGCTTGTGATAGGGCGCATGTTAAATGGCGGAGAGAACGAGCAGAGAGCTCCTCCCTCGTGCGCGCAAACTCTCTCTGTCTTCAAACTAAGCGCTGTATTTGCTCTCTCTCCTTCGCACATAATAATCTAAATCAACAGGCACGACGCTAAAAGTTCGGAAGACCAAATCTATGTTTCACGTGGTGCATTCTGAGAATTTTTTTCCTGAATATCCAATGGCTGTGAATAGTGCTCAAAAGAACATCACCTAATTTTCTCTGACAGGTGTCCCGCACATGCAGCTGACATAAACCACAATTTCAATAAACGAAAAAAAAAAAATCCTATCCAGTGATGAAGTGTTGACAAATCATTTGCGATGTCCTAATAACAGCCGCGATTCACAAGCAACGCGTCCACGACCGTTAATGTCCGCTTCGCGACATAACTCATTTGAACAGATTCATTTTAATGAATCGTGAAAACAACTGATCTGTGCAACACTGAACCCACGAGACATCACTGTCTAAATTGGTGTATAAGTATAACAAATCATTTACTCAGAAAAACTCTGAAATGAGAACGTGAACGTAGGCTAAGTGTGCTTAGGCTACCCCAAGAGTGATTAGTAAGATTTAGCCTTAATTATCCACAGTATGTTCAGGTTATTTCTATGACAATGTAAATTAGGCCTACCTATAAAATCAGTTAGTTTAGACTAGAGTGAGGTGAAACCAGAACAAAGCTAGGTGCATTCAATTGTATATGGTAGAAAATTAGATTATTAGTTAATTAACTTTTTAATTCTACTTTTTAATACTGATTATTAATAATAATAAAATTATTATTATTATTATTATTATTATTATTATTATATACCAAAATAATTTTGACGTCTAGCAAAGAAGCATCCTCTCTTACAAAGCTATGAAATCAGTTTTTTATTTTTTTGCAAAGGCGGCAAGAAAGGACTACAGTAAGAGTGGTGAGTAGGCCTACTTTATTGTCAGTATTGGGCTCGCAGATCACATGGGTAGGGTACTTTTTACTGTTTGCGTGGATGACCATGTCTGACAGCAACCCCGAAGACCATTTTTGACCCAGGAAAAACCCTGCAACTGCATATGGCAACAGTTCAAATTGTTAAATAAAATCGTTATTTTTGTTTTTGCGCACAAAAAGTATTCTTGTCGCTTCATAACATTAAGGTTGAACGACTGTAGTCACATGTACTATTTTAACGATGTCTTTAATATCTTTCTGGACCTCAAAAGGTGCAATGACGTTGCTGCCTATGTGTGGTTCAGAAACCCTCGGATTTCATCAAAAATATCTTGTTTAATTTGTGTCTTGAAGATGAACAAAGGTCTTAAGGGTTTGGGATGACACAAAGGTGAGTACTTAATGACAGAAATTTAATTTTTGGGTGAACTAACTCTTTCATTTTTGGGTAATTTTTCCCTTAATAGAAGGTGTGCTGATGATTACCTAGAAGGGGAATCTCTCCGGCGCTCATTCGAGCGGCTTCGTGCTCTCCTGGCTGGTGATCTGTTCCTAGACGGCGAGTGGCTCAGTTTGGAGCTCCGGTCCGCAGAACCCGAGGGGGGCTGGTTGGACTGGCGGTCCCTGTGGCGAGGAGAGGAACTGCGTCGGCGTTGAGGGCTAAGAGCTCGTCGTTGATGAGGTGACCGATTCTCTTTCCCAGAGGACGTGTCTTTGGATGGAGACTTTCCTGGCCTCTTTTCTCTGTCAGTTTCTGATCGACCCACCCGGGCATCTTTAGAATGAGATCGTCGATCTTGCGACCGGCTCTTGCGCCCTTGTGAGCCTGATCTCTGCCTGGCTTGTTCCCGCTTCTCTTCAGTACGAGGAGAAGAACGTCGATCAGAATGTCCCTTCTGGTCTGGTTTTCTCTCTGCAGAGCATCTTCTTGTAGATGGGGACTGGGACCTCCTCCCGCACTCCCTGGATTTGTCCCTGCTCCGGGAGCGTTTTTTCTCTTTTGACTTGCTATGCTCCTTAACTGTCTCTTTTGCACTTTTGGTCGTTCGTTCAAGCTTAGCGTCTCTCCCGGCTCTCTCTCGGGAACGGCTGCGACTGCGTCGTTTAGCGCTTGGTTTGCTGGTGTCTGTTGAGTCCCGTCGGGATCTACCCCCCCTGCTAATCTGGTCTTTGGGTGAGCGGGTTCTGGCCCCGCTACCTCTTTGCCGTTGTTCCCCATTACGTGCCCTCTGTCCCTCTCCATCCTCTTCAGAGCCAGAGTTGTAACCCTGTAGAATTAGGCCCATTCCTGACTGAACTTTCCCCTCCATCAGCTGGCTGTCCAGCTCAGCTTTAATCAGTGCTCTTTGTTTCTCCAGATCTTCAAGAAGCGCCTTGTCATCCAGGGCTGCATTGCCCAGAGAAGGGAGCCATCCTCAGCCCTTCTGTTGATGGCCCCAGATGGCAAGGAGGACGGCTCCTCTTTGCGTCTGTGCTTCTTATGTTTGTGTCGATGTTTCCGTTTGCGGTCCTTATCTTCCTCAGATGCATGTTTGTGTTTTTTGTGCTTGCTACGGTGCTTGTGTTTCTTTTTCTTGTGTTTGCTGCCGCTGCTGCTGTGATGTTTAGAACAGCTCTCTTGCTTTTCTCCATTCACCTCCGCTTCCTCCTCACCCTCCTCTTCATCCTCTCCAGACATTTCACCATTTTCATCCTCATTCCCGCTCTTCTCTGGACTCTCCAAATCCTCTGACCTGTAAATAGAAACACCACAAGCATATAAACACCACAAGCATATAAACAACACAAGCATATAAACAACACAAGCATATAAACAACACAAGCATATAAACCGAACCAGTAAAACTTAATGTAAAAAGAAACAAGGGTTGTATATACAAGATTTCAGTTTTACCTAATCATAGATGTTTAAAACGCAATTATTTCTTTAAACGCACATTTTCGCGCTTATTATATTTTGCTGAGGTTAACATGCTGAGGTTTTGTTATGGTTCGTGAAAGGCAACACGGTGTTCTTCACAAAGACACACATACTGATCATACAACTCACCAACAAATTTATATAGATACGTTTATTAAAGTACTTAGGGACTATGATAATAAATTATACTACTTTACGGTTTAACTTGCATAGTAATTTTGTAAATTCGGAGAGATAACCAACAAACTGAGCGTGTTGATCATATCAAGACTAACTACGGATACCTTGCGAAATAAGCTAACCAAATAAAATGCTTAAATTCATAGGATGTGAATTTAAAATTTGAGAATTTCACAGAACCAACCGAAATCATTTCTAACAAATGAATCTTGTCAACTAGCTGGTTGAGAGAATTTAGCAATAGCATGCTAACACTAGCCGGACATAAAAGCAGATATCAAAACCCTCACAGTTTACTATGAGAGCAACAGAACCCTAACAATATCTGTCCCTTTTCCTTAAACACCCCCATCTAGGCTCTAAAATGCGTTGTTGATGGGGTTATACAACGCACGTGCTCTTACCCGTTATTCAACCTCTCGCTCCGTAAATCCATTTCCACGTCGGCCATTTTGTTTCAACAGCGACCCGCTGTTATTCTTCTGCAGTAAGTTTATGAGTAGGAACAGAGCGCCGAGGAGTGCTTCTGCTCCCTAGTGTCTGTATTAACAACTGCAGATAATTTATATGAATTTATAAGTGGAAATGTACATATTCATGTAAATTGTAAAAATAAATAAATAAATAAATAATAATAATAATAATTGTAATATCTATGCTTTACTATTTCGTTTTAAATAGTCCTGCTGTGTGATAAAACATATCCCATGTAGTATCAATTAATATGAGGTTATAAAAGATGCATGCATGATAACTATACAATAATTAGCGAAATTTGAATTCCTTTTTGTGACACTGCATGATATTGCTTAATGTTTTTAGGCTACTGACGGTGGTCCGTGTTCGTTTTCATCATTTCATTTCCTATTTGGAAAAGACGGCTCGTTTATTCGTTTTTTTTTTTTTTTTTTTTTTTTTTTATATAGTTTTGTTAAACGTTTGTGATTTACAAATCGGTTTATGGCTTTGATATTTCATTCGCACATGTGGGCGGCGCTGAAACGCCCCTTTCATCTGATTGGTCAAACCGCGCCGTCTTCGGGACGGCATTATTTCTGCCAGGTTGAATGAGAATGAGGTCTCTGCGGAACAAAAGTGGGCGTTTCTGTATTTGTGGGTGTTTTCAAACTGATGGGTGCTTATATATCATGCAATGAAAATGATCTCCTTCACCCGTCCCCACCCCTAAACCCTACCCACACTCTGACGTGGGAAAATCAGGTAACGCTCTCAAAAACGCCCCTCTGTTTATGGCCTCGCCCAGCAATCATTAATGTCCTGCAGAGACCTGTACTTGGGTTGAATAAGAGTCTGTATGGCATTGTCGAACCATCCCAATTTACTAAGCTTTTGTCTCCACGCGAACCACTCGCTGACTTTTACATCAGAAATGTGTTAGGCTATATTTAACTATAATTAGTGCTGCTGCGAAGCTTCGCCTCTAATGTACGACACTTTAGAGATCACAAGTCATACAGTATGCTGACACGGAGTTTGATGTATTATAGCCTATATTATTTATATTTTTAGTAGGTTGATAAATGCAATGAAAATAGTTTATATAATATGAATAAAAATAAAATATTACTGTATACCGTATAATGACATTATGGTATTACAACGTAAACATGGTTTATGAGGACACTTCCTGTGTCCTCTTAAACCAAATGGCTTAAAAAACACAATAAACAGTGTTTTTTTGAAATTCAAAAAATTTAGGGGTAGGGGTAGTGTAGGGGGATAGAATATACAGTTTGTACAGTTTGTGTGTGTGTGTGTGTGTGTGTGTGTGTGTTCTCCGTAATTGAATGCAAGTGCAACATTATTTTTGCAAACTGAAGAGCTCATAACTCATGGGAATGTATGATAATGTATTTTTTTTATGTACATAATGTGATAATGTAAAACATACATAATATCACTCACTTATATGGTGTTTTTATAATGTGTTTGCATTTGTAATAATTTATATCTAATTTAATTTCTTAATTTTGTTCATGGAGATAACATGGACAATGTGTCATGGTTTAGTGGAAGATTGCTGCCATCTACTGGAAAACAAACATTTAAAATTAAAATAACATGAAATTTCAAGAACAGCCACTAGATGGCTGCAGAGCATCACTGGCTCATTTGCCATTTCCACGTAGGTATTTTTATAGGTATTTTATTTTATCTTTTCACAAGTTTTCATTTAGATTTGTGTTTAGACATATTATAACAATAAAAAATAATCTTTGTCAAAGTATCATCACTGAATTGCATTTTTTGCAATTATGTCACAATACAGTCAAACCAGAACATGATGTTATGTGTTTGTGTGTGTGTATTTGTTCTCCATCGTGGATGTGTTATGGTGTCAACCCTTCACTTCTGTGTGTGTTCTGCATTGTAGCTGATTATTTGTTTGACAAAATATGTAACAGAGAGCATTTTTTTTTTATAATCTCCCATTCGAATCAAGATCAGTTTTGGTTGCATGCATTGTTGTTACGTTAAAATAATGTTTTGCACGTTACATTTGACATTGTATTGATTGACTCACACATCTGCCTGCACTCTCAGAAAAAAGGTACAAAAGCTGTCACTGGAGAGGTGCCCTATCAAAAGGTTCTTCTACCTAGAGAGTATTTTAGTACCTTAAAGTTACATATTGGGTACCAAAAGTGTACATACCTAAATGTTACATATTAGAACCCTTTTAAATGGTAACATCCCAGCGACAGCTTTTGTACCATTTTTTTCTGAGAGTGTAGCCTGGATATTTAATCCTGAAAACCTTGTTCAGGTGTGTTCGGTTGGAGCTAAACTTTGCAGAACATTGATCCTCCAGGAGCAGGACACCCCTGACATGCCCTTCACATTAATTGAATGTGATTTATCAACACCTAGTAGTACATCTTAAAATATAGAGCTCATGACAAATGAAAACAAAATAAAATAAAATACTTGTATAGAAAAATACTACCAGAGCTTTGCTGGACAAAGATTAAATGCATAAAGCAGTGGGAATAAACAATACCTTGAAAGAAGTTAGCAAACTTCAGAGAAACATCAACCAATTAATTATGTAACAATAACTTTAAAAAGTGCTGTCTAAATAATATACAATGTTAAGAGTGTTGATTTTAAGTTGTATTCCACATATGATAAAATCTGTTAAATGTAATTTGTAGATTAATGTATTTGATTAATTTTAAATCAGCATGGTCAAAATAATTTTTGATTATTTGTTTAACACTGATATTAATTTGAACCACTGCAGAAAATTTCCTCAGTTCACAGTTCATATAATTGCTATTTTTATTGGATTGTATTTCTAACCCAAAGTAAACTATTAACAACATTTTTTATAACCAAAGATTGACACTGTATTCTAGCCTATAACTTTAACATAACAGTTCCTATTTATAATTCGTATTTCAATTGAAGAGCTATAATACTGTTACTCTCCAAATCTGCTAATTTTGTCAGGTATTCAGCAGCCTACAAGTTCACTGATACAATGATCTTTTTTTTTTTTTTTTTATCTCATTCTTTCTTTGTGAATTGAGTACACAATGCTTACAGTCATACTTTTAAATTTCAGTTTTCACATTTATTCAGGTCTCTCTCTGTTTATATATATATATATATATATATATATATATATATATAATACACCAAACTCCGTGTCAGCATGTATGACTTGTGATCTCTCAAGTGTCGTACATTAGAGGCGAAGCTTCGCAGTAGCACTAATTATAGTTAAATATCACATAACAAATAACACATTTCTGATTTAAATGTCAGAGAGTGGTGGTTCACGTGGCGATGATTAAAGTAAAGTGGATGATTTGACAATTCCATACCGACTCTTATTCTACCTGGCAGAAATAAGTAATGCTGCTTTTCATTTCTCGTTATTCCATTTCAAACAGGAAGTGATCAAAACGTACACAGACTCATAACAAATACCATAATTTTACATCACTAAAGTCATTGACACAAAATTAATTGGTATTGCTACAAATAGCAGTTGCACTATGCAAAATAACATAAGATTCAGAACAACATGAATTACTTCTACGATGTCAGTCCAAGATTTCTTCTTGTTTATGTTTGCAGCTTGTGAATGTTAATGAATGAGAATGTGTGATAAAAAAAAGCTTTCCTTAGGTGTTTATGTGATCCTAGAGTCTCTTCCTATGTCATCAAGAATCTCTTCAGAAAGATATAGCTTTATTGCACTGCACATGAATATGTTAGAACTGATGTGAAGGATTAACTCATTAGCTCATTGGCAGAGAAAATAGTACTGCATTATAAGCAGCCAGATTAAATATTTAAACTCTGTTTAGTATTACTATTGTGTTTTGCTGTAACTTCTTCAATATACATTAATAGCAAATTGTGTCCTAGTAACATAAATGCTCATTTCAAAGACAAGCAAAGACAAACATTTTATATATATTTTTTATTAAAACCATACAAACATTTTTTTGTAATCTGATATAAAATGAACATTGAGAATTTGTTCCCAGTCTAAGGGTGCTAGGCACCATGACTCCATTTTGATCTCTCTGTTTAAATGTAAGAGAGGGCAAAGGGATTCCTGCTTTATAGAGTAGGATATTTATACTAATTCTGACCCCTGATGCCACCTAAACTCTTGACTACAGTTTACAGAATGGATATGTATTTACAAGCATGAAAAAACATAAAACAAATAACTATTAAAAAAACAACAACAAAGCAACCAACATTGTTTATACATGTTACATTTCTCAATGCCCAACCAACAGAATGTAGTTCATGTAACATGTAAAGTCATAGGACTCTTTCCATACACATTTTATTTTTGGCAGTGATTCTTTTGTATGGACAGGCATTAATAAGGCACATACCTTAGGCTCAAACCCTTTTGTCCTTTCATATGGGAATGGGTCATACTACTTTTATGTTCAAAACACTGATACACAACTACAGAAAAAGTTCAAATAACTGTACAAAAACAAACAGAACCTAATTACCAGAGTACCCATTTTAAAAAGCTGTACATATGCAGGTTAGAAACTGCAGGGTAGTTTTAATACTGCTGAAAAGTCTCTTAGCTCTTGTAGTGGAGCTTGATGTGTCTTGGTGTTTATAAGTCTTAATTTTGCTTATTTAATCATAAATGGGTAGGTAAAAACAGGTTGATCTAAAAAGCATACATGATATCTCGCTATAGATGCACTGCACTGCTGTGACAAAAACAGCACACAACTGACTGTTATAAACAAAGAAAAAAAAAATTACTGACATATTTAAATTTAAGCATGAATTGACACCAATGCTTTTTGGCCACAAATTCAAAAATCTTTGTGCAAGTATGTTGAGATTGACTAAAATGACCACAATGTTTTTTCCACAATTGTCACATAATGCACTGCCTAACGTCAGCACCAGTCATTTACAATATGAACAAAATGATGTCAAATGTAATTTTTTTTTTACAATATAAAAAGGAAAAAAAAATATTAACATTTATTTACAAAGATACAGTCAACAGAATCAAGATACTGAATTATCAGCTCTAGCATTCTTCTCCACACTTATACAACAAAATGGTCCCTCTTACTTGCCATGAAGGGAAAAAAATGGATCCAAACAACATTTGGTACTTATGAAATCACTGAAATATTGTTGATTTAAGACACTTAAAAAAACAATTAGAATAATCAAAATATGACACTTGTTAAGAGTGATATTCGACCCTGTCTTGACCTGTTGACAGTTAAGTCTGTCTGTATTCACACTGTCTTTGAAGTACGTAATGCACTCTAAAATAAAGGTACAGAATACATGAATTATCCTATTCAGTTTAGTGGACACTGTGTTCACTTGATAAGAAAAATAACATGCACTTATAGCAACAGTGTACAACAAAACATATAGCAACAACAACAGAGAATACTGTTTCAATGTGATGGAAGGTGTCTCCTGTCATCATTATATAGCAATATAAAAGAAAAAATAGCCTCTCTATATGTATCTATATGGTTTTATTGGTCACTGCCTCTAGGACGATGAGATAGCTTCAAAATAGATTGTGAAATCTTTGTCAACATCGCCTATTAAACTATTTTAATGAGTCTAAGGTAATAACTTTTTACTCATCCCACATTTAAACATGCATAAGTCTGTTATATTTGTCTTATCTATAACATTGTTACGATTTTTTTTCTTTTCTTTTTTCTTTTTTTTTTTTTTTTTTTTTGGAGGAGGTGTTCACAGACTACTGCATAATAGCCAGAAATTTACTCTCTTCTGCGAGGGTGGTAAGGAGGGAGCTCATGTCACCTATAGCCATGTTGTTAGTGCCTGGATGCATGCTGTGAAATGCAGCAGAAACACGAGGAGTAGTCAGTCGAGAGGAAGTCCGAGACAGACCCTGGAGAAAACTAGGACTGATTATGTCAGACACCACACTACCCTGCTCATAGCCATCCTCAAGGATGGAACAAATATCTAAACCCACATTATCTAGGGTACCTGGGCTTCCTTCAACCGTGCTGGTAACCTGATCAACCCCAGGGGACAAAAGAGCCTCAGAAGGTGTTTCTGTCTCTTCTGACAAGGACTCCATTAGACATGACTGTGCTATGTTGTGAGAAGATGAAGTTTTGGACTCTGCTGCGTCAAAACACTCAGCAGTAAAAACTGGCTGTTGTTGCTGAAAGGAAGAGCAAGTGCTAGTTTGAAGGTGATCATCTGCCTCAAGCTTCGGTCCTGAAACCTGATTTGTAAGGGAGCAATTGGTGCCATTTCCATTTCTTAAGCTTTGCTGCTGGCATGAATGTACATTTTGACTGTTGCTAACCTGCTGAGTGGAGTAGAACTGTGGGTGATATAAGCCTCTACGGCCACTGTTGACAGGTGGGTGGGACATAGGAGGCTGAGGTTGGTGAGACAGTAGTGTTGCCGGAGACAAGCTGCGGTTGGCTGGTCTTTGCAACAAAAGATTACCGCTGATTTGATGTGTTATTGTGTGATTTTGCTGGAGGTGAGTTTGGGATATGGTTGTCTGCTGGGCACAGCTAGGGCGGATGGGGCCCAAATAGATATGAGAGAAGTCTGGTCGACCAAAGTTATTGTGCCTTGATTCCATTTGGGAGGTTGAGGAAGACTCAATCTTAATGCCTGGATTCATCTTGGACTGCTGTTGGGTTGGTTTTGCAAATTGTTGATGCTGCTCTGGATGTCTGCACCCGTAGCTCATACCTGTCATGTGTTGAACACCATCTCTATGAAGACTTAAGTGTTGATCTATGAAATCTGTATGCAGCTGTTGTTGCTGCACAATCATGTTTCCAAAGCGACCAAAGGGGTTGCTCACTATGCCACTAGGGTCTGACCATCTTCCGCACCTCTGAGATTGCTGCCTGGGAGAAGTAACATCAGCACTACCAGAGCTCACTTCATTCCACTGGATAGGCATTACATCTTTACTAACGCCTTCCCCTTCTGCCCCTTCCTGTTGCTGTTGTGGGCTGAGGAAATTCTGGCCATCTGCAATACCCTGGTCAAAACTGGATCTATGGGGACTGGAATCACTGCTATGGTTTTGAGCCGATTCCTGATCTTGGGAATGGAGATATTGCACCAAATCATCTGGTAGGATGTCTTCATCAACATGTAACAGAAGACCATCCTGGTCCATGGCCAATTCCTCAAGTGCTGATTGCTCCATGATGCTAGGAGGGCATGGGGAGTGTAGACTCTTCTGAAAGCTACCTACTTGGCAGGTGTAGTTCTGCCAGCTCAGACTGTGATCTTCTCCATCTGGATAATGATTACTAGCAAGATGGGGTAATGAATTCATGTTGTGTAGACTGCTGAAACGCTGTACCTGTGGCAAGCCAAAAGCACTAGGATCCCGTGGGCGCACAGGGTCACTGGCTCTTCGATCACTATTCCCTGGACCTTCACCAGGGTACAGTCCTCTCCGTTGAAACACTGCTTGACTGCCTTGTAAGTTGTGCGTACCATCACTACAGCGACGTGGCCTGACAAGTGGTGGTAGTGTAAGCTGGCCTGTGTCCTGTCCATCTCCCATCAAAGTCAGGCGAGTCTTTAGGCTCATTTGCTCCATGTTGGGCAAGGGTGTGGGAGGAGGCCCACCTGTAGCAGCTGCATATTTGGCCTTCAGGTGATAGTGTTGAGCTGGAGTGAGGTTCAAAACACCTCTTGCTCCCATCCCACTTCCTCCAATACCTCCACTTCCACCACCACCCCAGCTTCCACCGTACACCATCCCACCTGAACTTCCTCCTCCACCTCCACACTGGCTGGCTTCACTGGAGCGTCGGGAGGCATCAGTAGAGATAGGGTCATAAGAGTCAGTGGCACTGAGATTGTGGATACGCCGATGATGGCTGTGCTCAGACTGTGAGGCCTGACTAGATCGGCGGCTGGAGAAGCAGGGGGAGATGCCAGAGGAGCGACGGCTGCTGCTCAGGTAGGCAGAGCTGGTGTTGCTGCCACTGCTGTCCCGCCGTTCATGCAGCAAACTCAAAACTGTCAGCTCTGTGTTGGACGGTTCAGGACGTGAAGGAATCTGGGGCACTCCCAAAGAATTACTCCTACCAAGGCATGAACCTAATAACGAGAGATACTCTTGTTAGGAGAGGTTAATGTTATCATTATGATATGTTATCATTATGAATGTGTAAGTTCACTCAAAAAAAAAACTTCTGTCATCATTTACTCACCCTCACAAACCATCAAAATGTCTTCTTTTGTGTTCCGCAGAGGAAGTACAAGTCATTAAAATGATGAGGGTGATGACAGAAGTTTCATTTTTGGAAAAACTCATCCTTTAAGTTTAAAAGATTATAAGAACACCTGGTGGCCTGCACTTAAATTTGTAGAGTTTGGTATGTTGACAAAGCTCTGAAAATAAGACCTACCCTTTCCTGTGAGGGCAGGCAGGGCCTGGCCTTTAGGGGGTGGTGTTGGGGACAGATGTCCTAGCCTAGGCACAGCTCCATTCACCTGCCTTAACCTCTCCATCTTAACATGTTCCATCCAGCGTAGGGGCCGTCCTACACTTCGGCGTGTCTGCAAAGCTAGTGTTGCTGCAGTGGCTGTTGCAGTGGATACTGTAGAGTCCATAATGGGGGCATCCTCCTCCTCTCCCTCTCCTTCCTCCACCTCTTCCTCCTCTTCATTTTCCTGGTCCTCAAGTACTGCCACCTCCCCCACAAGCCCAATGCTGTTTACAGCAAGCTGGACTCCACGGCCGATATGGGGGCCGCTGGTGGACTGGTCACTGCCGCATGAAGACTGACTGCCAGGGCTTGGCTGAGACGTCTATGAAGGAAAGAGAGAAGAGAACATATTTTTTACAATTTACTCAATTTATGACAAAAATGTCATTAAAAAATGTAACAAAATGTAACAATCCTGATCTTTTGGCACATTTTATACAGGTGAAACAGAAGAATGCAATGAGGAGAATGAAATGCAATGTTGAGAAAATTTCTCGCATTCTGCCATGTAACAAGACCTAGTAGAGCAGATGTCTTCAACCCTGCCACTGTAAACCACTGTCCTGGAAAGCTTATTTCCAACCTGCTTGAACACACCTGCCTGTAATTTCCCGAAGAATTATCTGGTTTATGTGTGATGGGAGCTAAACTTTCTAGGACAGTGGGTCTCCAGAAGCAGGGTTGTAAACCTCTGTAATAGTATATGATTAATATGAGCAATAACTTCTACATATTTTCCACATCTTTCTGCCAAATATACTTTGCTGTCTACATAAAACTGTATTTGAATCACTTTCATCTCTACTTCAGCACGGAATGTGTGAGAAACAGGTTTCCTCATGCTCACCAGCTGCCAATACCAGAACTAAATGACCAACAGTGGGAGTAGAGGTAAGCTTGTTTGTCCCATTTTCAGAAAACAGGGCACATGAACAATGGTCTCCCTTTAGAGCTGTTGGGCCCTAATTATGTTTTTTTTGTGTGTGTGTGTGTGTGTGTGTTGCAAATGGATAATGGCTGCTCATTGGTAGTGGTGTAAGAAAGCTTTTTTTTTTTCTTTCTGATTTGCGATTGCGTTTTCTCAACCTAGAGCTGAATAAAGATCCAGAACACAATGAAACCATAAGTGCAGTCACAGCTCACTGATTTAAAACTGCAACACAGTTCTAGAGCAAAATACATAAACAGTTACTAGAGTTAGCTGTATCATGCAAGCTGATATAATACTCATGTGACCATAGGCAACAATATTGTGACAATAAAATATGCACCATGCTTTAAATAAAAAAAACACTACTAATAAAAAGGTATTTTTACATACAGCATTAATATTAATGTAAGAGATGACATGATGCTGTTGACCGATGACTGAATGAATAGCCAAAATTGATCCAGATGGCCCAGACTTGAAAGGATAGAATGAGTAATAAAAAGAGAGAAGATCAGACCTATAATGACATCACCATTCTCACCTGATCACCCACTGTCCTTATTAAGAGAGGAAAAGTTATGCGTGTGGTAGTGGACAAAAAAGATATTCAGTTATTAATTTGCTCATGCAAGGCAAAATGTAGCTGAGCAGTTATAAAACTAGGAATGGAAGGGGTAAAGACACATTAGTTTTGGAGTAAACATTTGTAAGACAAAGGCCACATACACACTGCAGTTAATTTTGGTTGTCAGTTCAGCTCTTTAATGCTTAATCCCTTTCTGTCCACACACAGTTCAGAAATTTACGGGAGTGACAACCGCATTCTACAACAAAATTAACTCCCGAAAAGTGCAGGTAACAACTGCATTTACAAAAATTCTTCTGTATGCGTAGTGCAAGAAAATCACAGAGAACGGGGTATTAAGCTTGACTCAAATTATGTTGCCAGATTTTGCTAAAAAAAACAGCAGATATGAACAAGCCCATAATAAACCAAAATAACTTTATATTGGAAATAAGACCAAAATATTGCAATCCGCACTTTATGAGCCAAGCTCAAAATAAGCCCAAAAACACTTATAATATGTGAACAAACATAGCGGATACCAAACATGCAAGATGGCAGAACATTGCTATGGTTACCACTGTGTGAATCATCACAATTTCAGGAGTGAGTCATGTTCTGTACACACACGGAACAATAATTTAGGGGATCTCCTGTATTTAAATGTGGTTGCCACTCCTGAAACTTTATAGTGTGTACATGGTCAAAAGTACATACAAGGTTAGATTTAAGTTTATTTATGTTTAATTTTTGGAGACTTTTTGTTCTAATTTTTTTTTTTAATATGGAAGGAGGCTTACCATGGGCTTTTCTGTTTTGATTGACTTGACTTGTAGACATTCATCCTGTTTCGAGGTAGCATGGTTATACTCCCTTTGGTCCGTGATCGCTCCGAGAGGCAGTTGTCCTGGTGACCTGCTTTGTCCATTACCTCCAGGTTCTCGTGGCTGAGGTGGGGGTCGCGGGTATGTATCCCCACGCTGTTTCTTGGTGACATGGGCTTCAGGACCATGTACAGTCTTAACATGTTTCCGTAAAGAGCTGGGGTCAGTATATCGCTTAGTGCAGCCAGGGATTTTACACACATAGGGTTTCTAAGATAAGTAAAGAGAGAGGAAGCATCTGCGTCAAAATGGAAAGTTGTTTCATAGGTGGATTAAGTCATTACGTTTTGGAAAAAAGTTTACAAAGGCACTGCTTTCCTCACTGCAATAATGTGCACAGGTGAATTGTTCACAATAAGACCAGGAACAAGGAAGAAGAAAGTAAATAAGGTCAATTTTGATTTTATGTTGACTATAATTTATACTTGTCCAAACCTGACAGTGTTAGAAAAATATGCCTGCTTATTGCTTGGTACATTTACGTGTGTGAATTTACCTCATTGGAGTGTGTGCGATTCTGGTGTTTGGCTCGGTCTGAAGCATTGGAAAATGCTTTGTTGCAACCTTCGTGTTCACACACATAGGGCTTCTCTCCTGTGTGTGACCGCAAATGTGTCTTCAGGTTCTCCAGTCTGGAGTAGGCCTTTGAACAGCCTTCAAACTGAGAGAGAAAAAGACACACAGTTACATTGATTTGTTCTAGACAGGCCAAGGATTTGCAGCAGGTAGGTTCTTAGACAAAGCTGTCTCAGATCAAAAGCTGTCCTACCTACTGAAATGAGTGTCTAAAAACAAAAAATAAATGTATTTAATTTAATTCCCACCGTGCATTTATGAGGCTTCTCTCCTGTATGTCTGCGCATGTGCACCACCAGCATGTACTGGGCCTTAAAGGGTTTTTGCTCTCTTGAACATTCCTCCCAGCGACACACAAACTCCTTCTTTTCTCCATGGATATGGTCATTATTTATGTGCTGTGAGAGGAAGAGAAGGTCAAAGCTCATGTTAATGAATAATATGAATATAGTATGAAACATTTACCATGCTATGGTATGCCCTGATAAAAATCCTTTGCTTATGTCTATTTTAACAAGAGTTGTATATTTAAAAATATGTGTTCTACTGTTATCTACTAATGTTTTCCATGTTAGTTTGAATGTTAATATGATTCCAGTTCGCATGGATCCGCGGAAATGACTAATAATTCTTTATTATGCGGGCCAGACAAGTAATTTGGCGATGTCACTTTGTAAAGAAAGACTAAGCTTCTGCGCCCATACACATTCAAACGCGCATACCTATAGACTAAACACGTAAATGAACAGCAAGAACGCATTAAAAGTCTTGTGATTTCAGTTAAAAAGGTGTCATTTAAGTGGACCCTCAGTTAATAATTAATGATTTTTACAACGGAAGTGATTCAATCAAAAACTTAACTTGATAATAACTTTTTCCTAGAGCTGATGTAAAGCCAGAACAATCTCTGTCCATTAATTTTCCTGTTTCACTGAGAAGCTGCTTTGAAACAATCTGTATTGTAAAAAGCACTATTTAAATAAAGATGACTTGACTTGACTTGAATGTAGCCTACTCATTAATGCTAACATCTACTTTGTATGCAATGCAATGGCATTGTTGTGCCACTAGAGGGCTTCAGGATCACAAAATTGAGGCTTCAGTAACTGCTCAACCGCTTAACCACTGCAAGTACAGTATACTGTATACATTTTACACAAAACAATAAATATCTAAGCAATATCTGAACTTCTAGAAGAGATTCTGCATCATAAATCTAGGGGTTACACTATGGGGGATGTCTAAGGTTAAAGTGTCTCATTCTCTAGTGGTCAACAACAGCAGCAGTCTTTAAAGAACTTTAAGAAGTTTAGTACAGAACTATCTGGATCAACATTGAACATCAAAGTAGCTACTCAGATATCTACGTGAGTTTTATATCTACACTACTTTTCATTGTGTCATCTGTCAGGATGCAATATGCAATTTGTATGGAAGCCAAATTCTGCCATATACGAAAAAATTTGCTTTTGTAAATCATACAAATTTTATGACAAAGTCGTAATTATGGCATAAAATGTCAAAATTATGACATAAGTCATATGAGATAAAAAGTCAAAATTTTGACATCATCATGTACTAAAGGAATTTTTTTCTTTTTTTTTCTAATTTGGCATAAATGGGCTTCTATAAACTTATGATCAGTTAGTCCTGAACACTTAATTTCAATTACTTTAATTCTTACAATCAGTTACTTTAATTGGAAAACAATGCTATGTTTATGTTGTATGCTTGTGAAAAGTAATTGTTAAAATTCTCTTTTTCTGTTTAATGTAATGTAGTCATTCAGACATCTCTTTCTTTCTTTCTTTCTTTCATTTTTTTCTTCCTGCTTCTTACAGTGATCTTTTTCATTTCAGTGTCAGTTTCCCCTTATCTTTCAATTTTTCTCTCTCCCTCTCTCTCTCTCTCTCTCTCTCATCTGTTCAGTACGCCCAGTCTGTTGTGAGTGAGCATGGTTTGTGAGTCCCAATGTCCGATTTAAATGGGATTTCAAATAAACCCCTGTCACCTCCCATCACTATAGGCCTATGGCCTTGCCATGACAAGCGCTGACAGTTGTGCTGCTGTGGCAACTTTTGAATCTAAGGTTTTGGAAGGGGTGGAGCAGGAGTGGGGGATGTGTTTGGGGGTGAAAGATATCAAAAGTTTAGTGAAAACATCTCTAATGCCAGAGCTTTCCAACTGCAGCCCATCATCTTCATTCGCCCCTGTTGTTGATACTGTCACCTCTGGCTTAACCAAACCCAATTACTTCCTCTCACTCACTGTCATTTGCCCCTTCTCTCTCCTACAAGCCATCAAATCCCTGTTGCGTTTCTTCTATCTTTCTCTCAACATGCTGCCTCCACCTAGGTCCTTCTCATTTTCTCTATGTAACCCTTTTTTGTTTGTCTGGCCATCTCTGTCACACACACACGTGCAGCAAGGGAGTTGTGAAGGGCTGAAGGTTTCAAAGGAAAACACAGTTTCACGCAAACCGCTGAGCGAATGAGGTCAACATCTGGCATCCACACAAAGACAACAGTGTGCAGCACTTATGAGTGCTTTTCCTGTCCTGAAGCCATTTGATTTAAAAGGAACAGACACAATATCCTGAACATAAGCGAGTGGGATTAATGCATTCCAAAGCAACTGAGCATCTCCGCAAGAGAAGAAGACAGGGAAGAATATGCAAGAGAAAGACAGCCAGACAAACCAAGAGAGAAAGACAAAACAGAAAAAGAAAGACAGCCTGAGTTGACTTCCCTTACATACAGAGTAGAAGAGGGGACAGACCAGAGTGACAGCTGGAAGTCCAAGAAAAGGCAGAGTGAAACGGCTTCTAAAAAAAAGAGTGAGAGGTGGCAGCAGAGACAGAGAGCGGAGCTCATCCTTTATTCCTCTTCATGACATAAAGGCGGCCTGCATCACAGTCCTCCCCGTCACCTCGCTGCAGTTACAGCCAAACTTTCACAGAGTTTGTTTGAGAAACATGCACATTTGTGTGTGAGCCGAGTGAGTGTATATGTGCACACTCTATATTTGCACTTCTACATCACTAGACGTCAAAGTCGGACTGTCATTCAAACATTTCTTTTCGACAAAGAGACGACCTTCAATCACCTGTCTGGGTTGAGTACATGTCAACTGATCACCTTGAGAATGCCAGACCTTAATTGGTGTAACTGTCCAACAAACTTCAGTTCATTTTAACATCTCCTAATTATTTTCACCCGTAAAATGCTGCATATGGAACTGCCTTCTTAAGCCCAAAGTATTTAGTTTTGACACAAACGCTTAGTGTGTAACCGAAAGCATAAACAAAATATCTTTTTAAAGTATACTCCATTTGATAGTGTGCTTGAACACAGGAAGTGTAATTGTGTTAAATTTTGTGTTAAATTTTGTCCATTGTGTTAAATTTTGTCCATTTTCTGTTATGACTGATAAAAATGTCTTTGTACCCATTTAAATGAGAGTTTCATGTATATTTAAATAGCGCTCATCAGTGGGGTGTCTATTGTTGTTGTGGTCCGGTGGCCCGGGCCTGTCATCATTATGTTCTGTTTAGTTTTGTTCATGGACTTTTAGACTTTATTTCTTCAGTTCCTGTGTTGCTTTGTTTGATTTTCCCGCCACTCATCTGTTACCATGGACACTAACTATCATCACAGCACACGTCATTTAGTTCATCACCATTGTCAAGTCAAGTCATCTTTATTTATATAGCACTTTTTACAGTACAGATTGTTTCAAAGCAGCTTCACAGTGATAATAGGAAAATGAATGGACAGAGACTATTTTGGCTTTACAGCAGCTCTAGCTAAAGTATGTTTTTGATTGAATCATTGTGTATTTAAGTTCCTCCTGTTCACTTAGTGTTTGTTTGGTCTCGTTTACATTATGGTGTGTTTCTCTGCCTTTGTTGGATTACTTTGCCTGTTTGGATTAAACTTCGTATTGGATTTTTATCTTTCTGACTCTTCGTCTGTTCATTTTTTACGCACACACCTGAAAGTGTGACGAGGCCAGTGTTGCTACCTTGTGGACAAACTAATTAGTACAAAAAAATTCGATGTGCATGTGTGAGCTGGGCATACAGACTATGTCTGGTTTGAAAAGTCAGACTGTATGCATACAGTACGCGCATACTGACTATGAAATTTTTGGCATGCACACTGTATGCATACCCTAGCATACATGTAAATAACAAAGTATACTTTTGGGCTTCACTAATACAGAATCTTGCTTAGAAACAGCCAAAGATGTCGTTAAAATTCCATTACCGTCTACTAAGTCTCAGTTACCATGGTGGCTTGAGCCATTTTTTTAAACAGACAAAGAGAGAGAAAAAGTTTGAATATATTTTCCATTTTTATTGGATTCACTTGGCCTGATTTACTTGGCCAATGTTCTTTTGTTGTGGTAGTTTGTATGGCTTTTTGAAATAACTGAATTAATTGAAGTGATTTAGAAATGTAAAGTGGGTAAGACTTCATAATCATCCAATTACAGAAAAGGAAACACCTTAGAACATTTTTCAGTCGATATAATTTTAAAAAGGATACATTCTTCTTCAGTTAGCTCTAGACATAAGCTTATCCAATTTAAGGTGGTGGATCATATTCATTGGTCTAGGGTGCACCTGATTTGGATCCCTCCTGTCCACGCTGTAGTGTAGAGCCAGCCTCTCTGTTTCATTCATTTTGGGCCTGTTCTAAGTTATTAAGGTTTTGGGGGAGAATTTTTAGTTGTTTTTCAGACATTTTTACCACAGTAATAGACCCCAATCCTTTAACAGCTTTATTCGGGATTCTTCCGGATAATGTTAAACTGACAACTTTAGAGATGGATAATATTGCACTTTGTACACTGTTGGCTGGAAGACTTGTATTAATTAATTGGAAGCTGCCATCTCCTCCAACCTATCAACCTATCAAAAATCTTGGAGCCCGTTCTTAGATTATTTTAAAGAGACAAGCTCTGGCTAAACATATTTATTTTTATTTATTTATTTTGCCCCCTTCTTTGTTTATTTAGATGATTATATGTGTATATGCGTATATTATACTGTGATTATGTTTATATGTATGTGAGCATTTATTTTGCTTGTTCATTTTGGTTTTTTTTCTCTCACTTGCTTAATTCTGTAATATTTTAATGCTTGTACTGTGCCTTGAGATGTTTGTCTTTAAAAAAAAAAAAAAAAAAAAAAAGTCAGTCAATCAGAATCAAGAATATAACAGTGCTGCCATATAATATGAATTAGTCACAACAGTCTTCAGTTTCCCTCTTAGCTTTTAGAAGGTAAGTATCAAAATGTACTACTCAATCAACTACTAAATTCTTCAGCCCACTGTCCGTTAGTAGACTTAGTTTGTTAGTGATTTAAATACAGAATTAAGTAATGTAACCAGACTATTTAATTTCCTATAAAACAAGAGTGATATAATAATATTCAGCAATATTATTGATCTGACTGCATTGACAATATTGCATAAGAGCTGAACTGAGCTGAACAATGACATCACTGTTTTCTCCAGAGCTGCTGTATAGATAAATGAACTAATTAATAACCAATGATTCTTACAGTGGAAATGAATCAACACTGAACTTACTTAAGCTGGACAATGACACTATTTTCTTCTAGAGCTGCTGTACAGCCGAAACAAATTTTGTCTGCATCATTTTCCTGTTATCACTGTAAAACTGCATTGAAACAATCTGTATTGTAAAAAGTGCTATATAAATAAAGGTGACTTGACTTGACAAGATTTCCACATCTATAAGCTCACCAGGAATCTTTACTATATATTTAAATGTATATTTTTGTATATTTGTGGGAAAATCTGAGAAAAATATGTTGGGAGTTGATTTCTCTCTCTCTCTCTCTCTCTCTCTCTCTCTCTTTCTTTTGTAGCTGAAAGTATTATCAAATTAGCTAAAGTATTGAAAAGACGTATGGAAGATTTCTGCTAAATTTGTAGAAATCACAGATTCCTAACAGTTCTAAGCATAGCTAAAAACCCTTAACATGAGAAGATTCTCTCAGATTAATGAATATTTGTTGATTTATTTGCAGACGACTCGATTTAAAACTATTCTTTTCATTCATTCATCCTCCTTTTTATTCCTCACTCCAAGTGGGATTCCCTGTGGCATGTGATCTGTCTGCCGGCCCTGTCGCTCGATAACACAGAGAAAGAGCAGCAGAGAGAGATTGCAACACATCCCTGAATGCTGGTACACTCGCTTGTACAAATGAGCTTAATGCTGTCGTGCGTGATGCATGACCTGGCCGTGCTGATAAAAGGATGAAAGAGGAAGCGAGGGAAGTGTTTTGGGGGGTGACACTAATGCCCTAATGGCCTGATGTAATGGCAATGGTTATTGAGCGGATGATGGCGTTGTTGTAAGCGAACGCGGCTGCAGCCAAGGGAAATAGACTAACAGGTGCTGATGCTACACGTGCAGCTCTGAGGAGAGATCTATTCATCTTCAGCCTGCCACGGTACAGGACAACAGCAACCACTGGGACTTCCAGGCTCTGAGGAAGGAACAAGATGCTTACTTTTATTTGTTTGCTGCATGCAAATACAAACACCTACACCCTGGGGCATAACCCCAGAGATATATATTTTGCTTTCTTTACTGTAACGCAAAATGGCCCCTGTGAAGTAGAATATTTTCAGATTACTGCTTTCCATCATAGCGCACATGTGCATTAGGGCTGTGCATTGGCAAGAATCTGGTGATACAATACGATACAATATATTATGATACTGTAAGCAGGGCGCTATATTGCAATATTTCTTTTTTAGTGAGAGATTGAATTTTAGGAAAACTGTCATAAAGAACACACCATCATATGTATAAAACCTGAGCCAAAAAAAAAAAAAAAGTTTATTTTATTTAATCAGAACAGTGGGATATGCAATTGCATTTATCAGTTCCTGTATCATCCAACATCATAGCACTACTTTTTGTGCAGATTGAGTAAAGGGAAAATCAACCTTAATTCACCCCTATATATTCTTCGATCCCACATTAAAGACACACAGTATACCAGGTTTTATTTTCTCAAGTAAGCAGCAGAAAGTGCATAGTCCACTCATGACTGTAACATCCAACATCATAACGCTATTTAGTGAAATTGAAGATTGAACTGGTATGACGTCATTTCAAAAGAACTTGTAATAGGCACTGAAGTTGTCATTCTAACTGAAAGTGACACTGTTTTATACTGTACAGCTACTTGCTTTAATGCTATGTTTGTGTAAAGTGCTATATAATAAATTGACCTGAGTGCCGAATTGCAGAGCTCGTGTAAACATATCCACATTGCTATGATCAGATGCTTTCTTAACTGCCGTTTCCTCACCGCTATCATTTTTGTTGTATTTATTTTGTTGTATTTATGTAAGAAAGTGCACAGCACATATTTACATATTCAGCTAAACATTGCCCCAGTAGAGTGGATGGTGCCGAGATGTTAAGTGTGCTCTTAGATTCAATGTGTTCCTTGAATATTTGATTTTGGCATAGCTTATTTTGCAAACAGCATGACTTTTGTTGATCTCCTTAGTGCCTCAGAAGTATGTAGATGCCACATTCAATTGCTCCAGACAGGTTGATGCGCCATCTTGGAGCGGTTACCATGACACTGTTCATCACTCACACTAACAAATCAATGAATTTTCATCTAAAATGTACAGCATTGTGCAGCCTATGGCTGTAAAATCCACAGAGTTATAAACTCCAGACGAAATGGGATAACGTTTCAGAGGTGAGAATATGCTGGTTTGTGATAACTCAATATGCAATATCCATATGCAGAATTATCACATTAATGGGTAACACTTTATAATAAGTATAGTGTAATAAATAATTTGCAAACTATTAATTTATAGTTAATTAATAGTTTATAAACTATAGTTAATACATTAATAGACTATATACAAATAGTGAGATCTTCATTCATTGTCACTTTAATAAAATGTTACTGTTTAATTAGCTCATATGTAGCTCATATGAGTTAAATAATGCTTTGTTATCAATGTATTAACTGTAAATAGTTATCACTTTAGTTTAGGTCACAAGAAATGGGAAAATGACATTAAGTAAGTATATATACACTATATATACACTGCCACAAATCTTGGATGTAAACAAATAATTAAATATTGATACAGAGTTTTTTGAGAATTGTGTATCAATATTTTCTTGCACCCCTAACGTGCATGAGTACCGTAATTTGCAGCTCTCTTAAATTCATCTGTATTGTATTCTTATCTGGCTACTTTTTCTAGGCCGTGGCCTACACCATTAAAATGCAGCCACACATAAAAAGTGCCTGTTTACACAGCAATTTCACAAAGCTCCAGGATCCGTAACAGCATTTAGCGTTATCACATACATACTAATAAATCATGGTCTCTTTTTTCGCGTCAGTTGCTAAAGCGCAAAGAAAAAAGGAGGAAAAGCTGACAAGAGGCATAAAAAGATGGAGAGCAATAGTAATGTGTGCGGGGGGAGTCAATTGGCATGTGTAATTCAGCGCAGCTTTTCCATCTCCGCATAAGATACTCCAAACAGATAAGGTGTCTAATCCTCTGCCTGATCAAAAAAATCTACATTTTGCCAATTAAAGGGTCCTTGCCAACAGCCAGATAGGGGTCCGCCTTCCCACTCAGCCCGAGTTTATCTCCCCCAGCACAGGGAGGAGCACAGAACAGCTTAAAAGTGCTATTCTTACTATACACACACACACAAGGACATAGACCACCCCACAGCGCCACCATCAGTCAAAACCACCTTGCGGGTGGAGGGAGAGACGGAGTCAGAGAGAAAGAGGATCTGAAATTAACTCTTAGTAAAACAGCAAAATGAGAGTACAATTGGACTCTAAAACGTAAAACAAAATAGGGTATGGTTAAATATTACAATTTTGGTATTTCAATTAAGTTAATAATTAAAAATCGAATATCAATTCAACAGATTATGTAAAAAATAAAGACACTTAATGATTTCAGTTGTTGGATACAGTCAAGGAGGTCAAGACTTCTGAGGTGGGACAGAGCAAATTCACTATTTTAATAAGGGTACAGACATTTCATGTCTCTCTGTTTCGTTTATCACTGGGCATCCTTGTTTACCAGCAAACCCACACGCATCAGCTAACATTAAAGAGTCCTATGAAGAGTACCCTTATTCAGAGAAATGCAAAGAGAAAGACTGAGAGAGAACCAAGGCACCTGGGGTGGTGGGGGAGATAAAAAGGGAATAAGTAATAAAAAAAAAGGGAAAATAATTAAATAAATCAGTACAATTTGACACCCGATTGGTTTATGCTGACTGTGTAGAGCAGATAAGTGTGCTAAGTTGCAGAGATTTGATGTTTATCTTATTGAGAGCGCTAAGCTGTTCCAATAAAAAAAAGCGCAGCAATGTGTCATGGTGAGAGCATGTTTTACATAGCTGAGAAAATGTACAACCACAGCACAGAAAAACTATATCCCAACCTAAAAGTACACTGTGATGTGTTGAAAAAGTGAGATTCACTAACATAGAAACAAAACCACTGAGCCACTGTGATATTTTAGAACAAAACTTAACAATAAAAAAACTGCCAGCACATCAATGATGTAGGCTAGTAAATCTACAGTATATAAACATTTATGTAATAAATCATTTGTTTGTCCAAAGTGTAAACAGAAGATGTGAACAGAACGGAATGTTTGGAATCTTAATTTTTTTTTCTTTTTTCCCTCCAAAAAATCTGGTGGAGGTTATGGGATATGGGGGAGGGATCTTATATCGCTTTGATATAAGGAAATACAACCCCCCACCAATACCCCCCACCACTCTTTGTTGGATGAGACACTGTGGTCCACACACTGCACTCATCCTATTACTGAGAAAAGAGTGATAAGAAGCCTCATCCCTTGCTCAGCTGAATTAGAGGGGAGGGAATGAATTAGATTGTGTGAAAATATATGTATTAGCATGTGACTATGGCAAAATAAAACACAATAACTGAAAAAAGGCAAAATAATTGTATTTTTATGAGATAGAGTGATGAAAATCTGATTTGAGGAATAACAGATGTTGATATAAGAAATTCATGAAAATTTCATTTTCAGTGCTTTTTATAAAAGAATACTAACTGGGTTGTTGATATGATATTTAAACTATCCTGCAATGTGATATACTTGAACTATTTTAAACAAAAATGTTTTAAATCTAAAATAATAACAATTATTATTATATATAATTCTTTTTTTTTTTTTTATCATTTTTGTTTTAATTATCTGATATAAAGACTATGTGGAATATTTATACTTTTTTAAACGTAATCTGTGATACCTCAGGACCATTGAAGTGAAGAGCGAAAAAAAGCTAAATGAAGATTGTGAAAATTGTGAAAATGTAAAAGAACAGGGTTACACTATTTGTCCTAGTTACAGTGTAACTATACATTCAAGTACCCATTAATATTAATTAACTAAATGCTCTACTACATGGTTAGGGTTATGATTGGGTTTAATTTAAGGTTAGCTGCATGTAATTATGCATAATTTATAGTTATTACATGTAATTTGTCAACAAAATTACTAAATTCAAAAATTTTGATTTCAAGATTTTTCTAAAACATTAAAAAAAAAAAGTGTCACACATAAGAGAACAACATGCATATCCTTCTCTCAAATACACAGTCAAGAAATTGTCAAGATCTTCAAGCTTTGAGCACGGGCCTTCAAATGTGGGAGGCAGGCCATTCCAACTGGAGGCTTTCAATTATAGATAGGGGTTAGCATGGCCGCCATGGATTGCCATGTCAGAGTAAGGATAGACAGCCATGGAGAACTGGGAATCTTTCTATCAGATGTGTGCCTTTGGGGTTGGTGTGTGTTTCTGTGAATGTGTGTGGTGTGTGTGTGTGTGTGTGTGTGCGTGTGCGTGTGTGTGTGTGTGTTTGTGTGGATGATAGGAGACAAGAGCGGTTAAAAGAACAGCTGTGTGTGTGTTGTCCAGAGAAAAGTGGTAAAGGGAGACAGAGTGGTGTATTTTCACAGGAAGTGGGCTTTCATGTCCTTTCACTCTATGCCTAAACTTGGGAGTGGCTGTGACAAATGGGATGTCTGAAGCGAAATATAGGCTTTCAAGGTGTTTGTGTGTGTATGTGTGTCTTTTCTACCTATTTGAGACCCTTATCATGAATGATTCTATTAAGAGACTGAACATTTTCATAGATGAAACACAGATACGTTGTCCACTCACGTGCACAAGCTGCTCTTGGGTGTCGAACTCCCTGCAGCAACCTTCCCAGTGGCAGTTAGTCTCATACACTACCTCCGGCTCCTGCTTGCCCTCTTCTTTATCGCCCTCCTCTTTTACCAGAGTCATTCCATCCGTTTGCTCCTGCACAAACACATGCAGCAAATTGGTGAGGACATTTGGGTCAATAATGAAAACACATTTGAAAACACATACAAATATTACACTAATGTGTATTAGATAAAAATTCTATGTGTGGCCTGGTATATTAGAGTTATTCAACAGTGCAGATGAGACAGTGCATGATAAATGATGTTATTTGGAGTACATGACAACTAGATGAGTCCTCACACCTTATTTGTATCATGAACACAATGCTAAATGTAATAAAAATGCATCTGACATTTGGAATACCTCTTGAGAAAACATGCAGCTGTATGCCTACAGGGTTGTTATTCTTTTTATCAAGGAAAAAAATGCCCTGGAAAAAAAACTTTGCTCGATAGGTGCCACAAATTATGCAGAATTGGTGTTAGTTCTAGTAGTGTTAACAGCTTTGGAAATAGAAAGGTTTTGTGAATTTAGAGGCCAGCAGTCAAATGTCGGTTATACATCTGATTTAGCTCTGTTTGGACCACAAAGTGAGAGAAAATAAATGAGAAAAACAATAAAAACAGAGGTCTATTTATTCCATTCAGCAGTCACCCAACCATCAGTTTTGTCTGTAAAATGTGTCATCTAATTTTGCTTCCATTTTTCCATTCAGTTAAGCATCTGATTAAAAGGAAAAACAATTTCCTTCTGAAGCCGTGGACATCAATGGGGCTTATCGCATCTGAAGCAGTGCCACAACAGGCGACCAAATCAAACACACAAATAAATAGCTTTACAGTACGTAACATAATTGGTCCCAAAGCTCTTGCTGTGTGTGCATGTGTGGGAACTGTCTCCTTGAGGGTTTTTTTTTTTTTTTTTTTTTTGGTTGTGTGTGTGTATTTTTAGCCCTATGTATATGCATGTGCACATATGTGAAGATGCATACCTGCATGCTAACAGCTCCAGGGCTGGGCGGCTCCTCATCTGCTTTGAGTTTGGAGCGTTTGTGGTGCATGGGGTCACCTGTGCTGCTCACAGCCGACTCACTGGTGGGTTTAGTCTAGAAACAAATATTTTAAAAACACATATAAAAATAAGATACTACATAAACAGTATCATCATCATCAAAAATGTAGGTCCAAATTCAATTTGGAGGCTGAATGATTGCCATATTCACGTTCATGAGATGGTACTCTATGGTAATTCAAAAAAACATAGTATTACCATTAAATTTGTAATAAATGGAATTAGCTGAACTTTCGATTGTTTTTTTTTTTTTTGACCAACTTAAGGACTTGCTAACTTTATATGTAATTTTATAACTCTTATTGAAACATGGTAAAAGTGTACTGCCGTATGTACTGACAAGCTGACAAACTGCACTTTTTAAAAGTTTGCTTAAATGTATTAAGAAACATAGATATTGTCATGATAGTGTACTCTCTTTAAGTGGTGTTTTAATTCATTAATGTTACATTATCTGCAGTTTTTTTTTTTTAATATACTTTTGAGATTTGAAGCACACTGCACATTCAAATAATATTAAGTACACTTCTTTTTCACAAAGGACTACCATGGTACATGGAAAACCACTGTATTGCTATAGTATTTTAGAGAATACCACAGTACTGCGATGGTACATGATATTAACATTGTACTATTCCCCCCCAAAAAATGTTTCTTCTTTGTTAGTGTAATAATACGCATGCATATAACAAATCCACTCCAGAAAAAAAAAACAAAAAAACAAATGCCATTAACATGTCGAAACACAGACATTATTCTCAATTTCTCCCTGAACAGCAATATCCCCTCCTCTGACTCTATCCGCTCATTCACTACCACTCTCTCTCACTCTCTGCCAGAGGAAGTCCCTTGCGACTGACCAGAGCCAGTAAAGTAAAAGAGCTCAGTGGGAGAGAAAAAAAAGTAACATTCCCTGGATGAGAGAGCATGATTCCTTGGCTCTGAAGGAAGGTTCATCCTTCCAGACTCCTCTAGCAGAGCGTTTAACTCTGAGTTCAGCATCCTTTCCTCTTAAATCACATAAAAATACACAAATAGCTGGATACATAAAAAAATACTCATTGATGTTATTGTGACTCTTTAATTAGCATGTACTTAATTAAAAGATATTACTCAAAAAGAAGCCAGAAAAGTAATCATTTTGCATTGAGTATTCAAACTAGAGCAGATAAATCTGACATTTTGCTAAAGATGCAGGGTTTCAGTCAAGGATGAAACCAAACATATTCACTATGATGTTCAAAATTGGTGGGGGTGGGGAATGCAAACAAATGTATTTTGGCAGAATGACCAGGATGTTTGTTTTCATGCAAAAAAAGTTGTATGAAAAAAAGAAAAGAAACGGGAAAAAAAGGACAAAAAAGTACCCTAAACATAGTCCAAGACTAGTTCACTATTTTCTTCTGAAGTCATGCATTAATTTGCCAAAAACATCAGTTCAAACCATACAAGTTTTTAATAATATGAGGGTGAGTAAATGATGACATAATGTTTGTTTTTTGATGAACTATCCCTTTTAAACTCAAGTATTCATGTTTATGAATTTAAATACACTTTAAAGACAATCTTGTGAATATACTGTACACCATATAAGGTGTATAAAACTAAACTAAAATAAAAAAGATCCTTGAGAGCGTAGAGATCCAATAAAAAACAATGATCTGCTATTTCTCTGTCTGTCACTTTGAGCAATGCTCACACCTTCTCTCCTTTTCCATTAATTGTTCTTTTACAACCACATGGTGAGACAAATGTCCCATGATGCCCTTCTATTAAAAGAGGCTGGTGCTGTCTGTGGTAAGGCGGGGGAAATGGATGACACTGAGTTGGGACGGAGTAGTGGGGCTATAATGGTTTGAACGGAGAGACTGGCATTGGGAAAATCTCTTGAAAACTGATTCACCTTCACACTAAGTGTTGACTTGCTAAAGTACAAAAAAAAAAAAAAAACAGGGATCGATACAAAGACGGATAAAAACAACAAGATGCACTCTGTAGATTTTAATCGAGTGAACACGGTGAGTATAAATGGATGGGGCATACTTGGGTGAAAAAACTAAAGATGAAAAACACTTTTATGCTCATCTTTCAAAGGGAAGGTTTGGGAATGTATCTGTGTCTGATTAATGGTGGAGGTGGCGGGATTTTTGCTGTTAACAAGCTAGGTGTTATTTCTCAAAATACCTTCCGGGCAAGCTCACCGGCTCTCCACATCGAGACACAACATAGAGACTATGTGCACACAAGGGAAAAACTCCCATGAGGCCTGTCTGCAGCCACACTTTCTCAGCTGTTTATATATGCTGCCGTGTTGGTGGTGCGTATTTTCATGAGCCACACACAATAACAAATAGCGCCGGCTCTTGTGATGATAAGCACTGAATAAATTTAAGCCTTGAGGGGGAAAATCACTGTGTGATCTAAACGAATTCTGTTGCTGTTTACACCCAAAAGCAATCATGTTAAATGATTTAAAAATGCATTGTTTTGCTTAAACTCTAGAAAAAAAATCTTGCTTCATCTAATTTTAGTTCTCCCAGCTTTGAATGTGTATTCTAACTGACTTGTGAAGGCGGTTAACACATGTGCTCCAATAGAACTGAGATGTGGTGCTCATATGGGAAACACAAGTTCAAATCCAGCTTGTGTTATACTGTCTTGTCATCTCATCATCTCTCCATTTTTTCCTAAATTCTATATTTTCAATATCAGTATTATATTGAAAATAATTTGTACAGCAGTGAGAACTGACCTGTGAGTCACTTGAGGCTGTGGAACGTTCTGTAGGTGCCAGGCTGGAGGGGGGGATGCCAGGAACAGGTCTCTGGGTGGCAAAGGCAGGAGCTGGGTGTACGAGGGGCGGACTGTGTCCGAAGGCAGAACCTACAATACCCGGTTGCCGACCGATAAGCTGCTGATGCACTTGTAGTGTTACAGGCGTCGGAGGATACGCAAAACTCAATGCAGGGCTGAAAGACAAATAGAGAAGAAAAAAAAAAACAGATTATGAGAAAGATTCAACCATGAGAAAGTTTATGTTGCAAATAAGTGAAATTTGGTGATGTGGTACATTACAAATTTCCTTTATATAAAATTTGCCATTGTTTAAATATCATTAATTTAATATTATTTTTAATTCACTACTGTTTAAAAGTTTGTGGTCGGTTAGATTTTTTACAATTTCTGAAAGAAATGTCTTTTTCTAACCAAGGCTGCACTTATTTATTCAAAAATGCAGTAAAAACAGTAATACTGTGAAATATTATTACAATTTAAAGTTTTATTTGAATCTATATTAAGTCATTATTCCTGTGATGGAAAAGTTGAATTTTTATCATCCATCACTCCATTCATCAATGTCACATGATCCTTCAGAAATCAGTCTAATATGCTGATTTGGTGCTCGAGAAACATCCTACTTTTTATCAATGTTGAAAGCAGTTGTGTTACTTAAAAGTTCAGAAGAACAGCATTTATTTGAAATAGAAATGTTTATATTATATTTTATATAATTTTTATATGAAATAGAAAGTCTTTACTGACACTTTTGATCAATTTAATGCAGCCTTGCTGAATAAAATAATTAATTTCAAAAAAACTTTTAAAAATGTAGTGTATGTAATGTAAAAATATTTTATAAAATAATACTATCAATAAAATACAATTATTAATATAAATAATTAATAATTATTATTAACCCAAAAATTACAAATAGAACTTACTACACTGTTAATCTTAATTAATAAACAAATATAAAAACAACAACAAATATAAACCCTTTTTTAGAAAAGGTTCCAATATAGTTCATGTAAAAAAAATATGAATCAGCCGAAGAGAATAAAAGCTGTATTTAAGCACACTACTGAACTTTCATATATCACCTTCTCTTCTATAGATGCCACAGTCTCTTTAATGATAAATCCCTGGTGCTCAATAACAGACATTCATAGGGGGTTCCATTCATCGTGGGACATGCTGGCCGCTCCATGCGAGCTCATACATCTACTGGTCTTATTAAAGGCAGAGAGGAAATCAATGTAGCTGGACGCTGCGTGGCTGATGCAGCTGTCTCATCACTCATTGGGCCTGGACCCTTGCCTGCCACGTCTGTCCATTCATGTACACACAAGATATGACTGATTAGCTTGCAAAAACAAATCACTGATTAATCACTCTCAGTGTGGGAAAGAGGAACATTTCTGTCATCTTTTCTCTGTCTGAGACCCCCACCCAAACCAGGTAAAGTCGCTTCCTAATAGTGCTGGATGGCAGATGTCAAACTGAGTGACACATCGCCAGGGTTGCTAGCTGTTTCTCACACTGCTCTCTATGGTAGATCCATCGTTCAGTTTGATAGAGAAGTTACAAGAACGGAATGTGTTCAAATGTAAGAACTTCTTATATTCTGAAATGCTTCAAAATCTGCAACAATCTCCTGTTTAACATCTGTTGTAGTACTCATTACATAATGTTGATAATGTTTTAAACAATACAGGACAGGTTTTAATAATTAATTATAAAAAAAGACGCATTCAATTGATCAAAAATGACAGTAAAGACATTTATAATGTTACAAAAGATTTCTATTCCAAATAAATGCTTTTAAACTGTCTATTCATCATATAATCCTGAACAAACATTATCACAGTTTCCAAATAAATATTAAGCAGCAGAACGTTTTCAACATTGATAAAAATAAGAAGTGTTTCTTGAGCACCAAATATTAGAATAATTTCTGAAGGATCATGTCACACTGAAGACTGGAGTAATAGCTGTTATTTTAAAATAAAATAATATTTGTTATTTAAAATAATCATTTTAATTATTATTTAAAATAACAAAAATTAAATTACTATTTTAAATAATAATATTTCACAATATTACTGTTTTAGTGTATTTTTTATCAAATTAGTGTAGCCTTGGTGAGCATACGAGACTCCTTTCAAAAACATACTTTTTTTTTTTTTTTTTTAAATATTTGACATTAAATATTTGAACGGTAGTGTATGACTGTACTATTTTGTAGTAGTGCAAGTATTGTGTTTACAAATTTTAGTGGCATCTAGCGGTGGGGTTGCGAATTGCAGCCAATGGCTCAGTCCAGCGCTACCCTTTCAAAGCGCATAGAGAAGCTACGGTGGCCAACACAGGACAGAGATGTCGTCTAAGATAGCAGAGAGTAGCCAATCAAGCAATGAGGTTTCTTTTACTTCTAACAAAGAACGGTCTCTGCTTCTAATAAACCAGATGACTACTACTACTACTACTACTACTATTTTTTCTACTTCGTGCGTATTTAATGTAGTGACGATGCAAGCTGCCTCTAAAAACACCAATGAAGAAGAAGAACAACATAGTTAAGAAACACGCTCTGTAGAGCAGAAACATGCCAACGCAAAATTGCGACTTAACATGTAAGGGGACCCGCGGTGTATCTAGATAGAAATGGCTCATTCTAAGGTAATAAAACATAATGGTTCATTATGTAAGGTCTTTATACACCACTGAAAACATTCTGTCAATAGATCCTCCTAAATATTACACACTGGATCTTTAAACAAAAAAACAAAATTTAGGCTTACTATTTTTGGCAGAGAGTACCCAGTAAACCGCAATATAGGAGTGTCTTGTGACTGGAACAAATTTAGATATCCCAGCTTAAAGTGGCATTTGGTTGATCAGTATCTGAATATTGATTGGCCCCCACGTCAATAACAGTCTCACTGATGTGACAAAAGCTTCATTATCCACTTAAAGTCTGTCTGAACTCCTGCTATGAACTGACCAAACTAATTGAGCCCCATATAAGTGAGATCATTTGAAAAACATGAATTATTTAGCTGTTAAAACAGATTAAACATGTTAGAACACAGGACGGTCAGTGAACACTTAAGAACAGCCCTCAGTTTGAACCGCTATTGAATTTCAACTAAGACATAGTGAGTGGGTGAGTTCTATTCACTTCATCCACAACAGATTCTCTCTCCTTCCCATTAAAGCTTGTGTTACTGTCCTCAGCCCAGACTTTGCTTCCTTCCCTTGTCCCCCTCTTCATGACCCTTTCATTTGTCATTCCCCCTTCCTCTCCTCCTTTCCAGCATGAGCGATTGCGTGGCGGCAGTGTTAGGATAAAGCTCTCCTCAGCTGATGGAGAGAACATTAATCAGGTGATGCATATCAGACAGACGAGTGTGAGGGAGGAGGGGAGGAATATGTTCACACGCTTCCTCCTAATAGCGCTCTCTATGTTCCCTCGTTTATTTTGCCATCCAGTGTTCATTCATCACTCCACTGCTGAGGATGTGCTGGAGTGTCCATTTTCAGCACAGGTCCCTTTTCCTGTCTATCTCTTTCTCAGAATCTCTCTCGCATTCTCTTGCCTCTTGTCTGTTTCAATACACACCACTCTCTTTATTTTCACACTTGGTACAGGGTCCAAGTTTGGAATGACATGAAGGTGAATAAATGAAGAATTTTGGGCCTAAGGAAAAACTAAACAATTCCACTGAAATATGATGTACGATTAAAAAACAAAATAAACAAACAAACAAAAAAACTATAATAATAAAAAAAAGTATTTTTAAACAAAAATAAAGCAAAATCCAGCTTTATGGCCAGTCAGAAAAAAAGATAAAATTTTTGCAAAACAATATTCTTAATTCACTGTTGTATATACCTAATAGTGCCAGCTGAGAGGTGTCCATAGGATCCACTGGTGGATGAGCTGGAGCGGGAATTATTAAGGATAGTGACTAGAGAGTTGGGCGAGGTGCGAATCATGGCCTGCAGGTCAAAACTGGGGTCAGACAGGGAAGGGGAGCTGGGAAGGGGTCGTTTTCTGCTGGGCCGATTTGTGAACCTAGGACTGGGAAATCGAGAACCTGAGGAAGATAGACAAAGAGAGAAAAAAAGAGAAAGAACATCATAAGTTATGTATTAAAACCTAATAGTAACACAAATGGCACAAGACATAAAAATGTATTCTATTTTATTTTAATTTTATTGTATTGTATTTTTTATTTCTAAAAAGCTTTTACTATCGAAGAGATTAACTGTCAGCCAGATATTTTATGGTCATGTCAGTTGAGTATAACTATATCCCTATTGACAATTTCCAAAAAAATTTCCCATTTTCTTGTGGTCCGTATATATATATATATATATATATATATATATATATATGTATATATATATATATATATATGTGTATGTATGTATGTATGTGAACTAACCACACAGAAAGCTTTACAGACTAAGAATCATGACAATTTTTTAATTATATGTAATTTATTCATCATAGACAATGCTTTCAACAATGATTAAATTTCCTGCATTGCATGCATTTTGCATGCACTGTAAATACAAGTTCGACTCCACTTTACCCACTGCTTGGCAGCATCACTGTGATATTGAATCATGTTTAATTTGGTTGAATAGTGTGTCAACACTGAATGGAATTGCACTAGTTGTTTTTGAAAAGCTTTCGTTAGAAAGCAGATCGAACGCAGACAGGCCCTCCACTCACGCACAATGACTGGCACCTACAGATTAAGAAATGACTTTTGTTGTCTTTTCATTGGCGGATGTCACAAACAAGAAAGAAGGGAGAAACAGAGGGAGAAGAGAAAGGGGGAGGGGAAGAGAGGGGTGCGCGGGGAATGGTGGTCTTTTGTTGTATGGAGTGACACAATGACTTTGTGACTCATATTTTTTCTTTCAGTTGTTCTGTACTTTTTTTAACAGAAAGCATGCAAACAAAACAAAATTACGCTCTCTCTCTCCGACTCTCTCGCTCTCTTTCTACTTTGACACATACGGTGATTACAGGGTCTGTCATTCACATTTAAATCACTGTGTGTGTGTGTGTGAGTATTCCCACATTTGGAACATCTTTACACATTGTTGGCATTCTGTTTAGAACTGTGATTTAAGTCTTTGAATGATTTTGGATGTGTGGAGCACAACAAACACAATGTGAATAGACACATGCACAAGCTTACACACCCATACACACATGAATCCATAAGTACATGAGCACGAACACTATCCACATATATCTAATTCACACCCATATACAACACTATGTACAGTTTATAAGTCTATATTGATTTTTCCTGCTGCAAAGACCAATTTGGACCAGCATAAACTCCTAGTTGTTCTCAACTACTGTAGTTTAAATCAGCAGTTCTGTTTTATTTATGATATGAGCTGGTTAACTTAGGTAGAACAAGGAATACAAAAAAAATGGTTTACATTAGTAATTTAAGCTTGTCACCAGCTAAACCAGCATAAGTTTTCTAGGTTTTTATGGACTTGTTTTAGATCGGCAATGTTGGTTTATTTCTGACAAACGCTATTGGTAAGACAAATAATGTAGGTAGAACAGCTTGACTTGTATAAACATGTAAACAGTCAAAACCACTATGAAAGTTCCCAAAACATACACATTACTGGTTAATAAAATGCAAAATGCAAAATGCAAAAAAAAAAAAAAAAAAAAGAAAAGAAAAGAAAAACATTTTTAAATTGTCGTTTAAGATTATCACCAGCTGGTCTAGGTTTTCACAGACTTATTATTATGATATTAGATTGGCAGTACTGGTACATTACTCACATTGGCTAGTTAAGCAAGTTTAAACAGCCTGACCTCTGCAACTATGATGGGTAAACAATCAAAATCCACATGAAAGTTCCCAAAGCACCTTACACTGGTCAATAAGGTGAAAATAAGATATTTATGTAGTTAACCAGTCAAGCAGTTAACTGATCTGGCCTATTACTGGCATAAGCTGGTTAAGCTAGGTAAAACAGTTCAGTGCATGGTTCTCAACAAGTTGCATGGTCTCACAAGGGGGCCTCAGCAAACTTTTAAAAAGGCCACAAGATGACTTAAAATAAGACAAAATAAGCTTTAAAAATAGCTAAACTACTAAAAATTAAGATTTAACTTACCCCCAAACTTCTGAAATTCTAAAATTTACTTATTTTAATTTTAATTATTTTGGTTATTTTAATCTATGGACACACCTAATTTCTGTAAATTGAAAAGAGAGGATCAAATATTGTTGTGGACAACGGTTGGCCTTGGAGTCAATAATGTTGAGAACCACTGGACTAGTTTAACCATAATGGTTGAACAGCCAAAGTAAGAAATTGCCTAAATCATAATTTTTAATTATGTTTGAATATGAGCCAATCTTTTACAATTCCTGTAGTATGAGTAAACATTGCATGCATGGTCAAACATTTTTTTAACAAAAAAGCATGGAAAAAACAATAATTCCATCTACATCCAGCAGAGGGTCCAAATTGAGGTGTGTAATACAGAAGTAGAACCTAATCGACATTGGCTAATTAATCAGCTAACACATTAAACAATGCACGGCTTGAACACACATACGCAGGACAGGTTCATTCTTTCATTAGTCAGTACTTCTCTAAAAGTAATTACACTGATGTGAACTGAGCTCTAAACTACAACTGCGCCTTCCCATCCCCATTATTAACAAAAGCTACTAGATAACGCACTTCTCCTTATTCACTCCCCTTCTCAGAGTCTATACATCATAAAAGAGAGCTTTAAAGTGTTAATTTGGCTGGCGTGGAACACACATTGTTAAAATAGGATGAGTTATTACCAAGAGCTGATCACAGGCGATTTGAAGTAAGGGGTACGCGACATCTTCATTTGAAAATGGTGGCCCTAATTGTTTTGTTTAAGTCTATTAATCTTAAACAGTGCCACAGTAGAAAGGATTTCTCTGGTGATGAATAGTGGGACATTCCTATTCCCACCTAACAGCAATTAATTTTCTGATACCCATGCAATTTTGGCTAGTTTTAATTAGTTTGTGAGAAACGAGAGAGTGGGGAAGCTGATGGGCTAAATGCATTCTCATTAAAGACTAACGGGCCAGTCCACCTGACCTCACTTCAGTCACCGTGCCTTTAATTTCCTATTTACTCTTTAAAATAACTCATTTGCATACATCCTGTGCATACCCCTCCCCCACACAAAAATTTAATTTAACCAGTTTAATTATTTTGGAATGGTTTCAAAGGAAATAAAGATTTGCTGTTTCTTTAACTATTCTGTCTTTTGGCCATTTACCTTCTGAAAACTAAAGCTATATATATATACTACCAGTCAAAAGTTTGGGCACGGTAAGATTTTTAATGTTTTAAAAAGAAGTTTCGTCTGCTCACCAAGGCTGCATTTATTTAATTAAAAATACAGTAAAAACAGTGATATTGTGAAATATTATTACAATTTAAAATAACTGTGTTCTATTTGAAAATATTTTAAAATGTAATTTATTCTTGTGTTGGCAAAGCAGAATTTTCAGGATCATTACTCCAGTCTTTAGTGTCACATGATCCTTTAGAAATCATTCTAATATGATGATTTGATGCTCAAGAAACATTTATTGTGTACAATTGTACAAAATATTTGTGTACAATATTTCTTTTTTAAGATTCTTTGATGAATAGAAAGTTCAAAAGAACAGCGTTTATTTGAAATATAATCTTTTGTAACATTATAAATGTATTTACTGTCACTTATGATCGATTTAATGCATCCTTGCTGAAAAAAATAATTAATTTCTTTAATTTCTTTTCAAAAAAATAAAAATAAAAATTCTTACTGACCCCAAACTTTTGAACGGTATAATGTATATATATGTATAACGTGTATAATGTTACAAAAGCTTTGTATTTCAGATAAATGCTGTTCTTTTGAGCTTTCTATTCATCAAAGAATCCTGAAAAAGAAATATTGTACACAAATATTTTGTACAATTGTACACAATAAATGTTTCTTGAGCAAATGTTTCTCAAATCATCATATTAGAATGATTTCTGAGGGATCATGTGACACTGAAGACTGGAGTAATGATGCTGAAAATTCAGCTTTGCCAACACAAGAATAAATTACATTTTAAAATATTTTCAAATAGAACACAGTTATTTTAAACTGTAATAATATTTCACAATATTACTGTTTTTACTGTATTTTTAATTAAATAAATGCAGCCTTGGTGAGCAGACGAAACTTCTTTTTAAAACATTAAAAATCTTACCCTGTCCAAACTTTTGACTGGTAGTGTATATATATATATATATATATATATATGTGTGTGTGTGTGCGTGCGTGTGTGTGTGTGTTTTTTGTGACATATCAGGACACAAATAGGTATTACAAGGAGAGGGTGACTTATGAGGACATTACCCCATGTCCCCATTTTTCAAAGGGCTTATAAATGATAAAGAATTAGTTTTTTTGAGAATGTAAAAATGTGCACAGTTTTCTGTGATGGGTGGGTTTAGGGGTAGGGGTAGTGTAGGGGGATAGAAAATATGGTTTGTACAGTATAAAAACCATTACGCCTATGGAATGTCCCCACAATTCACAAAAACAAAGAGTATGCAAGTGGAGAACTTACTTTCCATAGCCTGCAGGTACTCCATATGCAGGGTGTTGCTTGCAGGCCCCGTTGTGGATGCCACTGAGGGAATGATGTCAGCATAGGGGCTGCGGTGACCTGCAAGCAGGGCCATCTGGTGGTAGTACTCTGCTGTGGTCAAACCAGTGTGGGGTGCTGAGGGGTCAAAAAGGGTGGAGAGGACATACAGACATCAGTCATTTGATAAATACAATACCGTTCAAAAGGTCAGTAAGATAAATAAATCAATAATAATTTTACTTTTATTCAGCAATATGCATTAAATTGATCAAAAGTGACAGTAAATGTTACAATGTTACAAAATATTTCTATTTCAAATACAGGAAATGTTGTTCTTTTAAACTTTCTATTCATCAAATAATCCTGAAAAAAAATATTTTACAGTTTCCACAAAAAAATTAAGCAGCACAACTGTTTTCAACACTGAGGAATGGATCACCATCACAGCAATGAATTACATTTTTAAAGAATTATATGACTGTTATTATAAGCTGTTACCAATTAAATCAGTATCAACCAAAGCCATCTTTGCATTGCAGAGGTGGCAAAGAAGCTGCTTCTGAAGATGCTTTTAAAAATCAGACATCAGAAAGAGCTTTATTGCCAGGCATGTTTACACATACAAGGAATTTGTTTTGGTGACAGAAGCTGTATTAGATGTATTAACTAAAGCTGCTTAGAGGGCAGTAAATGCATTTACACAGCAGCTGCAATTGCATAATGTAACGAGATTGTCTTAAACATAAAATTTTGAATACAGAAATGTGAAATGAATGACAAAATGAAACAATACTTAAGATTAAGAAATATCACCAGTAGGCGACGGCAAGTCACTGCGTTAATGAACAAGTCATTTATTCAACCGATTCGCTCAAAACACTGATTCATTCAGGGATAAAAATCAAGTGGCTATCTATATGGGTCATTGAATCACTCACTCAACTGATTTGTTCAAAGACTCAGATTCATTCAGGTATTAAACACCATTCTGTGCTCATATGCTACGAGTCAGTCGCAGAAAGGTTGTATGACTTTGCTTTGGAAGTTTAGCTAGCAGAGAAAATAAAACACACCATTTTGAGTGACATCAATTAATACTCAATATTAATTAAATAAACTCAATGTATTGCCTAAAACAAAAGTTATGATTGGTGCATCACATTTGCCCCCTGCTGTCCACACAGATTTTGAGAGTTGGCCAGCTAAATACAACAGGCGGTGTGCCAAATAAGTAGATTAATGGGTAATGTGGGAGCAGATGTGATGTATTACTGGATCTTGACAGGCCTCATTCTCTTTCATCATATGGAAAAGTGAAGCTTGGACATTAAGCCACATATATATCTAGTTCAGTCATGAAACTTCGGAGGGCGCAGGCTGATAGGTCCTTTACATGCAATCTGCAAGTAATCACATCTTTACCACATGGCACATGCTGATTGGGCTCTGCTGATCCTGCAGCCAACGAGAATGCTTGCTCAACATTTAAATAGTCTGGTTCAGTGTTTGCTGTAGGGTAGTCAGATTTACTCCACCTTCCACCTCCCCCAGCTCCACATGCCTAGATCTGCTACGGGATTTATGTACATCTATTTATGCAGCATTAGCATATCTTAAATGCTCACAGAAGCATGTCTGTGTATCTATTAGCAGTAGCAAGTCCATACTTGATCTGCAGCAACAGCAGGGTAGCAGATATAGTCCACCAAGACTAAATACATTAACATATTCATTAACTTGCTAAAACTATTTTGAGAGTTGTCATGTCATTGAACTTCTTTTATGAGTTTGAAATGACATGAGGGTGACTAATGAACAAAATTTAAATTTCTGAGTAAAAAAAAGTGCAGAATTTTAGATGCAAAGCTTTAAACTGCTTTTTTTTCTCTTATTTTTTTCTTTTTCTTTCATGTGTTCCCTCTATATTCCTTCCACTCTAGCTACAGAGTGACACAGGTCCTAGAAATTTATCCTAAAAATAAACGTCTGGCAACATGCTTAAAATAACAAACAAACACACACATATACATACACACAAAAGGAAAGAGAATAAGAGAAAGACTAACACAGTGCTTCTCAATGCAAATACAAAATCAGTTTAGCTGCACAAAGTGTTGTGGCTAATTCCTGTCTTCCCCAGAAGAAATGAACAGAGCGGATGAGAAGATCTCGACTGACGCCCGGACTGAATGCATGGAATATGCATCTCTGATTGGTTGTGTGAATGTAAGAAGAAATTCCAAATTAATTCGATGTGGGTATTTTGTCTTAAGTAGTGAGGGAGGGGTTAGGGGGGCTTCCTTAATTGTCTCCGTTGTTCTGCTTTGCCTCAGCTCTCGCATTGAGCCGTAATGTGCCTCGTTTCCCCTTTCACGTGCAGAAAGAGCTTTGCGGAATTTCTAAATGGGAAATGTTGGCACAGAATTGCAGGACTGGCGGTGGGGAACGACTGAAGCGAGCACGTTCTGCTTGTGGGATATCAGTGGCAGTTTTTAAGGATGAATATGCATCCTCAGTATGTTGCGCCACCAGAGCCAGGAGGCATTCTGCTGATGGACCATGTTGGCATCTGGGAGAGTACATGAAAATGTGTTTCAAAACTGGATTGGAAAGCAAACAGAAAATGGTTGTGGAGAATGCATATCAGAGACGTACAATAAAAATGCACAAAATTTGCACCATGAGAACACTGTTGCGCCACTGATAATAGTGGCAACGAGCACTTGTATTAATAATAGAAATAATTATAATTCATCAACTTGTCCTATATCATAGTTTTTTACCGAGCTGTCCATAATTAATCAATCAATCAATCAATCAAACAATCAGTGTGCCCTTTTTGTAGTTTGGGTGAAAAGGCATTTTTGGCAGATAAACATATCCTCCAATAAATGTCTTTCCAGTTTTCACCCAAACCACAAAAGGTCACATCAAAACAAACCGCATCAACAAATTTAATTAAGCCCTTAATAAGTATACACCTGGAAATGTTTCATTTCTTCTTTTGACACATATGGTACATAGCAAGATCTGGCTGGCGTGAGATGGCAACGCAGTTCGATACAGCCGTGATTATCTGTGGCCTCTGAGAGGCCCCTCTGATTGGCCCCCTTTGGTATTTGAGCTTCAGGCTTCAATTAAAAGTCCATGCCTGAAGAGAAGGCCAAAAGGTCAGCATACTGCAGAGACTCTTTAAAAACAGTGGGCTCTTGCTGACCCTGTAATGAATTTCCCAGTCCAACTTCACGCAAAAGACCAAAATGGCTCCCTGAAGGCCTCTGGAGTCCATCCTCTAAACCATTCCCACTTCTCATTCTTCCGTCCCTTCTCGTGCCCTCTGCCCTCAACCATGGCCTTGAACTTTAGCCTCTCTTAACTCAGGATGTGATCGCTAGGCTCTGCCTGACATGCTGAATGTTCCTCCTGAGGTCTTCTGACATGAGACAAAGAACACAGAGAGTGACCCAGCCAAACGATCAAACTATGGTCTTCCCCTCCAGAGAGAAGCTAACTCTAATTCTAAATAAGAATTATACATTTGCCACATCCCAGACTTTACCAGAAGGAACGACAGAACCATAGTAAGATAAAATTGGATGGATGGATGGATGGATGAATAGATGATAGATAGATAGATAGATAGATAGATAGACAGACAGATAGATAGATAGATATAGATAGATAGATCTGCACACAATGGGCTGATATTTAGAAGAGTTTTAGTGGGCCCAGAACAGGTCTCTGAGGTACTCACCATCTGCAGGACTGAGGCCTCTGGCTGCAGAGATCATAGACAGAGAGGGACTGCTGTGCAGTGAGCGGATGTAGTCCATGTAGGGGTTAATGTATGGATGTGGGGGGTTAAAGGGTGACTCCGCCCCCACTGAAGGGTTCCGGTGCGGCGAGATCCGGATAAGGGAGATATCAGAAAACGCTGGGCTGGCTGCCAGTGCAGGAGGCCTGGAATCAGAGACGAAGAAAAGCATTTAAGCACCTTAGGAGTCTTTTTCAGATGGTGTATTCTTCCACCATTCAGTGGGGTGGGATGTTCCAAGTCTTTGGGTTTATTTGCAAAATGACATGTTAACTGTGCATGTACAAACCAAAGCACATGCATACATTTAGAATGAAGCATAGAAGAAAACAGAGCTCAGCACAAGCCACAAAAGCTCGGCATGTGATCTATTCTTTCTGGATCTCTGCTCCAGGTCTAGCGTCTGCACAGAATGGTGTAGGAGCTTGAGCAGGAAATGAATGGTGACACTATCTATCGGCCTCCATCTGCAGGGCCAAATCACAGAGTGAGCGGGAGGGAAAAAGCCCAAGCTAAATTCCAACTGCTCCCTCGCAGACATTTCCTAAGATCAAAGCCAGCTTTCAACACATCACATTTTAATCAGACAGAGACGGCCAGGAATTCTTACCGCTACCCACAATTCCTTGCCATATTTTCTTGAGATGGTGAGTGTCACTCAGTCTGCTGAGGATTTTGTTGTTGTTGTCGTCTTAAACAGCCCCTATTCAACCATTATTATTTTAGTTTTCTTCAAGTAAGACTGTCAATGTGGGTTTGCATGACTTAGGATGAAGAAAACCAAATACATTTTGGTTCTTCTGTATGAATTTTAGGAATAAGGGGCTTTTAAAGAAACAATAAAATAAAATGATAATCTTCACTATTGTTGAAAAAATGTTTTGGCCTAATTACTTTAAAATAATAATTACTGACTCTTGCAAACATAAGAGATATGAGAGAGACAAGCAGCACACGCACACACACACACACACACACACACAAACTAAATGAAGTACAGTAAAATCCTGTAGAGAACTTTGACTTCAAGTGACCTCTCTGAAGGACCAGATGGACCCAATTACAGTAAAAAGCTTGTCCACTCTGAATTCTCTCCTGTCAGCCTCAGGAGTCTACTTCACCAGCCACTAATGAAAGAGTTTGGCCTGTATCTTAAAATGAAGAACTAGAGCGGAAGCAACAAAACTTTCTTAAAGGCAAGCTAAAAGTTAATAATAAATGAAGTTTAGTTTGAAGTAATAAAATTGCTAAAACTACAACTGAAATAAAAAAATAAAGCTAAATAGACATAAAAAATAATAATAAAAATCACAGAAGGACAAAATTACTAAAACTAAATGAAAACTGAAAATATTAAAATTAGGGCTGTTAAAACTAACACGTTAACGATTAATTTTTTTCAGTTTAACGCGTTAAAAATATTTAACGCAATTAACACAGCAACCGTTTTTTTCCCCATCATCAGTTAGCTAGCGTTACATTATGTGATCAAGTGCTTATTCATGCAAATGCTTTTAAACCATTCAACAGATCTGTTCAGGTTCACGTGTTAACAAATATGTGTTCAGCTTTCGGAAGGTCTGAGTCAACTGCTTGCCATGTTTTCTCACTGGGCACTACGAACCATTTTGCACGTCTTCAGTCACAAGACATGTTTATACTTCCTCCCCTAACACACACTCTCAAATCCATGCTACAGCATACTGGTAGCAGGGGTGTGTTCAGGCATGCATATGTGAGTAGTAGCACCCTCAGGTTGTGTGTCTTTATAATCAGTATAATACACATCAGCAAACTACTAAAGACACAAAAAAATACCTATGCCATATCAATGCGATGAAGGAGTATGGCCCCTATCGCCCAAACTAAACATACACATACACACGTACACACGTATACACACACACACATGCATCCTTGTTTATACTACTTTGTGGGGTCCAAATTACTCCACTAAGACAGTAAGATGAGGAATTTACAACATTGTGGGGTCCTTTAGTCGGACCCCACAAAGACAACATCTTAAAAGTCATATATAAGAATGTTTGACAAAATCTTAAAAGTCACTATAGTATGGCCCTTCCCTACACTATACCTAAACCTACCCGTCACAGGAACCTAACCCTAAACCTTCACAGGAACGTAATTTTAACATTCTTATACATATATATATATATATATATATATATATATAAGAATGTTTTAATATACTATATATAGAGTATATAGTATATAAGAAGCTTAAGAAGCATATATATGAATGTTTTAACATTTTATATATATATATATATATATATATAAGAATGTTTTAACATTCTTATATATAAGATAGTTATAAATACATATATATAAGAATGTTATAAGTTTCTTATATATATATATATATATATATATATATATATATATATATATATAAATGTTGAATTGTGGGGACATTCCATAGGCATAATGGTTTTTATACTGTACAAACCGTATTTTCTATCGCCCTACACTACCCCTACCCCTAAACCTACCCATCACAGAAAACTGTGCACATTTTTACTTTCTCAAAAAAACTCATTCTGCATGATTTATAAGCCTTTTGAAAAATGGGGACATGGGGTAATGTCCTCATAAGTCACCCTCTCCTTGTAATACCTATGTCATACCCATGTCATTATACAAATTTGTGTCCTGATATGTCACAAAAACACGCACACACTCTCTCTCTCTCTCTCTCTCTCTCTCTCAAGATGAATCTTTTATGACCAGCGGGACAAAAGAACCTACAATGATTATTTATCTCCTATCATGACACTTTACTACAAAATCAATATTTGCAATAGTAGCTTTCACACTGCTACAAAATCAATCGCCCTTAGCAGTAGCAAAAACAAACCTAACATGAACTGCACTGAATTTACACCCCCTCAAAGCCATAAATCGATTGCTGCCATTTCAAAATACAGTAACTTTACACACTAATTCTTAACTTGTTTTATAAGGTACAGGAAGAGAAATAGCCACTTGTTTTTTCAACCATAGGCAACCATATTTTTGGTGTAATAGAGCATTTCAGAATGATTGACCGTCACACATTCTAGCTGTTGTGTGTTTGCTAAATAGTTCTAACATAGAGGAGTGTACAACTGATAGCACAGGTGATTATTTATTATTTATCATATTTTTTTAGACCACTGCATTTTGGAAGTGAAATGGTAAAAAATAAACAAACAAACAAACAAACAAAAAAACATGTACAGTGTTATCAGAAAGAATGTAAGATTATAAGCTGATACATACACTATTGTTCAAAAGTTTGGGGTTTAATATTTTAAAATATATTTTAAAATATAATTTATTTCAATAGCAAAGCTGAATTTTCAGCAGCCATTACTTCAGTCTTCACTGTCACATGATCCTTCAGAATTATGCTGATTTGCTGCTCAAGAAACCTTTCTTATTATCAATGTTAAAATATTTTTAAATAATTTTTAAATAATTTTAAAAAATTAATAATTATCAATATCTTTTGTTTTCTTGTATGAATAGGAACTTTAAAAGAACAGCATCTATTTCAAATAGAAATCCTTTTTTAATATTATAAAAGTCTTTACTGTCACTTTTATCAATTTAATGCATCCATGCTGAATAAAGATATTAATTTATTTGAAAAAAAAAAAAACAGCAACTTTTGAACCATAATGTACATGAGAGAGACAGATGAAAAGAACAATGCTTATTCAAGAAAGGATGCATGCAAATTGAAATGAAAAGGCCAAGGTGTTATATGTCTGTGGATGTGAATGTTTATGCCAATATATATATATATATATATATATATATATATATATACATATACATATGTTCTAAATTTTTTTAGAAACATTGGCAAAGGTAGCAGAATTGATTGTGCAGCATCTTCACACTGTATATGCAAGAAACTGAACTCATAAATCAGCATGATAGAGGACTTTTTGATACGTAGAAAAAGATGCATTCCACCTCTTGAATAGTTATATCATAAACAGGCCAAAAGAGAGAGAGAGAGAGAGAGAGAGAGAGAGAGAGGGCGCCACATATGGAAACCATTTCCTGATGATGTCTCATTCTCTCCTTCTGCACGCTGTCGCGTGTTCATTCTCCTCATGAGTCTGTGCTTGCAGTGGACAGCTTAAATGAACAAATTTGGACTGACATGCTTGTGTTATTCTTCAACAGGAAATGGTGTCACGCCGTGTTAATATTATGCTGGCAGCAGAGCTTAACAACATTGTGACTTTTGCAGTTTAAACAAACTGGTGTAATGGCTCCCTGCTATGATCAGAGCAGCCGGTCTCCAAATATATACTCGTGGTGAGAGTAAAATAAATATTAGCTTGCATTAGCTTACACTGTTTGAGACACAAGCAAATGCGTGTCTGATACGAGAAGGAGGCACACTAAACTTTGTTCTTCTCTGACATCAGCTATGTTTAATTAATGATAATGTTCAAGATCACAAGTAGCAATAAATAAATAATAAACTACTGTTTCTGTATGATAGTAAAATATTATATTTAAAATATTATCATTTTTATTATTTAAAAATATTTTTAATAAAATGTAATACTCAGGGGAAGTGGGGATGCTTCAGAACCTACTGTTTTCACAGGACAGTAAATGCAATGCAAATTTTTGTTCAGTTACATTTATTCATTTTTTATCATTTAATAATTTGTTTGTAATAAACACTTTAAATAGGCTATAAAATGTTGTTGGTTGTTTAAAGAACAACTAAAATCAAATAAAAACGCTTTACGGGTTATTAGTTTCTAATAATGTGTAATGCAGAGAACACTTTACACGTTATTAGTTTCTAATAACGTGTTTTTGCAGCATTGTGCAATGTAGCCAATCACAGACAAATCTGTTGATTTCTGGAATGTAATGAAATGTTAGGATCCACTCACCGCTCAAAACACTGGAGTTTTTGTTTAGCGCTGAATGCTTTGCATGCTGGCAAATCCTCTGATAAACAAAGCGTAGACATTATTATTAAAGATTTATTGTGCAGTCATTGAAGCGTTGTGAGATTGCGACGAACTTTCATCTTTTTAGTGATTATAAAGGAAGCGCTCCTTGCGTACAATCTGCCATGCCAAATCATGCACGCAGCACTGCCTGTGCTTACTTTTATGTTTCTGAATGTTGTTGATACTTTAATATCAAATAATGTATCACCGTTTATGCTGGGATCTGTAGGTTGTGGCTAGGCGACACGTAACTTAAAAGTGGAGCATGCCATGGAAATCTCATGGATGTACTGAAAAAAAAGTTTTATACTTTTTATTTGCTTAAACACTTGTATTTTCCGTGTGCAGTCAAATGTTCTGGTGTATAGGCTATGCAGTGTTCTATGCAATGCTTGTTTCCTGGAGTTTTGACATGTTTTATATACTTGGTATTGTTTCTTAATGGTTTCTTAATAAAGCTTCCCCCCCTCCCATCTTCCTGCGCCACTGGTAATACTTAACTTTAGAGGTTTGTTCTAATCCATATGAGCAATAAAATAATATGGAGAGCTAGGTCATAAAATAAGAAATGATCTCAAGAAAATTAATAAAAATGGACAGTTAATAGTGTCAGCTGTCCTTTATTTTAACTTATTATTAAGTTGACAGGAATTCTGAATTGAGCAGATCCCTGACTGATGCGACAGAGAATGAGATCCCAGAATTCTCTGAGCACAAGTTCTTCTTGGAGCACAATGCCAGAACTTCGGCACAACAGCGAGAGAAGAGACGAGACAGAGGATAGGGGAGAAAAAAGAGTGGGCATACGAGAGCAAGGGGTGTAGGAGAGTGGTGAAAGAGAGGAGAGGACAGGAGAACGATGAGGGGAAATGGGAGAGGGCCCCTGACAGCGGAAACAGGGGCTCTTTAATGTTTCTCTTTTCACTGAGATCAAAGAACAGAGACACAGAGAGAGAGACTTGGAGAGAGAGACAGAAAAGCTTAGAAAGTGTAAAAGCTAACCTGAGAGGAAGAAATAAATAGAGTGGGGTCGAGAAAAGCTCAGGGTGTAAGGAATGATGTATGATTCGCACGCTGGAGAGATGACATGACAGACGTTGAGAAATATTGACGATAGAGAGTGCAGAAACAAAAGGCAGCATGTATGCATATTGTTGTGCCAGCTATTAGGAGATATACTGCAAGACGTGTGTGTGAATGGATATTGAAACTTTATGTCAGTATGTGAGTAAATATTAAAGGACTACTGAACCATTTGGGCAAAAGTGTTGCCTTTAAAGAACTTTTTTACATTTCGGTGACACCAGCGTTACCAAACAAAAATGTTTAGCTATATCCAGAACACTAGCTTAAAGGGATTAGTTCACCTAAAAATAGAAATTCTGTCATCATTTACTCACCCTCATGCTGTTCTAAACCTGTATGACTTTCTTTATTTCTTCTGCAGAGGACAAAAGAAATTATTTTGAAGAATGTTGGTAACCAAACTGTTTTGGTGACCACTGACATTCATTGTATGGACAAAAAAGAAAAGAAAAAAAAAAAACGAAAGAAAAAAGTGTGTTCAGAAGAAAGTCATAAAGGTTTTGAACAATATGAGGATGAGATTTTTGGAAAAATTTACTTATCCTTTATATTTACTGTACAGTAGTTTTTTTTTTTGTTTGTTTTTTTAAATACTATGTGAATCAGAACACATTATGCAAGTATTACATTGTTGTCAATTGTATTTCACTTTTTGTAAAGTTAACTTGGCAGTCTGATGAAATGCACTAAATTAATTATCATACATAACAGTAGAAATGGAAAGTCAAGACTAGTGCATTGCATTGTGGGATACAGTATGTGGGCAGTTGTGGCCTAATGGTTAGAGAGTCGGACTTGTAACCCGAAGGTCTCAGTACCAGCAGGAAATGTAGGTGGGGGGAGTGAATGAACAGCGCTCTCTTCCACTCTCATTACCCACAACTGAGGTGCCCCTGAGCAAGGCATCTAACCCCCAATCGCTCCCTGGGCACCGCAGCAAAAAAAAAAAAAAAAAGAAAAGAAAATGACTGCTCTGGGTGTGTGTCCACAGTGTGTTTGTTCAATACTCACTGCTGTGTGTGCACATGGACAACTCAAATGCAGAGCACAAATTCTGAGTATGAGACACATATTTCATGTAGTAAATGCTATGCATAATTAAAATTTGCATACTGTGCAGATTCAACAAACTGTGTACACTAGCAATTATTAAATGAACATTAGTATGTTATTCTGAACAACAATAGCATACTACTTTTACTATTTTCACTATGGTAGCAGTGCTGTTCTAAATGCACCCAACCTTTTTCAAACAGATTTCATAGACACGCCATTGTGTTCTATTGGTTGTACAAACTGATACTCCCGCCCCAAACTCATGCCATTGTTTTGATATCTTTACTGAGCCACAGTGTTTTCAAGAAAAAAATCAACCTGCAAATGACTGCATAATAAGTTGAAGGAGAAAGCAGTTTTGCATATAATAAATACATACTTTAAAGGAAAAACATCTAACTTTCAAGTATTTATGGCAAAAAAATAAGATAGCAAAATAGTTTCTGCACAACCAAGCTCTAAGTCTTATTCCTTATTAGCTGCAGACAGGATTTCAAAGAAGCCATGGTGTTGTATCAGATCATGTCCTTGTGAATTTCTGACACCCCATTTAAACTTCCTCATGCCTAAGCATCAGTGGCACTGCACAAACCTCTGATAATGTCAAAAAGAACATCTAAGCTGTAACAAAGCCTGGAAAGGATGGTTTTATGGGAGGTGAGAGGATTTCTAAACAAAAGGGGAGGAATAGTGTCCTCCCTTATTTGTGAATTTATGTTCTTTTCACACCCACAGTCAATGAGAGACAGAGAAGAGGTTGAGATGAAAGGGATGAGAGGGGGAATGGGGTGGAGATAAATGTTCTACTTAATGAACAACGCCTCCCTTTAGGACCACCAGGGACCACCTCACTGTCCCCAAGAGAACCAGAAAACTGTCCCTGTCTGTGGCCTTGAGACAGTGAGAGAGAGAGAGAGAGAGAGAGAGAGAGAGACAAAGTGAAATACAAATGGACAGAAAAATTAAGTACGGCTTTGTAGTTTATCTCTAATTTCATACTAAATGCATATGTGAACTTCTCATTTTGGGTTCATCTTGAGACAAAATACCCCTATACTATGCCCACAGCTACCCAACACACACTCACTGCTAACAAACCACATCTACCTCATACAGTATAAACCTTTGAAATACTTCAGTATAAATCGCTTGCAAGAATTTAAAGTTTAGATTAAAATAATGTTTGCATAATCATAAAATGAATAAATATAAAATTGATCAAAAAATAAATAAAATAAAAAAATACAATAATGTATATTATTTATAATAATGTTTTAGTTATTACAAATACAAATATTTATTTTTAGCTTTTTTGTTGGCATTCAAGTTAACTCAACTGTTTTTTAAGCTTATTTGTAAAGTGTTTGTGGCTGTATTACAGCCAAAACTACCAGACATGTAATGTAAACCACTATTTGCAAAGTGAATGTTCCAGTTGAACTTTAAAAGAACTTGTTACACTATCTCTTCAGCTCTGTTTGTTTCTGTTCCACAACATAGTAAAACACTGTTAGGTGGCTAAACAGCAACTTGTAAAGGAAATGTTTATGTTCCAGTGCTCTGCTAAGCAAAGCTCCCTACAAGAAGTTTGAAACATTTCTCTGTCATAATTAAATGTAATTTTAACCACTGCAATAAGGGCATTACAAACAAGTCTGTACAGGAAGTCCAAACAAAAAGACACCAAAGTCAAGTGAACTATGAATGAAACTAGCTATTTTGCTGGGCTTTCAAATGTGAAACAGTAAACAAATAACCAGTTATAAAATAAACAAAAAGGAAAAAAATCAGTCTTTAAAGTGTCTGCTACATCTTGTGGTTCAAAACTTTTTTCAGCGTTTTTTGACCTTTTAAGCGACATATGGTGCATTAAAAAGTAATCACTACTTGAAAATTTCAACCCTAGAGAGCAATAAAATATTTTTACAGTTCAATAGTACTGCTTATGAAGTGCATTTTGGAGAAGTTTAACTTATTTACGTGTTTTCTGTGTGAGCATACGTGAGGTTAACCTCTCACTCCAGTGCTCTCCTGCTCCTCCAGCATGCCTCGGGCGAGAGAAAACAGAAGGCCAGAAGAGAAGTGTTGTTTTTCAACACAATGAAAAGAAAGAAAGAGAATATATCAGTTCCTCTTCTCAAAGCAGCTCTCGCCTTCAGACTCGGGCATGGAAACAGCGCCCAGAGCCAAACACAAAGACAAGGTTAAGCAACCCCGGACAGTGTCAATCTGCTACGTAACCACCTTGAGGTGTTAAAATAGCTGGGACAGGCACGAGGAAAGATGGTGATACTGGAGATGAGGTGAGGGAAGGATTTAGGCAGAGTAGTTATGTGTGTGTGTGTGTAAGGGACTTTCAGACTGTAAAATAAGATTTCAGTTGAGGACTAGTTGTGTGGCTAGGGAAAAAATTACCACAGGATGCTGAGACCAAAAAAAAAAAAAAAAAAAAAAATTATTTGCTCCCAGAAGTCTCTCCCATATTTTTTCCATGTAAAAGGCAGGCAGGCTTTTGGTAGGGTGTGGGCTGCAATAGCCTACTTTAGTCACACCAGTAGATCCATCTTGTTCAACTAATAAAATGTCAAGGACGGTGCGTTGATATTTAATCATGAGTGAACATTCGGGAGGGACTCAAACTGTGTGTGAGTGTGTGTGCGCGTGTGTGTGCATGTGTGTGTGTGTGTGCGTGTGCGTGTGCGTGTGTGTGCATGTGTGTGCATGTGTGTGTGTGTGTGTGTGTGTGTGTCACAGTAGCAGAGAACATCACATGCTATACTACAGAAGACCAGAAACACAGTCTATAATAAATGTGCATGCACACAAACAGACATGTTCAAAAAAGAAAATCACAATAAGACTTCTTTAAAATCTCAATTTTTTTCTAGACAAATATGAGATTTAATTGAGAGCAAATGAAGAAGTTTCTTGCTTCTTGCATACGCCCTCCTATAAGATAAAAACATGTCTAGATACTAATACTTTCTCCTAAAAGGGAGAAAAGGTTTTGGTCAGGGTTGAAAAATACAAATCTATCTCATGAAATGATCCATGAATTTGACTACACAAAAACAAACACCTGTAACATCAGTGGAGAAAACATATTTAAAGGGATAGTTCACCCAAAAATGTCCAATAATTTACTCACCCTCAAGTCATCCTGGGTGTATATGTCTACACATAACACGTAACATACACATAACTACACATATGTATAACACAATCGGAGTTATATTAAAAAATATCCTGGCTCTTCCAAGCTTTATAATGGGAGTGAATGGAGTGAAAATTTTTTTTTTTTTTTTTGAAGCCCAAAAAAGTGCTTCCATGCATGATAAAAGTAATCCGTATGGCTCCAGGGGGTTAATAAAGGCTTTCTGAAATTAAGCTATGCATTTGCATTTTTGTAAGAAAAATATCCACATTTATAACTTTATAAACTATAATAACTGGCTTCCAGAAACGACTGTGCGCGAGTCCAGTTCTGGTCGAAGAGTAACCACTAAACCAACGCAAGACGTACTGACAAATGTGGAAGCACAGAGGATAGAGCAAAACAAAACACTGATCATGATTTGGAAGTCTAAAACAAAAATTTTTAAAGAGAAATGTGCCTTGAACTGTTTTGTTTAGTTTTGTGTGTGTGTGTGTGTTTGTTTTGTTTTGTTTTTTTCTCTTTATGGGTGTGTCTTTATTTATTTTACTGTTAATATCATTATTATATTTGCTTTCCTGGCAATTGCTCTACTCTCTACTCTTGTTGTTTTTTTGTTTTTGTTTTGTTCTTTGAAAAAATAAATAAATACAGAACAACAACAACAACAATAAGAGAGAAATGCTACACCTACTTCCTTCGTCATACGCCGGAACTCAACTCTCTTATGAAAGTGCAGATAGCCGTTAACAGAAAGCTACTGATTACAGTTTATAAAGTTATAATTATGGATATTTTTCTTACAAAAATGCATTTCTTCACTTCAGAAGGCCTTTATTAACCCCCTGGAGCCATATGGATTACTTTTTTGATGGATGGATGTGCTTTTTTTGGGTTCAAAAAAAAATGGGGGGCACCATTCACTCCCATTATAAATCTTGGAAGTTTCAGGATATTTTTTAATATAACTCAGTTTGTGTTTGGCTGAAAGAAGAAAGTTATATTTTTGGGTGAACTATCCCTTTAAGAGCAATTATAAAAAAATAAATAAATAAATAAATATAAAAAAAGAGAAATGAAGTGACAGGAGTTAGGAGAAGTAGAAATGTATTAATTCTTAGCATGTCTAGCCACCTCATTCCAGACAACCAAATGTTTTAGCAGCTCCATGTGGTAAGATCGTAAAATACCTCACTGGTGTAACATACATTTACACAGAGCTTTAAGAGATCATGCTGGCATGAGAGAGAGAGAGAGAGAGAGAGAGTAAGAAAGTGTTTGGGACACAGAGAATGCGGGAGAGGTTTCTGGCTGAGAGCAGGTAGGATTTATTGCTGTGTTCTGAAAAGCTGGTTGAACACTGTAACTGCCCCCCTGAGCGAGAGACCAGGGCCTGCTGCTCAGAAGTCCTTAATGGAAACTGCACATTTTTAGCCAGCTCCCCTCCACAGGGGCCGAATGCCACAGCACACAGATATACGGCAGACTTCTCCAGATTAACTCATCCACTAATGAAATACTGTTCACCTGAGTGCAATCAGTTATACTAATCACTGGAATCTGAATGTACACATTTATTTCCATCCATGATGTGAGAAGATTTATTGAGTAGTGCAATTCAGTTCCAAATTCCTGTGAATATGAAAAAGAATGACTTCATTAAAAAATGTATTTGTAATTGTCATATTTATCAGCAGATTCTGTGATGAAAAACTGGATAAATAAATTAATAAATTAACTTGACAATCAGTTGTAAGCGAGTGAAAGAGTGTGTGAGAGGGGGCGTGCCTTCTCAAGCCAATTAAAAGAGGACGTGGCCCACTGAGTGACACTGAATGACTGACAGTCGCCCTCCTTAAACTGCCTGAATTTGATTACATGGATTTAGCCTGTCAAGATTTCAAAATTTAATATGAATAATAAATGAAGCAAAATTTCAGTTACTATACATTTTAGGTATGACATTTTATAAAAAGGAATCACATAATTAAACTTGTTTTAAAAAATAAGAGTACTTTTTTTTTTTTTTGCTATACGTACAGTATTATAATTAGTATTTAATCCATTTAAAATTGTCACACATTGACAAATTCATATGCATCTATTCATACAAAATACAAATGATTCTTGGAAGATTGAAGGCCCCAGAAAATGTAGCTTCTTTCTCACTCTTTTCACACTCTTTTTTTCTCTATCCTCTCATTTGCTCATCTGTTACTTGTAAGTATACTTGGATAGCTCCATAATACCCACCTTCCTCATACTGGCTTAAAGCTAAAAAGGGGGGTTGGCCATGCATTTAAGTGATGAAACCAATGTATTACCAAGCAGCAAAAAAAAAAAAAAGATATTACATCAGACTGCTCTCATTTCTCCTAAGGAATTTATCTCACTTCTTTCCAAATCCTGAAATTGCTTGAGAAAAAAAGAAGGGAGATATTTTGCCCATTCTTGAGCATCTCCACAAAGTGGCATGCAACTTTCTTTGCATCCCCACCCTTTCTTCTCTTGTGAAAATTGAAGAGGCTTAATGTCAAATACGGCTAAAGCCAGCCTTTCCATATCATACGACGCAGTGTGAAAATTACTAGGGTGATGATAAGACGGCCAGATAGCAGAAGAGAAGAGAGAGGAGAAAAAAAGAGGGAGGCCGACAGAGAAAGGAGGAAAAAGACGACAGAAGGGAAGTGACTCCACTCAATTATACTGCAAAATTGGTATGAGTGAATATTTTTCATTCAGGTGACTGATGATATCTACAGAGCAGCAATGCAGATAAATAAAGGAGCTTTCTGTCAAGTATAAACATCATTAATCATGAGGGCAGCCACCGCCTGACCGCCTGTCCTCACACTGCAGCACAGGAGCGAGGAATTAAAGAGAAAATGAGAGAGAGAGAGAGAGAGAGAGAGAGAGAGTATAAGAGAGGAGAAAGCTAAGCTTTTAAATCTGGAAAGGGGAGGCATGAACAGGACCGTTCTTTAGACTTAGTCTCAATGTTGGGATATTAGAAAAGCCATTGTAATGCCTTATTCACGATTACAGCACTATGGACTTTCTTTCCACTATTTGAGAATTATGGAATTTTACAGGATTCTAATTTATCGTACAAGATTATCAGGAATAACTATTTTATTTTATACAACATTTACTATTACCCTGATAAAAAAAGAGAAGATATACTTAAGACTACATTACATACTGTTAAATGCCCTGGAGAATCTCTTATATAATGGTTCAAATAGTATTACAGTTTAAAATAACTTTTTTTTAAACTAAGTTATTTGAAATTGGAATTTATTCATGTGATGGCAAAGTTAAATTATCAGCAGCTATTACTCCAGTCTTCAGTCACATGATCTTTCAGAAATCATTCTAAAAAGTTGATTTGGTGATCAAGAAATATTTATTATTATTATCAATGTTGGAAGCAGTTGTGCTGCTTAATGTTTTTTTGAAAACTGTGATGCATTTTTTTCAGGATTCTTTGATGAATAAAAGGTTAAAAAGAACAGCATTTATCTGAAATAGAAATCTTTTGTAATAATGCAAACGCCTTTACTGTTTTTATATCAATTTAATGCATCCTGAAAAGAAGTAATTTCATTAATAAAAATTAAAAAAATATATTACTGAACCCAAACTTTTGAATACCAAATACTCAATCTTAAAACTTGCCTTGTAAATGTATATATATTTAGAAAGATCATGAAGAAAGAGAGAGTGCACACGTTTGCATCTGCAGGGGGCTGTTGAGATAAAAGACTGTTCTTTACGCTAAACAGCATCGCCACTCAGGTTGGGCAGCCTGACAACAGTTTATGTAAATATCACAATTAAAAGCACTCCCGTCTCACACACATACACGCAAACAGTGCATGCATGGACCTATATTTTATGCTGTGTTTTGCTTTCTAAAAAAGGCTTGAGATGTGCAGCAGTATTATCACAATCAACACAAATGGTCATCTTATTTTTTTTTTTTTTTTTTTTTTTTTTTGCTTAACTTGCATTACTTTGAAAACCCACTAACTAACAATGCTTCAAAGCCTTCAGCCAACCACAAATATCTGGGTTACCTCTCTTAAAGTGATAGAAAAATAGCAAGGGAGAGTACAAATATTACAGTGACCTATGTATAAACATTTCTCTTTAGCACTGCAAATTATCTGAGCCACTCCGAAAACAAAGAAAACAGGAAGAAATCTCTTGCTTTATTTTAAATTATATGTAGTTGAAAAACATGAGACAAAAGCCTGAACATTTTACTTTTGCCTACAAAAACACATTCCAGCACAGCGGCCATAAAATCTGCCCAGTTAAATCTCATTGGCTACCTGGGGAAAGACTGAAATTACTGCAGCTATTAATTTGACCCCAATTAGTGACTGGAAATGAACAGTTAAGGTGCTTGTAATTTCCCCTAATTGCTTGGTATTAGGCTGAATTCAGTGATTATTGATTGAAGAGAACACAAAGGGCAGACTGTGGATAACGAAATTATGCACTTTAACACACTTGAGGAGTGTTGATTTACCAAGCACGTTTTATTTTATTTATTTTTTTTATCTGAAAGACATTTTTGTCTTTACTACAATTCTCGTAAGTAGCTGTACTGCTAAGCCAAGCCAGTGAGTCTATTAAGTATGTGAGGAGTGTGTCTGGTAATGCGTGTTATTTTATTGCTTGCTCCGAGCACAAGAGGTTCTAACTCTTGAGTAAACTCTGGTGCTGGGCAATTGACTTGCGACGAATGCCTCCGTTTGTCCAGAGCAGTCACCGAGGAGACCAAATCCTGTCACTTGGGCTTTGTGTGTGTGTGTGTGTGTGTGTGTGTGTGTCTTTTGTTTGGCTGAGAAAATAACACTCAAGCAAAAGGGACACAGAGTCAGTCGAGGGAACACTTACTATTAAGCAATAGACATAATGAGCAAGTCAGCAAGATGCATTCACAAACAGACGCCCTGCAGAGAGTGTCTCTTTAGCATTTATTGTATTTGTTTAAGGAGAAGTGATCTGTTTTAACCAGGATGAATAGAGCCAAGCTGTTCCCAGGTCAGGGCTGGCAAAAGGTCAAGAGAGTCATGTGATTAAAATGATTATTTAATTTATAAATTGTTTCAAAAAGGAGAATATTTTTTTTTTTAATTACTATAAATGCTCAAAATATTTTTTGAGTCATTTTGATATTTCTATAGTTTTACAGCTATAGTTGTGCAAAAACAAAGATTCAGAGATTCAGCCTGGTGAGTAGTTCATGTGGCCCAATAAAATAAAATAATAATAAAAAAAAAAAACTATTAAACACAATGGCTGACTTTCTGTATGAATGTCTGACTTCCTGTGTAAGTCAAATAAACCGAACAGCCACATTAGTCGACACAACCCCCCGCCATTTAATACTGAATACCACACCGGTGCCCTCTCCCGTATGAATTCATAACCCACACGATTATCCTCTGCAGTAATTGCGCTTTTCCATGGGCTAATAAGACTGCCGCGGGAGAGAGGGAGAAAACACAAAGGACAGTTAATTTGTGATTTCCTCTGCTCATTCGGAGGCAAATTAAGTGTCAAACTGCTAATATGAAGCATATTTCATTTTATGAGCTTTTAATTTAATTCCGTCGCCTCATATCACAGCCATTAGTGTCGTTTAGCGCGCTACGCTAGCAGCTTCCACTCAGAGCAAAGAGGGCAATAAATAAACATGTTTCAATTAAAGTCTTCTCAAATAATAGGACAGGACTGGCTAACTCTGCCTCGTCAACCAGCAAATCAGCACCGGTTGAGGGAAATGAGATGGCCATTACCACTGTGTTTTTTCTTTCTTTCTTTTCCTGTTTTTTTTTCTTTTCTTTTCTTTTCTTTTTTTTTAGTCATAGATGCCCACTCGTAGCTGAGAAAGGCTGTGTAGATTGATAGCACTGCCGCAAGGTGAAAGCTACTGTAATTACGAGCTGTAATGAGGAGCTGCATGGGAAAGTACTGCAATAATATCCCGCCTGTTCCTAGGCATATATTTAAGAGTGCTAATAACGATTAATTCTGTTCACCAAGGAGAACTTGTCTTAAACAATTTAATTTTTCTCTCTTAACATCCAGTCCAGCGTCTGTCACCTCCTTACACAAACACACACTGTGAACTTTCTGTTCACTTACAGGTGTAACAAAATAGCAAAACAAATTTAGTGACATTCAAAATTGAAATGTCTTCAATTACTAGAGAAAACAATTTTACCAAAAAAAAAAAAAAAAAAAAAAAATACAGAGATGTACACTACTGCTCAAAAGTTTGAGGTTGGTAAAATATAAAAATATAAAGTCTTACTGACACCAAAAAATCATACTGACCCCAAACTTTTGAACAGTAGTGTACTTCAATGGAAATCAAGCAACTGTTTTTGGTTGCCCCATAGTCTTTGTCCCCATAGCATTTGTCTGTCCCTTCTCTTATTGTGTTATGAAGTTTGGATTTGAAAATGTCAGAAAACATGCTGTATTGCCAGGAGACATCTGACATGTTTTGATTTTGCAGGATTGAAATTTGCCCACCTTTACAGCTTCTGGGCTGTCAATGGTAATCAATACAATGAATTGACTGATAAATGCCAAGTAATCTAGAATTTCAAAGATGGTCATTTCAAAATGGCAGCTATTTGTTTTTTGTTTGTTTGTTTTCAAAATCAAATTTAGGTCTTATTATTTTTTGATCAACAATACATTTAATTTCCATACGGACTACTAATCCTACTTATTTAATTCACATACAGAAGATTAAACAATACTGTTCAAAAGTTTAGGGTCAGTAAGTAAGTTGTAAAGTAGAAAAGGTTTCTATTTCAAATAAATGCTGTTCTTTGAACTTTCTACAGTACTCATCAAATAATCCTGACAAAAAAAAAAAAAAAAAAGTATCACAGATTACACAAAAATATTAATAATAGCATTGATAATAAACAGAAATGTTTTTTGAGCACCAAATCAGCATATTAGAATGATTTCTGAAGGATCTGACACTGAAGACTGGAGAAATGACCGCTGAAAATTCAGCTTTGCCATCACAGGTGTCATGTTGGGTGGGGTCTAATGAGCACACAAAGACGAGGGCCCGGTTTCACAGACAGGGCTTATCTTAAACCAGGATTAGGCCTTAGTTCATTTAGGATACTTAAGTATCTTTTATAAACGTACACTAGAAAAAAACCTTACTGGTGTGCATCTTGGGACAAAACAATGACACTGACATATTTTAAGATATGTCAGTACAAGTTGCTTTCAGTTAAAACAGCTCAAACATGCAGTTTAGTCTAGGACTAACTTAAAGGCCTTTGCACACTGAGTCCGAAATTCGCATGCAAAATTTTCGCACATTAAAAAATAAATTCGACCTCACGTTGTGTGAATCACGTTTACACACTGCCTCCAAAACTTTCGTCCGTCATAAAAATATTCGGATCAGGTTCGATTTTCTGCGTTTTTTGCATCCGTGGCACGCATTTTGAGAGACGTTTTGACAATTCAGAGCCACCGTACGCGAACGCCAAAATCCAGAATGCCAGCTGACAAGTTGATCCACCGTCGTCTACAGCACAAAGCAGTAGCACTGTATGACAAACAAAGTGCGGAATACAAAGAGACAGAATATAAAGTCAGATTGTGCCAGTAGCAAAGCATCAAACTGAGCCACTGACATCCTGAAGTAAACTTTGAAACGCTCGGGATAATCACGCAGCTCCTTGATGAGGTGGAACTCTCCTTTCTCTCTTTGCAATCTCGGGATTGGATGGACCCAATATTTCCTCTTTCCTTTTCTCTTTTTGAGAAGAGAGAGGACAACTAAATCGTGCTCACTGCTTGAAGACTTTGTAGAGACACTTTGTATTGTTTTGCGATTTTTTTCGCAGCGGATTCATTAATATGCATCGGACTCAGTGTGCAAGGTTTCTGTGCGTGACGAATTTTTAGGATCACGAATACGAAAAAACGCATGCGAAAATTTCGGACTCAGTGTGCAAAGGCCTTAAGCCTTGTCTGTGAAACCAGGGGGAGGAGTACTAAACAGTCTTTGATAATTAATCCACTATATCACAGGTGAGAGAAACTCAGGAAATAGAATAACACAACCATTTTGCCATAAACGAAACAGGACAAATGAACAAATTAATCTGAGGGCTTAAATACAAGGGAGAGTAATCAACATAAACCAGAACATGTGCATAAATGAAGTTAACACACATAGAGACTAACTAGGGAACAAAGGCAAACAGAAACAGGCAGAACCAAACTAAAACACACTGAAACTAAACAGAACTTAAACATAAATATTACAATATGAATAAATTACGTTTAATATATTATGTTTAAAATATATTAAAAAAGAAAACAGTTTATTAGTTTTTAATTTTAATGACTGTAAGGTCTGCAGTGCTGAAGAAACTTGTCTATATTGCTTTTATAAAATGAAATGTGTCTGACTGGGGTCTGAACACAGTAAATGCTGCATTACAGATCACTTACTACCAGTATTGGGGAAAGTTACTTTTAAAAGCAATGCGTTAAATATGTTACTCCCTAAAAAGTTGCAAATTCTGCAAATTCTGGGGAAAGTAATGTGTTATGTTACTTTTGCGTTACTTTTTCTCACCTGGGCTGGGCTTACCTTTTTGTTTTTTTAAAAACAAAACAGTAAAAGTTATATTTTTGGCAAATGTAAAGGCCCTTTCACAACAAAAGTGAAATGAATAAGCCTTAAGCTGAAGGAAATTCACACCTGTACAGTAGAGGGCACAGCTCAAACAAACCTTTCAGCTGTGCTGCCATTCTGGATAAGAACACAGGAGAAGAAAGTTCAACACTTGTACTTCAGCAATAAAAAATAAATAAATAAATAAATATAAATGTGATGTTTATCTAAAGTGATTTTTGCTTATTGGTATGGTTGAACTGGATCATTGAAGGTCAGCAGCAAAGACATTGGTAAATTATATTTGTATATTTTTAAATATATTTAATTATTGGAGGTTAGCATAATGTTCTGAGTCTGCATTGCTCTGTTTTTATTAATTTTGAGGAATTCTGAATCTTTTTTTTTTTTTTTTGTGCAAGTGAGATGAGTAAATGCATGCTCACATTTAGTCTAGAACTACAATAACTATCATATTTAAACACAATGCCTCTGCACCTTATTTCTATCAACATGGGGACAGGAGAGGTGTCAGTCAATACGTATGTAAGTGGTAAGTAACTTGCATTATTTGAAAAAGTAACTAAGATATTTTGTTGTAAATGTAAAAGTAATGCCTTACATTGCTCGTTACTCGTTAATTGAGAAACGTAATCTGATTACATAACTCATGTTACTTGTAATGTGTTACCCCCAACACTGCCAACTACCATCGTTTTACTGTCAGTTTAAATAAAAGTTCTTGCCGTGTCACTAAACTATATTAATGGGACCGGACACTGTTATCGCTGTTTGTCATATTCAAAGACTCAAAGTAAAGTGATTTGTGGGACGGCTCACACTCTGTTAGGTACGTACGTAAAGGTGCATATGTCTACTGCAAGGCAAGTGTAGCAAGTCAGGCGTGTACTGTGAATACAGCCGCCCCACCTGTAATTTAATTCACCTGCTTTCCCTTTCTTCCTCTAACCCACGCCCCGCTCCATGCATCTCTCCAGCGGATGATAAACCATGGCAGATATTTGTTTGAGTCTTGTTTGAGTCTTGCGTTGCCCCATTATCTCCGCATAAGCTAAATGCTAAATTATATTTGCCATTTTGTTTATACTGACATCGGACATAAATCAAGCCCCCCGGCGCGCGTTTCTCCCCCCTTTTCACACCTCTCTTTAGCACACGAGTTACAGCGAGGAGACGACATAAAAAATTCATTATTCTTAGCAGTGTAATGGGCACAAGAGAGATATGACTCTCGAGGATGTAAGGGGGGGCGTGGGGAAAGCAAAGGATGTAATGATGAACAATACAAAATGTAATATGGACCAAGTAGCTGCCCCATTTAATTTGTCCCACCAAAGGCTATGGTGGTTTTGCATGTCATGCAAAAGAGGTGGAGATAGTAAGAAGAGCGGAGACAGATGAGGAAAATTTATCAAAAAGCAAACACATAAAAATTGGTACATGGTGTACTTTAATCCTGAATTGAACACAAGACAATCAGAAAAAAGGAAATGATAAGTAAAACATGAAACATGAAAAAGAGAGTTTAAAAGATTAGAAATACATACTCTAAGAGTAGTGGAAACTGCTGAGGGAATCTCCCGTAAAGAGAGCTATACAGAACCCGTGAGGGAACACAAACACTCACAAACAAACATACACACTTACATAGACTTTGATTTTATATAAAAACAAAAATTCTGAATTTCTGAAATTGAAATTTCTCTGTCAATACAAAAAAAAAAAAAAAATGTAATTTCAACTTTATGTCATAATTAGCCGTGTTTCCACTGCTAGTGCATGCCAGGGCCAGTCGTGTTTTCACGGTCACTTCCGGGCTTGATTATGCCTTGTTGGGGTTTCCTCATGGCCAACGGCCAGGGTTTTTTGGCCCGCCGAATACCATGGTCCAAAGTGGGCCAGCTCGGGCTTGAGGGAGTGGTTACGAACAAAGGCTGGATGATTTCAAATAGGTTACCAGCTAACAGGAGTAAAGACTTAAAATCGTTTTAGCTCAAAACTCACTTTCAGACAGCAGCGAGTGTCTGAAATAAATTCTTTTTGTGATCTGATGTGGATTCTGATCACTGTATAAGGCAGAAATATTTATATGTGATGCAAAAGACTATGCGCGCTAACCATTACCATAGTAAACATGGTAAATATGACCGCTTGAAGAAATCAGACAAATCATATAGGCTATCACATTTGTGTATTTATTTTATCTGTCAGTAATTATGTCTCGTCTCTTCATATTGGACTGTCTGATGTCCATATTTAGCTCCGCATATGTCATAAAATAAAGCAACTCAGGTTTATCGGGAGCATCCTCTTCTCTGACTGAAAATATAATTGTATTGGGACTGTCACTGGAGAGAGTGTTAAAGCTCCTCAGGTCGTATTTTTGGTGGAAAATTTGTAGAAGTTATTCTTTCATGTGATGCAAACAAATGACTACAAATAAACAGAAACAGTCGTGACTGAATAAGTATGTGTCCTCTTTCTTTTGTGAAATAACGATAAATACCACTTTATTTCTGTGACAAATGTGCAATCTAGACACAAATAAATTCATTATGATCAATGTATTACTTATTATTGTAAATCTGTGGTAGAACATTGATGCTTGGGTTTTTAAATCTTTAAGTAAACAACAAAAATGCCAACAAACGGCCACTTTTATCATGCTCGTTTTGCGATCTCGCTAGTTTCCAGTGATTTCTTTCTGATTAGTTTTCTGAAAAAACATCACAGGTTACGTATGTAACCATGGTTCCCTGAGAACAGGGAACGAGACACTGCGTCCTAGAACGCATATGGGGAAACGCCCTCACGTGACAGGTTTCTGAAGTGAAAGTGGAATCACGCCAATCCTATTGGCCGGCGACAGCCTATGACGTCATACTAGTGCAACCAGACAGTGTATAAAGGGCGCCTAGGAAACATGACATCCGCTATTCATCTGAAGTGACTGTAGCAGGCAGCCCAGAAGCATGGCAGGGAGACGCAGTGTCTCGTTCCCTGTTCTCAGGGAACCATGGTTACATACGTAACCTGAGACGTTCCCTTTCGAAAGGGAACTCGCACTGCGTCCTAGAAAGCATATGGGGAATGGAATACCCACGCCGCCATGCTGAGGGGAGTGCATGCCAAAAAATGGCTGAGAAGAGAGCCAAGCACTCATCCCCTGGTCACAGGCTGTCAGTGACATAACTCCCTACGACCACCGCCCAAGCTAAAAAGCCTCAAAGTGGCCTCCACATAGTGAAAGCCTACCAAGGCCGCTCAAAGACTTGGGACCAACAACCTCAAAGAAGGGGTCCCTTTAAGGGATAATGGCCAGAGTACCGCAAAGACTCTGGCCCGTCACTACTAGGGGGACAAAAAGTCAACCCTGAAGGCCACCAGGGAGGCCGAACCGGCCCAGAGAAGGGCTAGTCGGGCCAACAACCTGTCTGAAAGAACAGAATCTCCGCAAACTTCCACAAAGAGGAAGAAACCTTGTGAGAAGAACTGCAAAAAAGGCAGTAACAACTCACCAGACCAGAGATGGGCATCCCTGGGAGTAGAGCTCAGCAAATAGCCAGGAACCCTGAAAGAGGGGAGCAGTCTACTCAACCTAGGATCTACAGAGTGAAAGAGAAACACTCTGGAGGCGGGGTACTCTAGCTAAGCCAGCAACCCTTCAATGAGGGGGGCACAACATAACGCTACCAGAATGGCAAGAAGGCCTCAAGCAGGGCCTACTTCTCCCAGGAAACACAGCCGCGGGCCCGAGTTGCCAATGCTAAAGCTCTAGAGGAGTGAATTTCAGAACCAGTGAGGGAGAAAGAACGCATTCGACTTGAGCAGTGTAGGTGTAAAGCATGCATGGGGCATAGAGCTTGAAATAGAAAAAGGGATTCAAAGGATCCTAAGAGACTCAAAGGAGCTGGCTCCATATTAATAGTGGCCTCCACAGGAAAGAAGCAAAGGAGGCCAAGCATTTAAACAAACACTTGAAACAATCAAGGGGCCACTTGCAATGAGACTACCAAGCTCAGAGAGCGGAGGCTTCAGCCAAAAAGGGCACTCTTTAAAATGAGAGGAAGCCTGCAACGCAAACAGCGACCACAGGGAGGCTAAATAAAAAAAGCTCACTGCTTGTCACTGAGCTAATGCTAAACACCTGGGAACACATACTCAGACATTGCTAAAATACAGTAGCAATAGAGCAAAGAAATAAAGAAGAGGAGGCCACAGGGCCTACTACTCGCATTGTTAGCCTAATGCAGAAGGCGGGCCCCCGACCAGAAGCAACCCTGATGAGAGGGGAGGCAAACATGAACTGAGCGACTAGCAAGGGAGGCTAAAAAGAAGCAGCCAACACCAACTGCTAAAATAGTCAGAACAGGCTGACAACGTCTGCCTAGGTCGGGACAGAGGCGGCCCCAGAGGAGGGCTGACCTCTGAACATGACTTCACTGAGGCTCAGTGGAGGCTAAAACCCAAAGTAAATACACGAAACTTGGGCGCCTACCAGGAGAAAAATTCTAATTACAGAAAAACACTAGCACTCAGCGGGGCAGTGGTTTGAACCTAGCGACTCTACGAAGAGGAGGCTGAAAAATATAAAAACCCAAGGTGGCCAAATGGCCAACACAGGAGGGAGAAACAGCCCGAAGCTCAGGGAGAGGAGGCCCCTAAAAAATTATAATAAAGAGGGCCAGCACACTCAGGAATGTCAAGGCGGCCTAAGAAAAAGCCAGACGCTTAAGACAACACCAAGCTGGACTGAGCGAAAAACCACCACCCAACAGGTCATGTTAGGAACTGGAGCTCAAGGAAGTGGAGGTTCAAATAGAACCGCATCGCTGCAACCTAAAGGAAGAGGCTGAAACAGGCCAGAAGGCCTACACAAAAAGAACTAAACTGAAAACTCAACCTGTATAGGAGGCTTCAGAAGTAAAAGGCAGCTAGATGATAAAATAGCTTGCCATACTATAAATCCGTTCTAAGAAAATACTTGCTAGAAACTTCAACAAACTCTGAAAGAGAGGAAGCAAATAGCAAGGATGTTGAAAAGACAGCCTTCCATAGAGCTCCAGGGCCCTAGCCCCAAAGAAAAGAAATAAAAAGTACAAAATAAAAGCCCCGCCAGCCTAGAGCAGCGAGCCGCGGTCACTGCAAAATAAGAAAATCCCATATCGGGGCAGTGACCTGCAAAGCTCACCCAAGACCAACAAGAGTAGAGGCTGAATGTAAAATTAGCCTGCCATACTCTAGCAGTCTAAAAACGGCTGTGCTCGAATCAAGCACTAAGCCGGACCCTCAGAAGGAGTTCCAGAATGTGAACAAACTCACCATCGGGCCCAGGCATCAGGCCTGATGTCAGAGCGTATGCAGGGAAGATGGAAGGGTACAGGGGGATAGGAGAAAAAGGAGGAGAGGGAGATGGAAAACCCCTCATGAGAGAGGGAACACTCAGCGGCGCTCAGCACGCCAGCTTTGTATCACCTCTCTCAGATCCCGCTTTTTGTTCCTGGCATCGCGCCTTCTCTGAGACCTGCTCCTTTGAGGAGGAGGTGCTCGAGCGGCAACACTAGACCTCTGGCCCTGCCTATGATCCTCAGACCATGACGGGCCAGGTCCCCCTGGCTGCCTGGGTGCAGATTCGGACCGGCGCGGTATACAGGACTTAAATGCTGCTGAGAGCGCCCTCGCCTCCCTAAACTTCCCGACCACCGCCTCGACGGAAGTCCCGAAAAGTTCAAGCAGCAAGACCGGCGCATTGAAGAGAAAACCCTTCTCTTTCTCCCCGATGTCAGCCAGGTTCACCCACAGGTGTCTCTCCGTTGCCACCATCGCCGCCATCGATCGACTGATTGCGGCAGCAGTTTGTTTGGTGGCATGTAGAGCCAGGTCTGTGGTGCGGCGCAGCTCAGCCACCGCATCAGGGGAAAGACCCTGGCCCTGGTCCAAATCTTTCAGCAGGTCGGCCTGATATGCTTGAAGCACTGCCATAGTATGCAGTGCAGCACCAGCCTGACCTGCAGGCACGTATGCCCTGCCATTCAACCGCGAAGTTGTTTTTAACGGTCTAGTAGGCAGGGCCGGAGCCTTCAATGATGAAGCTCCACCACCAACGAGATAGTTCGCGAACGTCTCGTTGATAGGGGGCATCGCCGCATATCCGTGCTCTCGTATTCCCTCGACATTGGCATAGTTTGCCTGCCCAGACCGATGAATACGGGCCGAATAAGGGTTTTTCCATGCCTTCTCGATCTCAGAATGGAGATCGGGAAGGAATGGAAGGCTCACGGGAGTTGGAGGAGTATGGCCAGAAAGAAAGCGTTCGTCTAGCCTCCCACGAACCACTTCTTCCCGAGCGCGCGCCCACGGCAGTTTAAATCTGCCCGAGGCACGCTCCATAACATCCAATAACTCAACATACGCGGGGCAGGATGGTCACGCGGGCTCAGATGCAACACTCTCACTGCCCCTCCACAACCAACATCTGCTCTTCAGTATGGCTTGGAGCCAAAAGAGCACTGTCTGCTGAACAGAGAAATGGCATCCTCATCGAGCAGATCGCTCTCGTGAGCCGCCGAATCGCGCGAGAGAGAAACGCCTTTCTCAAACTTTTCAGCGAGCTCCACCTGCGAGCCCCATGACTTGAGTCTCCTCTCGGCCTCAGCACGAGCAGGACCCGAGCCACTAGGTGCAGATGCCTGTCCCTCTTCCCTTGAGAAGATTGAGAGGCGAGAGCAGAGCGTCCGCATAGGCAGACGCTCACAATGAACACAAACAGATCCCTCGAGAACTGATCGCGCATGCTCCTCACCCAGGCAGTGTACGCACAAGTCGTGTGTGTCATCAGGTGTCAGATATCTCGGACACGGATCGGCACAACACTTGAAACGCTTCTCAGACATGATAAGAAAGGTTCTTACCTTGCAACAATCACAACAGACAAAACAGTCACTGAAGACGAAAAGAGGATGTCATGTTTCCTAGGCGCCCTTTATATACTGTCTGGTCGCACTAGTATGACGTCATAGGCTGTCGCCGGCCAATAGGATTGGCGTGATTCCACTTTCACTTCAGACACCTGTCATGTGAGGGCGTTTCCCCATATGCGTTCTAGGACGCAGTGCGAGTTCCCTTTCGAAAGGGAACTTCCATTTGTTGGTGAAATGATGGGTTTGTGTGACGTTGTTCCAGAGAGGTGTGTTACGGGCGGGTTTTAGTAAAGTGCTGCGGAGCTTCTGGCCCGACGATGGAAAAGTGGCTATTGTGACTTCATATCTCACAAAGTGACTTTTTATCTTGAAAAAGGTAACATCTTCATACGAGTTTTCACCCAGTGTACAAAAGCAACAAAAATGTTCCTCATTTTGGCGTTGATGTGGGGTATTGTTGCGCTACATGTGACAGCTTGCAGAACAGCTGTGAGAGAGAGGAGTTTGTTACATCTTCTCTGAGAGGGCCTGATGAGCAGTTTTAGAGGAATCATGCACTAACAGGCTGCCATGTCTGTCTCTGTGTCTGACGCATTCATTAGCATGTCTCTTGACAGTGTGTTCACCCAATCTTTGATCTCTGACACAGAACTACAGATCATCTGAGAGATGTATGGATCACATCCCATGGAAACAGCTAACACACCATGTACTGCAATACCGCTAGACCAGACATGGACACTTTAAGGCATAGCAAGGAAACACTACAGATGAATAGGGTAAACATTTTAACAGATATCACCTTATTTTCCCCAGCTGATTAATCACATTACATTAAGATAACTGTTTTGTATTACAGGTTTTCTGAAATGTTGTGTTTATATATGCAAATTACTTATTATCTAATTAAATATGCACTAATTTGCACCACAGAACACTGGATAAAGTCAGGTTAAAAATTCTTGTTTCATGTTGTTAACATATTAGAGTTAAAGGTTTTTACAGAAGAGATTTTGGATATCTCTTTTTATCTCTCCATAAAAAATACTGTCAAGGTTGATGTATGTAACTAATGCTGAAGTAGACATTTCGGGCTCATTTTGAGAAAACATGTTTTACAAATATGTTGAACTGTAATTGAAATCTACAGATACAAATAGATAAAGTGTAATAAAATAAATCACTTTAAATGTGTATTTTGGGTGTTTTCATAGCAATAGCCTGAATGACAAGTTATGGAAGCAAAACATTACATTAGAATGGGATAGAAGGCAAAAGACATTAATGGGAATAGACATAAATAAAGTTTTTGCGAGTGTTTGTGTTTACTCACACATGTAGTGGCGGTACCGGCGAGGGTTCGTAGATGTACCGGCCTTGTGTGTGTCTATCATCAATTGGTACCGGATGATGAAAAGCAGGAAAGAACTGAGGTGTAGCTGTAAAAAGAAGAAGAGAGATTATTAAAAATGAATTGTGATTAAATGTTTAAACAAAAGAACCATGTTACACAGTAATTTGTTTCATAAGGGTGCATTCACAGATTTGTTTTTATAAACCAACATAAGTACACTAACGCCAAAAAATCCACAAATTTGTGTGCAGCATCATCACAAAAACACACAGTTGCTTCAAGGCTAATCAGTAACAAAAACCTTTTGTGATAAGATATCCTGTATAGTATGTCCCATATGTGCTTTTGTTTACATAGTGCAGTGTTGGATTGTGTGCTCTGCATTTCAACAAGCTTCAAAAAATGATTCGTCACAACAGTCAGAGAGAAATGGGAAGACTTTATAAAATCCAGAGATAAAACATTAAAACACTGGGATAAAATCTGATCACAAACACAGTCTATATTTAGACCAGATAGAGGAGGCTTAAAAAAAGTATAATCAGTGTTAAACATCAGCATAAAAATCTTTCAAAGCAACTCAAAATTTGAGTTTGAATCAGTTCAAAAGTGCACCTCTGTTTTAGGTTAAAAAAGAATCTGTAGAAGAATTTGTAAGACCTGAAAATGTGATCCGGTTCCCTGAACAGGGAATGAGATACTGTGCCATGGTGTGGATGCTATTGGAATGCATCCTGTGGAACTGGTGTCTAAAGCATGTGTGCAAACATTACAATTCTATTGGGTAATGTAAGTTCAGTGACATAGTGTGGCATGTCAGCGAGATCATGAAGGGCATCTAAAATCACCTTGAAAATTCTATTTCATGAAATAAAGGTGAATCTGTAATTTCTTTACAAGATACACTGTGTTATTTCATCAGTCAATCGTGAAAGTCTGGTGGTTGAAAGCTTCTGGCAACATTAAATCCAGAAGAGAAGACAAATTTAGAGAAAGAGCAAGTATATTCATGAGTGCACAGGACAAAATTTTGTGTGCGCACACATAAAATCTGAGCGAGCAGAGCCATGAGACAGTTAAGACCACTGTATATTTGAAAGCGCGCATCCAGTTTTGTGCTAGAGTGAAGGAAATCCGCCTGCGAGCGGAGAGATTCATTACATGGATGCACTCTCGTATTACGGTAATGCCTCTCGACATTTGTCATTAAAGTGATAAACGGCCTCAAATAAACTATAAAAAAGAGATCAAAATTTTGTCTGAAAGATGCACTAGTTGTTTTTGTTGGTTAAAATGAATAGAGAATATCTTGTGTTTTTCAGTGAGTGCTCGACCATGGCGATTGGCGCCTATGATTAGGGGTGTAACGGTTCTTGGTAAAAAATCTAACCGTACCATTCTCCACCCACGGTTCGGCACACACTTGCACTGGGGTATAACTTAAATCTGGTCATGTATTTATAATATGATTTAACCTGGCATACACATAACACATTATCTACTTAATTCAAATCATGTAAATTGTTAGGCTGCATAAATTAGGTCAGCCGGAACCGGGAACACTTCCCATAACACCTGATGTACTTGCTACAGCATAAGAAGAATTTTCTATTATCATTGTGAAGCTGCTTTGAAACAATTTGTATTGTGAAAAGCGCTATATAAATGAAGATGACTTGACTTGACTAATGTATATTTCTATCAATGGATACGCATTCTGGTTTCCCAATACATTACAACAACAGCCATAATAATAATAAAAAAAAAATAAAAAAAAACGTGGACAAAACTGTCTCTTTATAGAGTGCCGTATGCTCTGTATGACCAGTCATTTATGCCGTCATCACCCGAATGATGATAGCGTGCGAGCAGAGGACAGACCTGAACAGCACATGTTGCTATCTATGTTTAAACTAAACTCATTTAAGCCTTGCCAATTTAAACATTCAAGAGCCATTCAGACAACATTAAACACTGCCATTAAACATTCAGATTTATTTGACAGCAGTCCTTTTTTCCCTGAACATATCGAAACCGTGACTCAAAAACCGTGATACAAACCGAACCGTGAATAATTTGAATCTTTACACCCCTAATATATATATGTGTGTGTGTGTCTGTGTGTGTGTGTGTGTGCATGTTTTTGTGATTTATGAGGACATAAATTTGTATAATGACTTGGGTATTACACTAGTATTACGACGTAAACATGAAATATGAGGACATTTCATGAGTCCTCATATATAAATAGCTTTAAAAACATACTAAACAATGTTTTATTAAAAATGTAAAAATGCTGAATATTTCCTGTGATGGGTAGGTTTAGGAGTAGGGGTAGTGTAGGGGGATAGAATGTACAGTTTGTACGGTATGAAAACCATTACGCCTATGGAATGTCCTCACTTTGATAGCAAAATAAACCTGTGTGTGTGTGTGTGTGTGTGTGTATGTATGTATGTATATATAATTGGTAATATATAAAACAGAGTTAATATAGAGAGAAGCAGATCTGTTTTTAGCTTGAAAACATCTGGCATCCTCGTGCCAAGGTGTTTAAGAGCTGTGCCCAGAGACCAATGGCCAACATCTGGGCCTAATGTCGCACCATGCCGTGAGCTCCTCACATTTGTAAAGCCCTGCTTTACCTCATTCCTCATCTATTAGGGGCTGTTAGCGTTTCATACACAATGTGACGGCACTCAGAAAGCTAAAGGGTGAAACTGCAAGTACTGCAGCTCTCATTCACTAGTCCTTGAGAAAATCACATCTGATCAGATCAAAAAGTCCAGAAAGCCAGAAAGAATTTGACACTGGATCCAAATGTGTTTTTGAGGGCTATTTCTTGTCCTTAAATGAAAAGAACATAGAAAGAAATCAAACAGGGAAGCAGAAAGAATTCATGACCAGCTGCATGCAGGGAAACACATACAAACAGAAATTATAAAAAATTTGTTATCAAATCATTACAAATTTAAAACAACAAAACAGAACAATACAGTGATATCTTCCAAAGAGTCCAGATTTTCCCATAAAAATCTGCATTCACATTGCCAAAACATTGCTATACAGTTGCTAAGAGTATTTTTTTTTTTAGGAAAATTTTAGTGTAATTACAACCTTTCTATCCCTACCTCTCTCTTTGTTCTTCCTTTATCAAGCCACAAAACATTTACTCTCCATATGCTGTACAGCACTCCAGTAAACCTTCAACTCTCTCTCTCATCGCTATCTTTCAGCACTCATTTTATTCCCCCTGTTCCTGTCCCATCACTCATAATATTCTGTTCATCCCTCATATCAACACATATCTTTCCCTTGCTCCTCAAAAGTTGTATGTTCCCAAATTCAGCTTCCTCCACTCCATCAGTAGCTCATTTCAGAGTTGCTCTGCACTCTGTCAACCCTCCTCTCCCACGTTCCTCTCTGCTCCTTCATCAATTTCTTCTTCCTCTCCTGTATCAACCCCACCATCTTTCCACACCAATTCTTTTACTTTTTCTTGTTCCTTTTATCAGGTGTGTCTTTGCAGTTTACTCTTTCTCTCCTATCAGCCTCACTCATATGCAAGTGATACTTGTTAGGGGCACCTTTAGCTGATATAATGAAAAATCTGTTTCATCCATGATAAAAATCTGGAATTAAAATTTGATCATGGTTTTGATCATGGTCAACCTTTAAGTGAATTTTTTACATTGTCTGCCTATTGTTGATAATATAACAACGTAGCTAGCAGTAAAGTAACTTGAAAACCACAATTGTTTTCTAAAATGCATTGTGTGATGGTAATAACAGAAGAATTGGTGACAACAATTATTTTTTAAATAATTCTACACATAAATAAATAGAATAGGCATAAATTTAATACAAATTCTTAAGTTCTTTGTTATTTTCTTTTAAAAAGTTTTGTAATTTTAAGAAACTTTCAATTAATTCTTTGTTCAAAAAAATTCTAGGTAGGGGACAAATAAAATAAACATTAAAAATGAGAGATAATGAGAACTAATGAGAGAAGTATATAATATAATACAAATTCTTAAGTTCTTAGTAATATTCATTTAAAAGTTTAGCAATTTTAAGAAACTTCATAAATTTATTTTTAAAAATTAACATTTAAAAAATGTTTAAAATGTTAAAAATTCTCAACAAAAATTCAATATTACATAATGAAGTAAAAGGGATTTTAGGATTATATTAGCTTTATATAACCCTAATTCCTGTAAAATCATTTAAGAGAAAATGGGAAAAGGAAATCAGAATCAGATGAAATCAGAGGAAAAGGGAAAAGGAAATCAAAATTCACATCTGACGCTTTTTATTAATTTTTTTCCTGTTCTTTCCCACAACCCATTGAAATGAACTGCTCTCTCTTTCCTTCCCCCTCTCTCTCACTCTGCATGAGCAACAGATGTATATTCGACTCTCACTCTGTTGTTTACATTCAAAAGTCTGTATCTAAATAGAGTTTCCCGTCACCTTCTTTTTCCTAGCCTATGCATTCCATTTCAAAAGAAAGCATGATATATAATGTTATCTGTCCATGAGAGAACAAAAGCAAACAGTTTAGAGAGAACAAAAAAAAAAGGAATATATAACTCCAGTAATCCATATCCTTCTTTTTTTTTCTGAAGAGAACTACACTGCTACACTTAGTAAAGGCCTGAATTGTGCATTTATAAATTGGTTGTTATTAAATAAAGCTGCACATCTGCATAAAAAGTATGAGAAAGTTACATACCCTGTCCTCTAAAAACCTTCACTGCAAAACATAATCTTGAAAAAAAGAAAAAAAAAAAAAAAGGTCAAATGACTTTCAGCGTGGCTGCCAAACAAAGTCTGTAAAATAAAATATCATAATTTAAATAAAGTGCAAAACACTCTTACAGAAAAAAAAACACTGTTGTTTTACAGGTATATCCTGAATTGTTACTAACAAAACACATTCACTGTAAAATGTGAATCACTTGCATTTAACCAGAAAGAGCACACATGAATGAATTAATGTAACTATACGTTACTGCCTTTGAATTAAAGCAACATGCAGCAAAACACCAATGTTTTTTCAATAAGAACCTTTGTATAAAATAAATAAAGTCTAGACTGTAATAAGTGAAGATGCTGAGATCTGTTATTGTTTAATGTTCTGTTGTTGCCAGTCATTTGAATCAAATCAGGAAATACCTGTAAAATAACAGTATTTTTAACAGTTTTTTGCACTTTATTTAAATTAGGATATCTTACTTTAATTAAGTGAAGATATTTGATTGTAGTAATTCAGGAATTACCTGTAAAATAACAGCGTTTCTCGGTTTATGTAAATTAGGATATTTTACTTTAATTCTACAGGTTTTTTGGCTGCCATTCATTTGACCGTTTTATCATTTAACTGTTTTGTTACTGTTTAATTAGGGCCCGAGCACCAATGGTGTGAGGACCCTATTGGAATTGCTCAGCCAAATATTCTTCTTCTCCAAAATGAATCGCATTTTTGAGGGCCTAAACATGCTCGAAAACTCATGAAACTTTGCACACGCTTCAGAAGTGGTGAAAATTTACATCTGATGTGGGTTTCAGAATTGGGCGTGGCAAAATGGCTCGATAGCGCTACCTACAAAATTTCAATTAAGCGCCATTCGTGCTACGTTTCACGTACAGTTATGAAATTCGGTAGACAGATGTAACAGCCCAATACCTACAAAAAAGCCCCCGGGTGCAAAATCTGAAAACCCAACAGGAAGTGAGATATTTTGAATTACCTCAGCAAAATTTTGGCAGTTTTTGCCATTTCCACATGTTGTACTTTAACGAACTCCTCCTAGAGCTTTAATCAGATCAACATCGTATTTGGTCAGTCTAATCTAAAGGCCTTTGTGACATTAAATTGCGAAGATCTAGAGTTTTCGCAGAAGGGCATGTCCGTGGCGGCCTGACAAAGTTTGATGTTTCGCCATGAAACAGGAAGTTGTTGTAACTCTGGCATACAATGTCCGATCTGCCCCAAACTTCACATGTTTTATTAGAGTCCTGGTCTGAAGACATCTACATGGCAATATTCAGTTACAGTCAATGCGCCACGTGTGGTTAACAGGAAATTACATGTTTTACACTGTGATTAACTCCTCACAGAGATTTAACCAGAAGCACATCATATATGGCCAGTCTAGTCTTAAGGCCTTTGCAATGTTAAATTGCAAAGATCTTGAGTTTTTGTTTAAAGGGCGTGTCCGTGGCGACTGACAAAGTCTGATGTTTTGCCATGAAAGGGGAATCACATTTTTGAGGGCCTAAACATGCTTGAAAACTCATTAAACTTTGCAGATGCGTCAGAAGTGGTGAAAATTTACGTCCGATATGGGTTTCAGAATTAGGTGGCAAAATGGCTCGATAGCGACACCTACAAAACTTCAACGAAGTGCCCCTGACCCTACGTTTCACATACAGGTATGAAATTCGGTCAGCCCAATACCTACAAAAAAGTTTCTTGGAGCAAAATCTGAAAACCAAAAGGAAGTCAGATATTTTGAATTTTCTTTGCAAAATTTGTGCAGTTTTTACCATTTCCAGACACTGTACTTTAACAAACTCCTCCAAGAGCTTTAATCAGATCAACATCATATTTGGTAGGTCTAATCTAAAGGCCTTTGTGACACTAAATTGCGAAGATCTAGACTTTTCACCAAAGGGCGTGTCCGTGGCGGCCTGAACAAAGTTCGATGTTTTGCCATGAAACAGGAAGTTGTTGTAACTTGGGTATACAATGTTGGATCTGCCTCAAACTTCACGTTTTATTAGAGTCCTGGCCTGAAGACATCTATATGCCAATATTCAGTTACAGTCATAGCGCCACCTGCCAGCAGGAAATGACGTTTTACACTGTGATTAAGTCCTCACAGAGATTCAAACAGAACCACATCATATATGGTCAGTCTAATAACTTAAGGCTTTAGCCATGTTAAATTGCAAAGATCTTGTGTTTTCGCTGAACCGCATGTCCATGGCAGCCTGACAAAGTCTGATGTTTCGCCATGAAAGAGGAATCTGTTGTAACTCAGGCGTACAATGTCCGATCTGCCCCAAACTTCACATGTGATAAGAGTCCTGGCTTAAAGACATCTATATGCCAATATTCAGTTAGTCATATCACCACCTGCTGGCAAAAGGAAATGGTATGCTTTACACTTTAATTCACTCCCAGAAACACATTTCAATATGCCACGAAGTACCAAGCATACTAGAAACACCTTAAATCATGCAGCACTTGGCTAAGTGATAATGAATGCGAATAACGCCACAAAACAGGAAGTTGTAGTAACTCAGGTATACAATGTCCGATCTGCTCCAAACTTCACGTTTGATAATAGTCCTGGCCTGAAGACATTTACATTGCAATATTCAGTTACAGTCAAAGCACCACCTGTTGGCAGCAGGAAGTGTGGCAATTTGAAATGACTTGGCCATAATTTCTCCTGTATTTACTCGCTTACATGCATCTCGCCCACTGTTCACTGTTTTCCTGATGCCAACGGGTGGCGGTGAGCCCGGGTGTGGCTTGCAGCTTTAATTACTGATTATTTTATATACATTTGTATGTAATTTGAGAAAACAGAAAAAATACTGTATAAAAAAATACAGTAAATTTTCTGTAAAAAAATATGTGAATTACTGTCATTTTTAATTAATGTCATAATACTTAAAATAGCAGCTGAGTTGTTAATTTACATAAATTTTTTGTTTTGAGTATAATTTAAAATGAAAGAAAATTACTGTAAAAACACAGTTATTTTCTGTAAAATTAGGAAAAACTTTTACAGTGTACGATGCCACCTTGTAAAATAAAGAAATAAATAAACAAATAAATAAAGAGAGAGAGAGAGAGAGAGAAAGAGAGACAGAGAGAGAGAAAACACACTTATCTATAGAAGTTTAATTCTCTATCCAGCTTCTTTATCAAGTGAAAAGTAAGTTTCAAATCTTCAATTAGCAGTTTTTAGACAAAATGACAAAACACATTTTATATTTTTTGGTTTTCTTCTAACATAGTAAAAAATAAGCAAGTGAGTCATAATATTTCAAAGACTAAGAGTACAGCTCTTATAAATAGTTAATTAATAAATAAATATAATAAAAAAATATTATTAATTAGGGTACAGATTTTCAAATGTGTGGTACCTTGCTGTAGCACTATAATTCTGCATTTTATAAGTACTTTTATTTATTTATTTTTTATATAGTTTTTGAATTTGCAATGAAGCTACTGTATTGAGATAAATGGCTTTGGTTCTGCAGCCAAAGTAAAACAGGAGGACAACCAGTATTTGGCTAAGAAATGGCCTCTAATCTCTAGTACACCAGTGCATTGCCTCCAAGGAAGTACTTCATCAGGCCTATAGTGACACAAGACTTCCTAGAAAGGGAGCAAATGGAGCACCCTTTCCCAAAGTTACTCATTTAGTTTAAACGTTTTCAAAAGCATGCTGTAAAGTTCGGTCTACCTTTCTCAACAGCCCTGCCTTTGAACTACCACTTTTTGTGGCCATGCATAATGCAGAGGCAATTTTTTACTGTCATTATTTCACACCACATTCATTAGGACGTGATTATAAAGGGTTTTAATGAAAGAGCTGATTAAAGGCAAACTTTGACCAGACTCATTAGTTCTTGATGGAACACAAGCACTCGTTGAACAGAAAAGAGAGTGTGAATATGATCACAATTACAGCTTATTATTTTAGGAGGATGATACGGCCTGAAGCATTTACTAAAATCACTCCCATAATCATTTTATGAAGACTTACTTGTTCTTTCCTTCTCCTGTTCTCTTTCTTGGAGTTTCATTACACTTGCTCTTTGGGGGATTGCTGTAATGTTATGTTAACTCCCTGATTGAGAGGTAATTGTATTGTGACCAACAGATCAGATTGAGAAAACAATAACTGCTTCTTGTGCCACTTAATAAGTCGTAAACAAAACCAAGAAGAGAAAACTTTTAATGATCAACAACGAAACATTACTGACCATCCTCCAAACACCTCTGGGTCAATGATGTAACATTCCCTCAAAAACTAACAAACAAAAAACACACACACATTATAAAATGCAACTATACATACAAATACTTGAATACAACTATGATGAGTATGTTCATTTGTTGGTCAGCATAAACTCAAAAATGTCAGGGTGATACAACTGTCCTGATATCTTATGCCACATTAAAAGAATTATAAGTTCTTGAAAAAAGACCTTGTGGAATATTCCTCTATTAACATTTTTATTATTATTCTTTTTAAAATACAAATAAAATCTTACAAGATCTCACATTCAAGGCTTAAGAAAAAAATGTTATTGCTATTTTTCCAAACCATATGAAACCAGATTGAATACAAAAAAGCACATTTCTGAAAACCTGGCACATGTGTTTTATAATAAAAAAAATAAATAAATGATAAATTGTCAGAGGTGTGTAGAAGATAATTATAAGGAAAGGGAGAGAGGCTGGTGAGTTTGTGAATCAGTAATGTAGAACATATGATGGCTCTGTGCTGTTATTTTGTGTGTGCGCCTTGCACGTAGCCAGATTTCATTACGCCACTTCACTTGCTCATGATCTCACTGCTCAAACACGCTCGCCTGCACAGAGCTGATGACTGAGGGGCCAACTAGCATTAAACCCTGTGAGTTTGTGCAAGTTGTATGTGTCAATGGGAAAGCAAGTGCTTATTTCACTGTACATGTGTGTGCAAACCAGAAAAAAAAAGTATCACAGGCAACTGAACACACCCATGCACACCTGTGCATGCTTGTAAGCAGTTGATAAGCTCATGATGTGAAGCATTCCTTAAGGACATTGAATATTGCGGGCAGTATGCGTCTTGTAAAGCATTCTGAAAACAGGCTGCAGGATCCAGCTGTGTCTGCGTGTAAACACACAAGTGCTGTTGAGTGCTGCTCTGTGGGGGTTGCTGTTGACTTGTGCATTCTGTTTAATTATAGTTCCCGATTGGTGTGATGGTAATGGGCTAATTACAGCTGTATAAATTATCCAAACGTACCAAATGTGTCTGGAATTGAGGTGGTGGAGTGCAGGCATGGGAAACAAAGCAGAAATACAAAGGGAGGGAAGGAAAGAGAGGAGGGATGGACGGATAAATATTTTGGTTGTTAAAATGAGTGTTGTGAGTCGAACTGTAGGTTTCCAGCCCTCTCTGCTGTTCAACACTTAGTTTAAACACTAACAAATTCCACCCACTTGAGAAAAGATTGATTGAGGAAAGAAAGAAAGAAAGAAAGAAAGAAAGAAAGAAAGAAAGAAAGAAAGAAAGAAAGAAAGAAAGAAAGTCAAATTAGACAAATTAGTTCAGACAACCCATCGACAACTAGTCAAGTTTGCAGATATGTAGCTATGCACATCCCTACTGCTTTTTTTGGACACAAAACAAAACAACAGTTTTTTTTTTTGTTTGTTTGTTTTTTAAATCAAATAATATGATAATATTTTGTGATAACATAATTTGGTCAGTCTTGCAAAAGTGACTAAATAAATGTTACTTAATATTTCTATTTCTATCCTGTCCCCTGTATAAATGTAGGAAATATGTAACAAAATGTATGCTGAATTTAGGAATGAAAAATCATGATTATCCATTTGTACAGTCCAGCATCAACTGGAAAAGGAGCGATCAGGAGAAGAGAAGTTGTGGTCTAATTGTGGTTTTATCAAATAAAGTGCCAATCACAGAACAGAATTCTTCTATTCATCCCACAGCGGGATAATTAAGGAGGGCCAGTATGGCAATAACCCCCTGTGCCTCTTTTGAACAAGGGACAGCAAGAGTGAAGAGAGACAAGTCTGCATCAAGGTAATCAGTGTAATCACAATCAGGTCTCAGAGGTAGATAAGGGTCGGCACCTCAGGGCAAATTAAGACCTACCCAACCTGCTCCATTTGTCTTACTCCCCAATTTCTCACTATCTTTTCTCTTCCTATTTCAAAAGTGTTAGCCACTACACTTGCTGACTTTCCCATTTTAAATACATTGTAAATAAAATTAGCTTTGGTTTCAACAGCTGATGCCCTCTGATTCTGCTCCAAAAGAAGATAAATTGGCAAAAAAACTCCCTGTGTTTTCATTTTTCACATTTGTCATTTGTTCTCCTTTGTTTACACATCCACATTCTGCACTTCGCTCCGTCCCTCAGCGAAAACCTGCATCCCTCTTGTCACCCTGAGAGTTATGGCCCCAAAACAAGCAGGAGTTGTAATCCATTTATTCTGTCCCACCAAACAAAAACTTCCCAAATAATCCTCGACAACACAGGTCTCGTCGAGAGACCAGGCCTTAGGAGAGAGAGAAAGTGCAACTTAGACAGTCAGGGAGTGAACATCTCTCTTCCTGTCTCTCGCTGTCTCTCGCTCTCCCTCGTCGCCTCTTTATCAAGCAGGTGGTGCCCAGGGGTGGCTGGCCAGGGCTGGGAGACAAAAGCGTATGTGTGTAAACTTTAAAGCTGATTAACCCGGCCCCACTGCCTTAATGAGTGCGCCGAGTTGCGGGCACCTCAGAGACCTCCGCGCTGAACCCTTCCTGTGCTTCAGACCCAGCCAGTCATCCCACTCCACACACATCAAAGAGCTTCCAGTACAGAGCGGAGAGGAGAGGTGAGGAGAGTGGGGGGATGGTGGGAGACGAGGAGGGGGAGAATGGACAGAGGGATCCCTTATCTCCTCCTGAGAGGGTGCTGCTCTGCAGAGTGAGATTGTCTCGAGCTGCCACCTGTCCCAGCCATCTTTGAAGGCAATGCTAAGCCTGTGATGGGCCTGACCTCCTTCAGCTCCCATTCTTTTATGTTTCTTTTTATTTTCTGCTTAGTCCCCCCCCCCGCCCCTTTCCACGTAGCATTCCTTCCCTCCACCCCTTTCTGTCTTGGCTTTTCTTGTGATTAGTACCCGAGGCAGGCGTGAGTCCCTTATTACCACATACAGATTCATATAATAATTAAAGGATGGAAATTTTATTAGTGCTTTCTCTCCCTTCAAATTCAGGCCTAGGAAAGCACCAAGTGGTGGTTTCACTAACATTAAAGGGGACAGGATTTCCTTGAAAGAAGTGGATACATGCAGTTGTAACATTCCAGAGTTATTACTATGTGACATTTAAAACATATCTTTTATCAGAGTGTCAATTTACACCAAGTGGAAATAGCCCTCCTTGTTGACAAAGGCTATTTACGCTAACCCTGCCCACTATTATTGTATGACAAAGTTACAAAACAAATCATGCTTACAACAGAATCAGTGGCATGTAGAGTAAGACGTGTGGCCTTAGATTTTGATGCAACACAACCGAGTTTGAATCCTCCTTTTACCAAACTCATTCGTCTCCCTTTTCCCATCGCATATCAGCTCAGAGTAGCGTTTAATTTAAAAAAAAATTAAGAAAATATTCGAAAAGTGGAAATAAAGTGCCTAACAGATATTTAACAGTGGGAATAGAGTATTTAACAGGTAGGGTTAGGGGTAGGTGTAGGGGAGGTAATGTCAAGTACATGTAATGTCCCAATAAAGCAGAATCCATTTATGATTTTAATAAATATAATCATATACACTGAATATGTTGTTAATATTCCATACTGTTTTATAATACACTACATTACACTGAGATGCTAATAATATCTGCTACTATTTGCACTAAGTATAAATAGCATCTAACAACTACAGTATTTACACTTAGAGAAAATAGCATCTGTTGCTATTTTTCGAATTTACTGTTAGCCAAAGTCACGTGATTTCAGTAAACAAGGCTTCGTTTACGCAATCCGAACCACTGATTCGAAACAAAAGATTTGTAAAGCTTCGAAGCAGTGTTTTGAAATCGGCCATCACTAGATACAGTTGAAAAGTGGGTTTTTTTTGGTGCACAAAAAGTATTCTCGCTTTATAATATATGAGGGTGAGTAATAAATGACATAATTTTGGGTGAACTAACCCTTTAAGACGTCCATCAAATAAGATGCATATCTTTGATGCTTAGACCCCTATTAATAATAATAATAATACATAGAAAATTATCAAATACATACAGTGCTCAGCGTAATTGAGTACACCCCCTTTGAAAAGTAACATTTTAAACAATATCTCAATGAACACAAAAAAAATTCCAAAATGTTGACAAGACTAAGTTTTATATAACATCTGTTTAACTTATAACATGAAAGTAAGGTTAATAATATAACTTAGAGAACAAAATTTTTAGTTTTACTCAAATTAGGGTGATGCAAAACTGAGTACACCCCACTGAAAGTCTCTAGACAAAAGCTAAATTTCAGACTACAAATGTCTAATTTAACAAGAATTCAACCACAGGTGTGTCTAATTATTCATTACACAGGTGTCTAGCAGACAGTTGACTATAAAAGGGTGTTAAAACCCCTTCCCATTTCATGCTGTCAGCAATGGCACCACATAGAAGAGAAATGTCACAAGACCTGAGAAAGAAAACAATTTCTTTACACCAAAAAGGTGAAGGCTACAAGAAGATCAGCAAAGCTTCACTTATCAGTCAGAATACTGTAGCAAAAGTGATACAAAAATTTAAAAAAGATGGAACTGCAACCATCTCACAGAGACGTCCAGGTCGTCCACTGAAGTTAACACCTCGACAGGAGCATCTTCTGGTGAGAAGGGCTGAAGAAAATCGGCATGCAAGTTCACTGCAGTTATCTAAAGAAGTAGAAAGCCAAACTGGGGTGACTATTTCCCGTGACACAATACTGCTGTTACATGTTCACTGATGTTTTCCTTAGTTTGACCTAGTTTTCCCCATTCTGTTTAATTAGTAATTTCATTCACCTGTTCCCCGTTAATTATCTTGTTAAGTTCCCTTGTCACATGTATATATTCCCTGTGTTTTCCCTCATTCCTCGTCCGTTCTCGTTTATGCGTTGATGTTTTGATGTGTATATTGAGTTCCTGTGATTAAATTCTCCTTCGTCACGTAACAGAAGAACGGACCAAAACAGTTTTTGCGGCGTTTTCTTTTCTTTTTGTTTTTTTCCCCCCCTCCTCCTGTCACTATGGACCCTGCAGTAGCCCTTCTATACCTGGAGCAGAGGGACCGCTTTGCCACCAGCCCCACTCCACTGCCAGAGGCCAGTCAGCCACCACCGACGAAAGACGCGACGGAGATGTTTCACGTGCCCACCGCAGACCGAGGAGTCCAGCCTGCCGCGATGGATGAGCCAGGATCAAGGACAAGGTCGGACGGTACCATCGCCCCAGAGCCCGCCTCACAGCAAGGTTCTGACCAGGTACGCGAGCCGGTAACATCGTGAGACACTGAGGGAGTGCTTGTGGAGCTCGAGGGCTGGGAGGAAAGCCCCGCCCACAACACCACCGGTGTAGTTGAGATGGCTGCTATCCCTGGTAAATACACTAAAGAACTAAAAGGTATTTTTGAGGCTGACTTAATTGACTTTTTTGGAGAGGTGATTTCCTATTCCCCTGATTCTCCAATGTCCCCTGAGTCTCCTGAGGGCTATTCTCCAGTTTCTCCTGACTCTCCAGCGCTCTCCATATCTCCTATGTCTCCTGAATTCCCTGTTTGCCCACCCAGCCTCCCTCTCCTGCCTCCTCTGCCACCCAGTTCTTCAGCCAGGTCCTCAGCACCACCATTGCTACTGACCTTCAGCCGCTCTACATCTTCCACATGCCAGGTAGAGATGTCTAGCGTCTTCAGGCCACCAGCTCCATCTCACTCCGAAGATACCGTCTCCACTTCCAGCCTCTGTGCCCCCTGTTCCACCACGGCCCGTCGACGCTTCGGTTCCAGCCTGGCTCCTCCCTCCCTCGGCTCCACCGGATACCATCGGCCATACGACTTCTCCGGACTAACTCGTCTCTCCGGCTCCGCCTTGGTCAGTCGTCGACCTGCCTGCACCTACGGCTCCGTCTGGTTCTCGCCTTCCCTCTAGCTCCACCTCCATCCTTGGTCCCACCGGCTCAGCCTCTGCCCTCTGTATGCCCGCCTCCTCCTCGTCACCATGGCTCCTCCTCGGTCTCCAGGACCATCGGCTGAGTGTGGGCTCATCGGCTCTTCAGCTCCATCTGGGTCTCCATCTCCAGCTGCATCTCCGTTGGTCGTCCCCAGGGTGTCGTCTGCCACCAAGTTGATTCCACCATGGCTCCTCCCACCTGCGACTCCACCCTGGGGCCTCGTCCTGGCTGGCTTCTGGGGTACCATCTGGCTCCTCCTGCTCGTGGCTGTCCCCTGGCTCCTCCTACCCTCCACTCCCCCTTGGACTGTTTTTGTTTTTGCCTTGAACTTTAGTTTTTCCTCTGCCCTTCACCCTCCTCCAGAGCCCCCGCCCCCCCTCCTCAGTTGGACTCATTACGGCGCGAGGACTCACCTTCCCGGGAGGGGACGATCTGTTACATGTTCACTGTTGTTTTCCTTAGTTTGACCTAGTTTTCCCTATTCTGTTTAATTAGTCATTTCATTCACCTGTTCCCCGTTAATTATCTTGTTAAGTTCCCTTTGTTTGTCACATGTATATATACCCTGTATTTTCCCTCATTCCTCGTCCGTTCTCGTTTATGTGTTGATGTTTTGATGTGTATATTGAGTTCCTGTGATTAAATTCTACTCCACGTATTCTCCTTCGTCCTTGTGCCTTCATCTATACACGTCACGTAACAACGGCGTACACTGCAGAGGAATGGCATGCATGGGTGCCGTCCACAAAAGAAGCCTCTCCTAAAGCCCGCCTAGAGTTTGCCAGGGCTTCAAAACTGTATGGCATCGTAAAGGTGAGGAATACAAAGGAAAATGCATGGTGCCTACAGTGAAACATGGTGGTGGCAGTGTCCTTATGTGGGGCTGCCAGAGTGCTGCTGGTGTCAGGGAGCTGCATTTCATTGATGGCATCATGAATTCTATGAATCTACTGCTCTATACTGAAAGAGAAGATGCTACCATCACTCCGTGCCCTTGGTCGTGGTGCACTTTTCCAACCTGACAATGATCCTAAACACACATCTAAGGCCACTTGTTGGATTTCTTATGGAGCTAGGATTATGACAATACTATTTGAATTTGAATTGTGTAAATTTGAATTATAGACAAGTGTACTTTAATAAAATTGAATATTATGTGGCATTTTACATAGTTCTGAATTTGATTTTTTAAAACTTGAAATGTTTAAAAATATTAAACATTTGAAATTGAACACAACTGAAATGTTTTCATGGCAGAATTTTATACACATGTATTTTCAAACAGCAGATTTTTCGTTCTGAAATTTTAGACTGCAAATATCCAGTTTTTAAAAATACAGCTTCAAGTTTTCAAGATGAAGAAGAAATTCAGAACATCAAATTCAATATTGTAAATTCAAAGCGCAGAAATTCAGATCGTACAGAAAGTAGGTCAGAGGCCATCCACAGGGAAGAGTAGAGGGTCTCAGAAGAGTCGAACGGAGCATTTCGGCCAATTACAGAGCTGCAGTTGTTTTTCTAAGGCGAGTCTGTGCTTAAACATTTATGAGCTGTATTTATATGTTAGGTTGGCTTTTTCAGCACTTGAAACATTTGTCTAAGTTTCTCTATTGTTTGTTTTAAAGTATATTTGGTGTGAAAGTGATAAGCATGCTACTGTGTCTACACAGGGCAAGAGCGACATGACAATAGAACCCACAGATTATAATCAGTAATATAATGTCTACTACATGGATTTAGGCGGCGTGGCGCAACACCGTGTCTATGCCGGACGTGACGCGCCGTGTTACAACAGCTTGTAGTGACCGCTGCAAAGAGCGTGGACTGCGTCAGAAATAACAGGAATTCGTTTGCTGTTGGGGATTTGACCTGTCGCGTCAGGCCGCGCCTATTATAATCAATAGGTTCTTGCCTTTCTGTTGACTAGTAGTACAGACGCGCACTGTGTTAACATGCATAGATGGCTTACAATAATGTGTATTGAGCAGAAATTAATGGTATAATGCGTGGGCATATGAACCATTGTATGTGGGTAGGGCAAGATCCACTTTATAAGACCAATGATGTTGGCCCCACTCACTTTTACCGTCTCTAATTCAGCGCGTCTGTTCACTTTTCAGAGCGCCGTCAGTCAAAACCATTCTACTTGAGGAATGCCCTAATAAATATAGTCAACAAACATGTAAATAACTATAAATAAATTAGCAAACTGTGTGCGCGCGAGGCGCCGGCGCGATCACTTGAACTGGTCACTTCAGTATATAGCCCCGGAAAACTATATTCCATCATTAATGCTCATAGCCTACAAAAGCATCATTTTAAACTGCAGATGGTCTACTTTAATTTATGTAGCCTATAAAAACAGAACATTGTGTTCTTATAAAATAAAGAAAACAGACAGGATAGCCTACTGCCGTCTCAGTTTCTTTTCCATCAACTTCTTTGTGATGGAGAGCATCAAAACAAAAAAACTCAGTAAGCTATACAGGCTACTACTTGTCGCAGATTTTTTTTTCTTTCATTTTGTTAATCTGTTAATTATTTGAGTGAAATATTTGGCCTATTTAGTCTTTATAGGCTAGCCTATATGATTTTATTCTGCACTGTGCGTGTTGATGTTTCCTCATGTTCTGTTGCTTATGCTTTGCACAAGTAAAACTAAACTCCTGGAAAACAAACTTTGTTATTTTTAATGGGTCACAGATACTTATCCATTATTTCATGAGGTATCTGGATATGCAATCTCTTGATTCTTTTCCCCTATATTTTCACAGGGGAAGATAGATCATGGCCACGAATTAATAATTCCTTCCCACAATTTATTCATTCCCTTAATTTAGTGAAATACAGACACGTTGTACTAATCTTTTTAATCTAACGAGGGACAAGGAAATAAAAAGTCATAGGAACGAAATTATATAGGCTATATATATATATATATATATATATATATATATATATATATATATAGCTTATATCTGTTTTTTGTTTTTACTTTTTTTCAGCATGTCAGTCCACACTTGCTGGTATTCAGTTTCGCTTTTCTTGGCATCACAGCATATTGTATGGAAGATACAGTTTGCTTTGACAATTTTCAAATGGTGACAACATTGGAATATTAGGAAAAAACATGAATTTATGAGAGCGACTCTGCCCTGCTCGTCTCAAACCCCTCTCAAAGCGCAGAGCCTGATATATGATGAAATATGTATTAAACTGACTTAGGGCCTACTTATAGGCCACTAAATTTCATTGCTTTCCATGTTCAAGGACTTTGTATCATTTCTATTTTAATGCAATTTTAGAGTTTGGATCACATTAAAAGCATTTGTAGAAAATGGACTTGCTTCTTTTTTCCTCTGTGTTTTTCGCACGAGACACGCTCATTGCTCGATGATCGATAAGCTTTATATATCTTTGCTCTTTGCCGCGGTCACTACAAGCTGTTGTGACGCGGCGCGGCGCGTCCGGCATAGACACGGTTTTGCGCCACACCGCCTGCATCCAGTGTAGACATTATATTACTGATTATAATCAATGGGTTCTATTGTCACGTCGCTCACGTCCTGTGTAGACACAGTAAGTGATCATTATGATCACTTGTCAAGTGATCGCGCCGGCGCCACGCGCGCACACACAATTTGCTAATTTATTTATACTTATTTACATGTTTGTTGACTATATTTATTAGGACATTCCTCAAGTAGAATGGTTTTGACTGACGGCGCTCTGAAAAGTGAACAGACGCGCTGAATTAGAGATGGTAAAAGTGAGTGGGGCCAGCATCATTGGTCTTATAAAGTGGATGGGTCTTGCCCTACCCACATACAATGGTTCATACGCCCATGCATTATACCATTAATTTCCGCTCAATACACATTATTGTAAACCATCTATTCATGTTCACACAGTGCGCGTCTGTACTAGTCAACAGAAAGGCAAGAACCTATTGATTATAATCGGCGCGGCCTGACGCAACAGGTCAAATCCCCAACAGCAAACAAATTCCCGTTATTTCTGACGCAGTCCACGCTCTTTGCAGCGTTCACTACAAGCTGTTGTGACACGGTGTTGCGCCACGCCGCCTGCATCCAGTGTAGACATTATATTACTGATTATAATCAGTGGGTTCTATTGTCACGTCGCTCTCGTCCTGTTTAGACACAGTAGCATGCTAATCACTTTCACACCAAATATACTTTAAAACAAACAATAGAGAAACTTAGACAAATGTTTCAAGTGCTGAAAAAGCCAGCCTAACATATAAATACAGCTCATAAATGTTTAAGCAGACTCGCCTCAGAAAAACAACTGCAGCTCTAATTGGCCGAAATGCTCCGTTCGACTTTTCTGAGACCCTCTACTCTTCCCTGTGGATGGCCTCTGACCTACTTTCTGTACGATCTGAATTTCTGCGCTTTGAATTTACAATATTGAATTTGATGTTCTGAATTTCTTCTTCATCTTGAAAACTTGAAGCTGTATTTTTAAAAACTGGATATTTGCAGTCTAAAATTTCAGAACGAAAAATCTGCTGTTTGAAAATACATGTGTATAAAATTCTGCCATGAAAACATTTCAGTTGTGTTCAATTTCAAATGTTTAATATTCAAGTTTTTAAAAAAATCAAATTCAGAACTATGTAAAATGCCACATAATATTCAATTTTATTAAATTACACTTGTCTATAATTATAGTCTATAATCACCTATGGGGAATTCTGAAGAGACAAGTTGAGCATTACTCTCCATCCAGCATCCAGTCTCTAAAAGAGGTCATTCTTGAAGAATGGAAAAAGATAGATGTTGCAAAATGTCGCCAACTTGTTCATTCCATGCCTAGAAGACTTGGTGCTGTCATTAAAATTCATGGAGGCCATACAAAGTACTAGATGTAGTAGTTTTTATTATGGGGTGTACTCATTTTTGCATCACCCTAATTTGAGTAAAACTGAAAAATGTGTAATCTAAGTTATATTATTAACCTTACTTTCATGTTATAAGTTAAACAGATGTTATATTAAACTTAGTCTTGTCAACATTTTGGAAATTGTTTTTGTGTTCATTGAGATATTGTTTAAAATTAAAATGTTCAAAGGGGGTGTACTCATTTACGCTGAGCACTGTATAATTCTGGATAACAGCAAATAAAAAATAAATCATTTATAAATGTATTCCTCATATGATTGTTTAGAGCAAATTCACACACACACACACACACACACACACACACACACACTGGTTTCCATGTTTCCATCTTACTCCTAAACCAACCCATCACATTTTTACATTTTCAAAAGACTTTGAAAACAATTTCTAAACTGCTTTCCTCATGGGGACCTAAAAACATTTGGTCCCCATAATGTAGGGAATACCAAGTACACAATACTGGAGCGAAAGTAGTGCTGTCTGAATACCCACTGAGGATGAGAGTAAGAACCAGTGGTTTTATTTACACAGTAGTAGTCCACTCAAAAAAGAAAGAAAGAGAAAGGGACCTCATAGGTGTCAAGCCATTGTTGTAGTCTCCCACGTTTTTAAGCCAAAATTTTTACAGTGGGTAGTGGAGTTACTGACAGCAGTAGTCTCCTTCAAAACAGGCTTTCTTAGACAAGGTTCAAAGCATTTCTCTCTATGAAATCTCTGAAATGGCTTATGCATTTTGATAATTTCAACAAAACACAAATGCATGAAAGGAAACACATGTCATGTGAATGACTATGGCATATCCAACGGATCTAGATTTCTGGAGGAATTTCTCACACAGATAAGAAGTTTCCAAGAAAAACTGACGTCCATTACTGCAGTATCAGGCAGTGCTGAGGAACATTTCCACTCTATTCCAACATGCTTCACCCTGAACACTCCAGGTGAAAGAAAAAAAAGGCAAAAAGCACAGGAATCTAATGGTACAGCCATACACGGCAAGACTCCTTTAATAACCTCTATAAAAGAGGATCATAAGATTATCTGTGGTGTACTAGACCAAGATGGATAATAACAGTGAAAGATTCACTTTCAGAATGAAAAGATCAGGATGAATGAGTAAAAGAGATTTCTTACTAGTGCCCAAAGACTGCTCCCAGTGTCTTGGCCCCTGTGAGCTCTGGCTGGGCCATAGCAGGGCCCCTCTTTCACAAATCCAATATGGAAACAATCATGCTGACCATCCTTGCCCTTGAAGTTGTCAGTGGGAGCCTCTCTATGGCTTGTATCTTCATTTTGAGGCATCATTGTGTTTTTATGATTACAGAGCAAAAAAAAAAAAAAAAAAAAAAAAAAAAAAAAAAAAACCAGCCATTAAAGGCATAGAAAGTTCCCCTACTTTCTGTAACCTTTGAAGTACAAACTCCAAGCAAAACGTATGTGGGTGTTTCTTCACCCAAAGGACACGTTTAAAAAAAAAAAAAAAAAAAAAAATTAAATCTGTAAATGATTTTGAAAAAATTTCCATGTACAAAAACATTGTTACTTGTATAGATGAGATATGCTTTAGAATTTAAATGCAATGTTTTGCTAAAATATTTACCTCGGATCTAGCCAGAGAGACTGATTTAAAATAAATAAATAAATAAATACATGCCACCTCATGTCATCAAGGCTCACTACTACGGGGCACAAGGTGAACCTATCAACATCATTCTGTTCTAGAGAAATTCTTAGGAAGAGACAGAAGGTTTCATTTGAACAACAACCAGCATGGAAGTTTGAATATAGATTTATTATGTCCAAGAAAAGTCCAAATCAAACAACCAACTCCACATCTTCATTTGATATGGTTATCCATAATACACCAATTGTTAGTTTGGTTCTGCTCATGTCTATATCTTTGACAGCAGACGTTTACAGTTCAGTGGCCAATTGAAGGTTTGATTTTGGAGGTAAAGGGGAAATAACACCCAGCACTACCAACCTAATATATCAGTGTCAAGCTCAATCCTTTTCACCATCTCAGAAAGCCCTCTACAAGTCTTCTGTTTAGGCGGCGGTGGCTTGCTATGCTCCACCAAGGGCACTGAAGTGGGAATATCCTCTGATATGGTGCGCACCAATGCAGAGGTGACCAGACAGATGGAAGCAGTTTGGATGTGTCTGTTTGGTGGGATATCATCAGTCCCTCCTTGTGTTCGTTTGTCTGGACTCTGGTGCAAGGCATCAATGAGGCTTTGGTGGAGGATTACAGGCTTCAGGAAACTTGGTAGATCTTTATCCAAGCAAGAACACAGGACTGAAACTGTAGCCCCACACCGCTGATCAAGCTAAAGGTGGGAGCCAGTTTGCTTTTGAGTGGGGACAATATTTCACACAGAGAAGTTGTAGACCGACACTAAATAGGCTTAGAAGTCGACCCTCTGTGCAGTAATGACACTCGTGGGCTTGAATGTTAAGGACAAAGGGGCTTCAAAGAGCTAAACTCTCAAAATCTTTGGGAAAGTGCTTGTGAAAAAGCACAAATGCTTTAAGACCATAAGGACAGCCAAGACTGCACTGAGGAACGTGAATAAACCTATTGTTCAGTTGAGTTTGCTGAGGAAAGGATATGGCTTTGTGCTGCTGGGACAATCATGTGTATGTCCAAGATTTTAAAGCACTGAGGAATGCCAAGATTTCATCCCTCCCTGCTCGCCTTGTTCAAAACATTCCCATTCCATCTTAAAATTCATATAAAAGGGAAATATTCAATTCAACATGCTTTAATTCCCATAACAGCACATGGCTCTTACTGGAGAAGAGCACATCTGTTTAAGAAAATACAAACAATTAGGAAAGAGGATAAAGAGAGAGAACAGAAGGATCTTCCACTTCCCCAAGAGAGATAAGAAGTGCAACGGCAGCAAGTGCCTCACTGTTGCTGCGGCCTGATGACCTGCTAATCAATGGACAATATAAACAGATGTCACAGCGTTAGCCGCATTTCACACTTCCACACATTTAGTGCTCTTTCCTTCATTAATCCGTCTTTCAATCCTGCTGTCTTATCCATACTGTGCATTAGAACGGTGCTAAGCAGGATATGGGACTCTTATCCAGTGTTTGTGTGAGAAAAGAGGATAAGTCTCAGGAATAACGGCTAATGCTAATGCTTCGACTAATGCTCACAAAGAGGGCTATTTATCCTGTGTGCTCTTTATACAAAATGCGCCAGTCCTTTATGCACTTATGCAGTAGGTGCAGAGAGTTTGTGTAAATGCAGTATTAGTGCCTTGACTCGTTGAAGTAACAGAGATTTGTAGGACTTCTCAGAGGTCCTTGCTGTATCCGTGCTTCCCCCTCCTCTGGCACTTCGTCCCCTTGGAATTATAAGGTTCTATCTGCATTCTGAGCAGTTTTGAGATATTGAGCTTCAAAGTTTTTGCATTCCATATAGCAAAAACTATATGGGGAACAAGTTTCTTTCAAACATGAAAATGACAGGGACCCTAAATGTATTCTAAATGTACAATATCAAAATCCTCTCAAATTTGTAAATGGGGATTTTTGGAACGGGTCAAACGCAGATAGAACCTTCTAATTCTAAAAAAACACTTTTCGCTTGGAATTATAAGGTTCTATCTGCCAAAAAATTAATTGAAGCAATAATTTTCAAGAAACACACACAGTTTGCTTATAATTTGTTTTAAAACATAAAATTATTGTTGTAACAATGTGCTGACATGCATGAGAAAGTTCAATTTAATGGTTTTTATGACATTTATTTCATATTCTAAATTAATATTTTTTTTCTTGTTCAAGTTAAGCATACAAGGCAGTGCTAAATATTTTGTCCAGTGCAGATGTTAAATTTAGGTAGGAATATGATGGGTAATTTAACACATTATTGCAGGAACCGTTTAGGTTTAATTTTTCCTTTTGTTTAGACAGAAAGCAGCTACTGTAATACATCTGAGCAGGACTTTATTCCACAGAAAGTGGGACATGTGAAATGGCTTTCTCTTTAGACGTCAGTATTTCTGAAATAACATGCTAATGTTTATTGTTGTAATTAAGACCCCATCAATAAATTATTTACTATTTGACCTTTAAGGCTTAATATTGTAAAATTTAAAACTAAAAAACTGCAAGAAAACAGGCAATGCTTCAGCAAAGGTGTTTAACAAAGTTTAATAAACATTGAAAAATGTTTCACTGACTATATATAATTAAAATATTTTACATTTAAATTATTTAAATTATTTAAACTATGCAACAACTCAGTTTTTACCAACAATGTAAAATTTAACATTTCATCTCACTTAATCTAGTATACACTTTAATCCAGTATGCCATAGGGCAGAGCTTTATAGCTATACAGCTCAATTCAAGTACACAGGATGGATCGAGGTTAAAACATAACCTAATATATACATAAGTTTCCCTCGTATGACAATGAAGTGACTGGAAATAAGCAAATAGACTACAAAACCCGAACCTATCCTCTTAATAGCGCTGCTGGCTAACGTTAGCGTGGTGTCTAACTGAAAATAACTCCTCAGCAATAGCTAAAGCAAAACACACAAAAAGACTGTAATTCCCTGGAATTTGGGCTGCTGTCATTGACAAGATCATAAATAAAACAGTCAATCATGAGGTTTCTAATAAACATCGCATTGTGTGGAATTATTTAGTCTTCTCTTCACCAATTTAGCGTTTATCTGAACTCTTCCACTATCGCGGCAACATGACAAAGAACGCTGATCCTGATTGGTCCTCGTGTGTGCATTGGAAGTGCTGATTGGCTCACACAGATAGAACCTTATAGAACCAAGTTAGAGTGTGACTTTGTAGATAGAACCTTTTTGTTTTCTAAAAAAAAAGTACCAAAATGTACACAACTTAAAAAAAGAAACATCACATAATGTAAATAAGTTGTCACAGAATATGAATATGTGAATAACTCAATTTTGACAAAACATGTCAGATAGAACCTTATAATTCCAAGGGGACGACTTGTCGTTTGGAGCTTTGTTCCTGACACCCACTCCCAGGGTGCCCCTCTGTGTGTTGCCGTGGTGACCAGGTGTGCAGAGGCGGCAGGTGGAGGCTCATTTAGGCGCATTAGGCCTTGACATGCGCCAGCAGGAAGAGTAATCACGCTTTACCTGCCACTAGTACTAGTGCATACACAGCACAAACGGCCCGACTCGCTCTACATCACATACTTACACACACGCACTGGCTCACACTTACACTAGCGCACACCTGGGATGCATTTACGAGCTGATGGATCTCCAAAGGGAAAGAGAAATGCAGGGGGGCTCTGTCGAATGTGAGTGTGTGCATGTGTATTGGGGTCAAGGTTTTTCACAACTCAAAGCCAGTGGAACTGAGTGAATGGCGCCAGTGTGGGATTTAAAGAGCTGAGCAATGATTGGCATAGGGTTAGTTAAATGGTCCTGGCCTCTCATAATCCCTCTAGTAAGGAGTGTACACCACATCTTTAATCAGAGATGTACACCGAGCCCTTTATTCAATCATAGATGCTTTGCAGTCTAGACAATATAGGTTTCAAACGTCACACTGCAAGAAAAAAAAAAGAAAACAGAAAAAAAACAGGGGTTTACAGTATTGAATACCCCTGGTCTAAAGCAATAATTCACCTTTTAAAATTGTTATGTAAACACCTTAGTCTAACTGGAACTGTACATGTCTGGTTTTTGTAAAGTTGGACTAACAGACAGATTGTAACATGGCTTCTATCATCTATACACAATCGGTTCACAATTGGCTGCAGCATCTTCTACTTCCTCTGAAAAACACTGGTAAAGTGCAATGTATTTAATCCTTTAATTTTTTTTTATTTCACATTGTGTTTTGTAAACTTGGACAGACAAATGAAGACTAGCTTGACTATTAAAAAAAATCAGCTTAAGCTCAATGATAACTGCACAAGTAAATATTATTATAGAACCAATAAATAATCACTTAGCAACAACACAAAACACCGTTATTGTATCGGTAAGTTATACATTCTATGTTTCTTCAGAAAATATAAAAACCCACTTTAGATCTGTTAGAGATTCTCTTATTGTGAGACAAATAAGTAATGGTATATGCAACTTATGAAGCTGAAGATACTAGTTTAACAGGACTTTGGGACATGTTCACTCTGTTCTTCAGGCCAACTTTAGCAATTTAGGTACTACTACAACACATTTTTTATTTAATAAGAATCAAATCAAATGCCCAAGGTATGTCTGTGAAATTTCTCTCAAGCAAGAATTTCTTCCTGGAGAGGGAGACATGGGGAGAGTGCCTCCCACTCTTTCTAGCATTCATTCCATCATCAACTTTCTCCACTCTGCAGTTCATTGCTGCCCTGGTGAACCCCCATGCAGAGAGAATGGACCTTTGGACGACTAAGAGGCTCCTTTGACTTCTCCTGCTGTTTTTGAACCCCTCTGTTTCAGTGTCTGCCTTCTCCACCTGACCTCTGACCCCCACCACCCTTTCACCCTGCACCCTCTACCCCAGCCTACCCCTCCGGATTCCAGCCACCCGGAACACCCCTTTTTCGCTTTTTTCTTTTTTTTCCTTGCCATTTCAGTCTCTGTCTCTCCCCCACATTTTAATTCTCTCTTTTCCCTTCGTTTCACTCTTTTTCTTTGTCTCCCTCAGTCTGTTTCTCCCCCACATTATAACTTTCTCTTCCCATCGCTTCGCTCTTTTTTCTTTTTCTCCATTCATGTTTCCTCTTTTATTTATCTCTATAAACGAATTTATTAAAAGAATGTTATGGCTTCAATACAAATTAAACTCATAAAGCACAATGTTGATTATGACAGAACAATACTGTATCTTCAACTTGTCAACTTGTACATTATTAGTATTATCAATATTTCTTTTTTGTTTTTTTTTAAACATTTTAAATTATATATAATTACATTTTATATACTAATTATTTCGAAATAACAACAACAATAATAATATTGATGAAACTTGATGTGAACTTGAAATATAATGATAATAATATACTGAACTTGAAACATTTCTTTAAGTTATTCTTTAAGTGTTTCTTTAAGTTACTTTCTCTCTCTTTAAGTTAGCACTGACCCCAACCAATGCTGCCTCATGGTAGGAACAGAGTGGAGATTTCTTAGAGGGCCTTACTGTATACTATCCACACCTTCCCCTTCCTCTGATACTGCCTCACCCCATTAAAACTCTCTCTCTCTCTCTCTCTCTCTGCCTATTTCTCTCAGTTTCTCTGTACACAGAGAGTGGCAGAATTGCTGAGGTGGTCAGGCCTGTATTATATGTGAGGGGTCTGACTGGTCAGATTGTAGTTGACCCTTGTGCATTAAGACGGATGGATCAAAACTAGACCAACAAAGCACTCAGCTGCTAATGAAGAAGCCTAAACGAACAGTGATACAGTGGTAAAAGGTTTTGTGAGAGAGAACAAAGGTAAAGGGCATTTAATTAAGTGCTATGGATTAAAACTACACTGTCAAACCCAATTCAAGACCAATTTAGCGAAAGTAAACGAGCCATCACATCGAATCCTCATCCATAGGTGACAACTAGGCAATGGTGGTCTGCAATATTAACCTCTTAAAAGGCTTTGACTAGCCTCATCTGTCTCTCTCTCACTGTATTTATCTCCTTCACTCTATCCTGTCCATGCACATGTCCTTGCTCTCTTGCTAAGAGTCTCTCATGATTATTGATTATAAAAATGATGGGGGAGTCCGGTGGACCAGAGAAAAACAAGAGAAAGAGAATATGGAAAAGAACAAGGCACGGGGGAGCTTGACTGCTCTCCGCTCTGTGGCGCTTTGATCACACCGCTGATGAGCGAGACTGGAGTTGTGTGCTTACACTCGGCCCCTAATGAGGGAATTAGGGAGCAGAGAAGAACGTCCCCCATACTAACTTCCCCTCTGAAAAAAATGAAAAGGCAAGCGAGAGCGAATGAGAAAGAAAGGGCAAATAGTCAACTGTCAGGCCCAATCAATCCATTAGCAGCTTTGCCTTTTGCCTCACAAAGGGGAAAAAGTTAGTGTGCTAGCCCTGCACTAAATGTTCGTCCTTGAGTTTTATGCACAGACAGTATCTACAGTCTATAGGGACTTGGTGTTCACAGTTCATTGTAACTGTCCTATGCAAAACACATTACTGAGATAACTTCTGTAGGGATAGGTTCACCAAAAAAACAAAAGGCAGGAGGGAGAAGATTTTTAGTGAGTAACAAATCAAATTTCAGTTTGTTCCTCACACAAATTAATTGTATGTCTATAGAAGACATATAGTCAACTTTTTTGTCAATGTCTACTATTTATTGCAAAGAAAGCAGCCAATACATTCTCCAAAACATGTTGCTTTGTATTTCACTTTTTGGGTGGACTATCCCTTCAGGACTCAAGGATAAGCCTAACATATTTTAGGGTAAATAGCCAAAAATTATAGATTAATTGGATTAAAACAAAAAAGACCAAAGCTGCATATTGAGAGGGTGCTTGTCCTGAAACATGAAAAAGTAGTAACTCACTATAATGAGGGTCCAAGTATCCATTGCGAGGGTCCATAGTAAACAGCGTCCCCCGATAGGGCAGGGTGTGGTCTGCAAGGTGGGGTAGAGAACTGTGAAGTTCTTTTTTCACCAATGGGGAGCGCTCTTCTGTAGAGGTGGATGGCTCCTCACTCAGTTTTCCTGATGTGCCCAGAACTGTGGTCTGCCCACTGATGGCATTACGCCTCTCGCGATGATACGGGGAACCCGAACTGTCGTCCTCTAAATGAGAGGAAAATAAAAAAGAATGAATATTAATCCTTTATTTCTTTTTAATTATTACTAAATATAATTTTGAATTTTGCCACTTTTATTGAAAGGTAGAGTATAAAGAGATATTCAAGAGCACTACGGCTAAATGTGTTAGCATGTGTGCTAACCACTAATTCATGCCTGCGACAAAAAATAAATAAATAAATAAATAATAATTAAATTATTATATTTCAATTCTGAGTTCATCTCACAGTGCAGTAACTAACAGTGCAGTAATGATTGTGTGCAGTCAGTTATGGTCTAAATCTGCAGTTCTTTTTAACTTCAATGGCCCCCAAAAGACGATATTTAAAGGCTCCTAAAGATATTTCTGGTACTTCTGATATAATGACAAAGCTGCTTATTTTGAAACTTTATTTTCAAAAACTGGGACTGGGAATATAATAAAATAATTAAATATTTATAAATCATTTAAATAATTAAACTCCATATTACCCAAAGTTTCAATAACTGAATGTTATTCAGCATTTCTACCTGCTGAAATATTTTAGAGCTAGACATAACTAGCAAATCATTATAAAATATTGATTTTTGGATTTTTTAATTTCCACAAATGTCCAGGTCTGGAAAACACACTTTTGAAATTCCCTCATATTTCCAGGTTTTCAAAGAAAATTCTGGTGCTTAAAAAGTTGTTAAGGGCATTAAACAAGAATATAATATCAGTTTACATCTTGGTTTTATTTGTTTAAGCTTATTTTAATGTATGTTTTATTTTAATAAGACATTTTTTCTTATTTTAAGTCATCTTGCGGGTTCTTTGGAAGGTTGTGGTTGAGAACCACTGGCCTAAATACATAAGGATCTGTGCTAACAATCTATCAGCATATGTAATAAAAACACAAAGTTTTTATACACACTCTCAAATATGAATAGATCAGGCCCTGAGTAGCTTTTTGTTCAAACAAACAATGTACAAGTGGAGAAAAAAGCATAAGCTTGTTGTCTGAGCTTAGCTAATGCTAATATCTGTCATGGTCATATTAACTAGTACTGCAATAGGAAAATTCGTGGCCACACAAACCTACAGAAACACAAATGTAAAATCACAGAGACACTCATAGGTAGACAGACCCACAGACAGCGGCAATAAATATGTGGAACAAGTCTGGTCACGCTAAGTCTTCCAGTTGTGCAGTGAGGCATTGTTAGTGCTAACGTGTGCTTTAGGGAGCTCTTTATGGGTTTTATGTGCAAAGCCTCCTGGGCTTGGCCTCTTCCAGGCAAATGTGCAGGTTCACAGCTTCACACAAGAGCAATGGAGTGTCTCTGTGTCTGTGCTTGCCATAGTCTGTGAAATAAAACAGGCAAACATTCAACATCACAGCAGCAGTCAGGCAAGGATTTCCCACAAGCTCTCTCTCTCTCTCTTTTTTTCTTTTTTTTTTTCAAAGACACAGAATCCCATGGAGAGGGCAGCTGAGTCTTTTCCCTGCATTCCAAACTGCCCATTAAATGGCCTCATGGGTAGTATCAACGCCCACAAGCTATCTGCCTTCTCTCTCTCTTTCTCTCTCTTTCGATATACCAGTCTTTTAACACTGTTCCTGCCTCTTTCCTACACACACACACACACACACCAAAAGAGGTGTACTTTCCTTATGTCTCTGTCTGCAAGTAATCTGTTCTGGCGGGCAGAGTTGGACTTGTACCCCACAGGGACAGTCTCCAGTGGTCTAAAATGGGGCAGAGAGAAGCAAGTTTACAGGGCTTTGCAGGGTTTAGGGGGTTTAGTGCTTGATCTTTCTTGAAGACACATGACCCATTACTTGACCATCTGGGTCATGACCTCTCAGCCTAGAATAAGTAGTGGTGCAACCCATAATTCATTTCTCTGAAAAAGTCCTCTAACCCTCCATACCCTTTCACTGCTGTATGACATCACTCACTGCTTTTTAACCTTAAGGAGTTCAGTTCATAACTGCAGCTGTAGGGGTCAATGAGGACACCGATGATGTCATTTAAATGGACTGTGACAGTTCTGTCATTTACTCACCCTCGCGTCATTCAAATCTCGTACGACTTTCTTTATGCAGTGGAATATAAAATTGAATTTTTAAAGACTGACAAGAAATATTGAAGATATTCCCTAAAAATCTTGACATCTGCCTTAATTGAAATTTGAGTTTCTTGCAGTTAACTACTAGCAACAGCACTTTTCTTTTCTTTTTTTTCTGTATCCAGTATAAACTGTTGGTAGGAAAAACAACACTTAAAAAAATAAAGGTTCCACATACAGGTTTTCACAACTATGCCATAGAAGAACATTTTTGGGTTCTTAAAGAACCTTTCAGTGAACGGTTCTTAAAAGAACCATTTTTTTTTCTTAGTGTGAAAAACATACAGCATTGATTTATGTAACCATTCTCAAACTAAGCACAAGCCCAAACATTAACTCCCAACATTAACTGAACTTTAAACACTAGTTTCTTCCTTTTATCATTTAGTACAAAAAAAACATAAATAAACAGTTAATGTCATAATTTACTCTCCTTATTTAGCCCCCTGCAAAGCATGCTGGGAACTAGACTCTTGTTTCAGTTATTCATGTATTCTCAACACAAATCTACAAACACAAATAGAAAGTAAACTTTACATATTACCTAAACTGCATAGTGAAATTGAACAGTGAATTGTGTTGCTTTAGCTTATTTTAATCAAGTAAATTAAACATTACTTTATGATGCTTTTGCTTGGAAGCTGCAATTCATTATAATTGTAGGGAAATAAAATGACCAGCACATGTAAAATGTCTCATTTTTTGTTCCACATAAAGTTGTACAAGTTTGAAATGACAAGAAAAAAAAGTCATTATGTGAACTATCCCTCACATGTGTAGAGAAGCATGCCCAACATATGATATTTACAGCTTTCTCAGATTCCTGGTTGAAAGCGCTTTAAAAAACAGCACAACTTTTTGACAAAATTCAGGACTATAATTTGCAAAGTAAAAAGAGTGCTGGCCTTGGGAAAGCCTGCAAGAGCCGCTCTGACAGAATGAATGGTATCAGCGGGTTCTGGTGGAACGGGCAACTTGTGTTTTGGCATGCGAGGGCGGTTGTGACTCAGGTCATTAAGCTCAAACTGTAAGCCTCCTCCGGTTTGGCCGAGTTTAGCAGTTTGCCATTGCTGATGAGTGCTGCTCTAATGCTGGGCTGTTTTAAAATCTTTCTGTTCTAAAAACTCTAGTGTGGAGGCACAGAGCTGCCGCCAAATGTCCCGTAGCGCTGGAGCTAAGGTTGGTGCTTGGCCCAGCATGCTGCGCTGCTGCTAGGAAAAACCAATTAAAACTGTGTGGATTAAAGATTGTATTTCACATATCACTATGGAATACACTTCACAAACAGTCGTGATAGAGAGCATTCAAGGTTCCTCGATCCATGAAAAAATGACAGCATCAGTTACGTTATAAGTCTTTAATCCTATACTGCATAGCCAGTGATCTTATTGAGGGAATAATAGCACTTATAAAGTTAAAGCAGGATTAATAGGCCTGCTCCCATAAAACCACAATATTAACATAAAGGGATTTAAGTATCATCCCGTTACCATCCTCAGACACACACACACACACACACACACACACAAGGATTTGAAAGTGAATATTGAGGTATGGGTGTATGGAAGTAAGGGAAGGAACAGTGCTCACTAAAAACAACCTAAATACAATGACTATTTGAAATTTTGCAATATTTATTTTATTTTATTTTATACTTTATTTTATTGTAATGTAATTTAAATATGACATTTGTATTTTTTGTTCCTACATTTTTTGAAAGTTGTATTTAAAATCGACACTCAAAAATCTGAGGGGTAGGCTATGTACTTGATAGCCTGGGGAATGCTGATGCAGGTACAAAAAGAAAAAAGGTTTAAACCGTTAAAAGATCTCAATTAGAACACCCATGCGATCTCATTCCTAAATGACAACAATTCACCTGTGTCTATTAAAGTGCCCCTATTATGCTATTTTAAATGTTCTTAATTTTGTTTTGTAGGTCTCCTACAGCATGTTTACAAGCATCAATGTTAAAAAAAAAAAAAAAAGGCTTTCATTTTCTATTAATATACATTGCACAAGACCACATTTCTCAATGACTCTCAAACGACTCATACGATGCTTCAGTTTCCCTAAATCCCTCCTTTCCGCGAGCCTGCTCTACTCTGATTGGATTGGTATTGATCATATTTTTTTACAGTGCATGAAAAAATGGATAAAATGGCTCTTCCTTTTTCTATCAAGTATGTCAAAACATTTTATGAATTAATGTTTAGAATTTTTTAACTTTAAACATTACGAAATGTTTGTACTTGCCTTTACATGTCCTCTTGCAATATTAGTCTGAGACGAGGGAACTTCTGGATAAAATGGAGACAAACTCATCATAATCAAGTGTCTCAGTCAGTTTGCATTAAAGGAACCACCTGGATTCATTGCTAGACTTGATTTCTTGCGGCAGAACGTGGGATTTCCAGTTTAGGCTTTTTAAAATATCGACTGATTGATATTTGCTTCACCATTTTCAAATTCAGCTCCACAAACGTGCAAATCACTATTACAAGTTTTACAACCTTGCATTGTAAAGATAACATTGTGGATGGGACTAACAGAAACTGACTAATCATATTTAACGTTTTATTTTGACAAGCATTATGATATGCACCTATAGGAAGAGGGAAAACTATGAAATCGTCAACAATTCACCATGGAAACTTCCATTTAATCATTCTTTTAACTAAATAAATTAAGTAATGGTGTGATAACGTTTTTTTTATGTTTATAATTATTATTGTTTATTAAATTATTTCATACATCTATTTGGAAAATGACCAACTTTTCATTGGGTGGTGCACAATTCAAAGTGGGTGGGCCCATGCCCACCTGGGCCTGCACATTGCTTCGCCACTATGTATAAGTATGAAACAGCTCTACACGGACATCCATGTTTATCAGTTCATGATCCACAGATCTCATTGAGTCAAGGTGAGCTCATTCACTGGTCTTTCTCTTATGACCACAGCCTAAATCCAGTGTTAGATTGCAGTGACAGTCCTAAATTCCATGTTGTACTAAAAAAGAAGTGCATATAATCTAATCAGGATCAAGGAAGGGGATGAATGGAAAACTGTATTCCTTACCACACAGGATGGCACTATGAATACTTCGTCATGCTGTATGGTCTTGCTAATGCCCCATCTGTTTTCCAGTTATTCTTCAACAAGATTTTCAAAGATCTCATCAGCCAGTATGTTGTCATTTACATTGATGACATCTTCATCTACTTACAGTAGGGATGGCTCGATACCAATTTTTCATGTTTTATACCGACATCGATACCGCAACCTTTGGTATCTGCCGATACCAATGACAAACGAATACCAGTACTTTTTATTTTCTCTTGTTCGGGTTATAATATCTCTACCTCACTAACCACACATTACTTCATTATAAATAAGGAGAAAATATGTGCGCACACACAAACATACATATACACAGATATTAAAATCAAGGTAGTCACCAATTGGCCAACTCCTACAACCATTAAGGAACTTCAAAGGTTTCTGGGATTCGCCAACTTCTAACTCCACTTTATCTGCAACTATAGCACCATAGCATCACACATCACTGCTCTCCTGAAAGGTAAAGCCAAGAAGCTAATGTGGAATGAATCAGCCCAGGTAGCTTTTGACAAGCTCAAGACCAGCTTCACCTCAGCCCCCATAGATAACCATCTTGATCCTAATTCACCCTTCATTGTTGAGGTAGACGCATTGTGGTATAGGTGCTGTCCTTTCACAACCGTCCTTTCATGGCAAACCAGGTAAACTCCATCCCAGTGCTTTCTGTTCAAGACTATCCCTAGCAGAGTCACATTACGATGTGGGGAACAAGGAACTGTTGTCCATCAAGGCTACACAAGAGGAATGGAGGCACTGGCTCGAAGGAGCTCTATATCCTTTCCAGGTGAGCACTGATCATAAAGACCTTGAGTACATCAAAAACACAAAGAGATTAAATCCTGGAAAAACTCACTAGGCACTGTTTTTCACATGCTTTAACTTCATGGTAACATATCAGGCACCAAGAACAGCAAATTTGATGCCCTGTCAAGAAGGTATGACCCCATCAACACTTCTCTTAACCCTGAACCCATCCTGCCTTCATCAGTAGTCATTGCTCCAATTTGTTGGGACATTATGGAGGAGATTCAACATGCTCAACATGATGAATATCCACCACCTTAATGTCCACCAACCAAGCAATACTTTCCACAGATCCTAAGACAAAGGACCATGCAATGAGTATAAATTGTGTCCAAATTATGCTAGTTTCCGATTAAGGCTCTCAGTTTACATCCAGAGTGTGGAGGGCCTTTTGCAAACATCTAGTCTCATGTCTGGATACCACCCCCAAGCCAATGGTCAAGTTGAAAAACTAAATCAAGAAATAAGACATTATCTTCAATCATACTGCAGTCAAGATCAGCAAAGATGGAGCGAGTTTCTCTCATGGACTGAGTATGACAAAAACTTTTTAACACATTCCTCTACAAGGTTAACACTATTCCACTGTGCTCTGGGATATCAACCACCATTCTTCCCCTGGTCTGGAGAGTCATCTAACATACCTGCAGCAGATGATTGGATCAGGAGAAGTGAGGGGGTGTGGGACAGTGCTCACATCAGACTACAGAAAGCTATCAGGACACAACGCATCCAAGCTGATCGAAGAAGACGAAGAATCCATCGAAGAAATAGAGGAGCTAATTAACAATTAGACATTCAACCTAAATTATCATAGTAACACAAATTGCTTTCACTTATTGATTGACTTCATACCCTGGGGCGGCAGGCACAATAGATTTTGACATAGTCATTGCCTGCATTGCATAGCGTGCACATGAATGTGAGGGCGGAGGCATTAAGATAGAGGTGTGTTTGGCTAGAAGCATGTTTGTTTTGGTGATTTCAAATATCAATAACATTTACCAGAAATCGCTTACTGCACCTTTAAGCCCCAATATAAAGCTGTGTAAGGCTACTGGTGTGGGAATGGCCTCAACCCACCTTCAAATCTAGTGCAAGCGTTAGTTCAGGCAGGCCACGTAGGCATAGCTCAGCATCAGCTGACTATCAGCTGTTCAATCTCTTCAATCACAATGATTCTCCTATCAAGGTACGTGTATATATACGTGGCACACGTAGGTCGCAACCAACCCTCCTTGACATCAGTCTGTTCTCTGTTTCAGATCACTGCATCAAGATAAGCCTTCCAAGCAGTCCTCGAACATTGTCTCATTCACCATTTCCATTCATATCTTTCATTGCATTATTTGTACAGTAATTGTTTCAATGTTATGCTAATGATTCCAGGGGGTTATTAGAGGCCTAGCTGAACCCCCACACAGAACCATACCGCCAAACCAAATGTTGTAATTTAATAACAATAATATATGTTTTATTGCCAAAGTGGTCCTAATGGAACTCCACTTGTCAAGCTCTATTCTCATAGATTCTAATACCTGCCAGGGAGCACAACCCTACTTTAACTCCCAGTCGATGAACTAGGGTGACTGAAAGACTTTATCTGTCAAGCTCAACCTTGCAGATTCAATATCAAAGACTGGGGAGGGCGACAGTTGAGAGAGTGGGTCGTTCTGCAACTTGGTCCAACTCTGTTAACATCTGCCAAGCTCTAGACAAAGAGTAAGTATATATATTCTACCCTGAAAAAAGGGAACATACCACACTACTCTAAGATCCAATCTAATAATTGGGGAGGGCGACAGATGAGAGTGCTTGTTTGTCTTTAGCCCTGCCTTTAAACTCCAACTGATAACTGTGGAGGGCTTCAAGCTCCACACCTTACAGATATACACAAAGGAGCATAGCCCTGCTTAAAGCTGTAATAATACATCTGGAGAGGGCAATATATGACAGAGCGGATTGCTGCCGCAACTTAGTCCAGCTCAATTTTCACTGATGCTCCCATAGGCAAGAGTCAGGGAAATCTGCCTGGACAATATGACTTAACTATCACAAGGCTAGGCAAGGCTAAGGGATAGTGTACAGTAAGCAGATTGTGATGCAAAAGAAACCTCCTCAGCGTGTTACAAGACACCACTGTGAAATTATCCCACTTATTATGTGACTACTTGGCCCATAAGTAATATTAATTTGACAAATTTTATTTATATTATTTACCTTAAGATGACAATACCGTTTGAGTGGTCTGTTATCAGTTGTAACGGTTGTTTTCATGGAATAACAAACCACTAGATCAATCAGAATTGAGTATTGCAAGGAGCCATGTAAAAATATGAATGATGCATGGTTCTGCACTAAGAGTGGACAAGTTTGTGAAAGGACTCCCAGTGCCAGGTAAACGTAAAGCAGACAATGAAACTACTTCAAACATCACAACTACAAAAACAATGTGTCTACACCAGAAGCAAGCAGTGCAACGTGATGAAAGAAAATAGATCCCCTGAAAATTAGTGATACTGTCTACACTGGATGCGGCACAGAGCGATGCAACGTAACAAATTTCCGACATGCCCTTTCTATTTCTGACATACTCCAAGCCATGTGCAACTTCTAACACAAAAGACAAATGGATTTGCTACATTTGCTTTGTCACCTCCAGTGTAGTCAGCTTCATGACAACAAAATATGACAAGGCATATCTCTCCCTCGGATTCACCAGTACAACAGTGGGTAATGAGAAGAAATCACAGTTGTAGGGCTGCACGATTTATCGCATGATACGAAAAATAACATTGAACTCAAAAGTGATTATCGCTTAAACATGATTCTTAGCGCGATTATGAAATCGCAAAGGCTGCGATTATTTTTTTACGCGCAGCTTGTCAATGAAGTATGGCTCCAAATGCTAATCCACCTGTAAACGAGTAAGAGTCACTTATAATGCACATTTGAAAAAAGCAACACACGTCAAACATCTTTCCAGACATGAAAAGCATTTATTAACATCTTGTCCAACAAAAGACAACATTTAATAACATTTTTACTCCAAACTCACTTCATAACGACAGTTGAGCATCCTTCTGTGAGATGATGTGGCTTCTTACACAGAATAAGGCAGTTGTGTGTTTATTAGTCATGTTTAATCAATCAAAGTGTTTTAATCTTCTGTTTATTCAGCTACAGCGACATGACGTGTGTTATCTTCTTCTGCGGCAGGGCATATCTGGAGTTTCTGCACAAGAGCGCCCTCTGGCTTTCAGATGGAGAAGCATTTACTACTGATCACAGAGATGTACAACTCTGACAAGCCGTGCATAAAATAATCACAGCCTTTGCCAAATCACGTGCAGTTTAATCGTGATAAATCGTGTGTTACATGCCTCAAAATATTTGCTTCTCACAGTATGAAGCTGAACAAGTTAGGACGCCACTTAGAGACTTCACAAAATAGCAAAGCGAACGCCTGAGTGTTAAATACCGTGCATCTCCGTGCATTATAAAAAGAGGGCACAGGATGTACACCTTCTAAATTAAGCAGTCTGCTTGCTTGCCATTCTTTTTATTTTATTTTCAATTTTCAAACACACACACACTCATCTCATTAACAGCACATAAACAAGCTGCTTCCTGAAGACAACAATGTGATGTCATAGGACTGCCACCGGCCAATAAGATTTCACATGTGCCTCAGACACCAGGTTCTGCAGAACATGTCCCCATAGCATCAGATGATGCAGCACTGAATTCCCTTTGATAGGGAACCAGAATTCTTAGCGAATAATTAGAATAATGAAAATTGCATGCAAACGGTAGTGAAGAAGTTTGCTTGTGTCATGTAAACATCTTACTGCGATTAAGTCCTTACTCTGTAAACATAGTCATTGTCCTAAGGGACAAATTGAGTCAGATCCCACAGCTGGTTGACTTTAATCACCACAAAGGTCTTTCATCAAAGTCTTATTAGTGTACTGTAAGTACTGTGGCAACCACTAAGCTGAGATATGTCGTCCAGTCCTGAGGCTGAAACCAGACACATGGGGCTATGATCCTCACAATGGATTATAATGACATAAATGCAATTTTACAAGCTCATAATAAGTTAAAAGATCATTTTAAATTTCTCAGTCCGCATCAAGGCATTTTGTTCCCTCATTTTCACTAGACCCTGTATTCCTTCAGCATTTACAATGGCTAAAGCTCAATAGTGGCACAAGTGCCACCCCACCCCTGTTGCTATCTTCAAGAACAGAGGGTTACACTAATTGACATGTACTTCTTCACAGACCCAATGGCGTTGCTAATGGCTCTGCAAACACTGACAGGAGGTCAACAGCCTCTTGATTCACTCAACAGACAGTAAAGGAGCAACATATCTGATAATCTCTCTCTCCTTTCAGCTCTCTTCATTCACTCTGTTCTTTATTATTATGCTCCTGTCTAGCACCAAATTACACTTCTTACCTCCGTTCTTCTCACTGTCCCTAAAGAAAATTTTATTGCTCAGAGGTTTCTCCTTTTAAGCTTAGAAAATGTATTTAAGTGCACACATTAATTTAAGTATCAACTTTGTCCCAGATGTTTCTCCTAAAATTATAACATTAACATACAGTACAGTGAATGAAGCTATACATTTAATCTGGATATCATAGCACAGATCATTTAGTCTTTGAATTTGACTAGCAGTGTTTGAGTTCATATGGAAATGCAAAATTTAGATACCAAAGTTGGCTAATCTGAGCACAATTTGAGACATTGTTGAGGTCTCTTCTGAAACTCCAGAGGAGAAACATTTGAGGGTCCTCTTCTCAGAAAAAGAAGAATCTGAAAAGCAGATTTTAACTTAAGAAAAAGTCTCCAGGTGCTCTCAGTTTAACCTCATTGGAGAAACAACTGAGATATTAAAGTACTCATTTGGGGTTTCTCCTTCCTAAGGGACAATAAAAGCAGACGGAGCTCTAGCAATTTCATTTAGGCAGTTTTCTCATAAACGGATTCCCGTTTGAGCCGTGTTACAGAGCAGAGTTCAAAAGTTTCCTTCAGACTTTCAGATGAAGGTGAGTGTGCTACTGCACTCTGGGCTTAGCGGGGCTCTGATGTTGAGATTACACATGTCAGGAGGCAGATGAGAAGGATTTCCATTGCCTGACCATCAACCCTTCTTTTTTATTTCCTCGTTTTTTTCCCCCTCAGCATTCTTTTATTCCTTTTGCATTTTTGGCTCCACCATTGCTCCACAAATTCACCAGTCTATTCACCTCGACACAAAAACAGCAAGCTTGTTCTCTGTGGACCGGGAGGAAAGCGTGCTCCAGTGAAAAAAAAAACAGTGCAAAAGAGGGGAAGAGAGAAGGGGAGAGAGGAAAAATGATTGTGCTCCCTCTCTCTCTCTGTAGTGATTGAATTTCTTAACATCTTTTCAAAAATCGCTTAAATGCCTGGAGGCGAAAGGAAGAAACAAGCTAATGGTGGATGGGGAGCACTGAACAAATTTCAGAGCCCTTTCCTGCTTGCGTTTGAGGTTTGAAAGCGAGCGCCCTGCCTTTCAAGTTTCAAAGTCCTCCTTTCTCCCGTGGTGTCACTGAAGGATTTGAAAAGAAGGTAATTGTGCTCACTGCCGCCCTGATCAGAGGCACACGGCCCAGGCTCTAGTATTTCACCAGCTCTCAGTACCACAGGAATAGACTCGGCAACTCGGCTCCAACTTTCCCCCTCTCTCCCCCTCTGACTGGCTCTCTCTCTCTCCTGTTCTTTGTGTGTCTCTTGATCTCTGTCTCTTGCTTTTTTCCACTCACTTTCTCTGAGTCGTGATCTGGGCTTTTCTCTCAACCAACTGGATCTCCCTCTGTACATGGTTTTCCTCTGAAAATCTCTCTGCTCTTTTCTGCCCTCATCTCTCCTGCTCCCATCTTTACCTTACTCTTTATTACGTTTTGAGGCAAGAATTATAAAGTCTGCTAGAAATCTTTCAAAAACATAAGTAGGTTTTTTTTTTTTTTTTTTTTTGGAACATTTCAACCAATAGCATGAGTTTTGGTTGAGAAACATATCAGACTACATGTTGCTACCCGACCAGTCATCGATTGCCTTCTTTAACGAAGTGCATGATGTCATTGAGATGGCAGAACTAGCGAATGACTTCCGGAAACAAGAGCGTAAACAAACATTGGCTACCGAAGCCATTAGCTTAATGCTAATTCCAGTACTCACCAGGTTGCTATCATTTGGTGACACTGGTGCCATAGAAATTACACACTTCACTTTTTATTTGAGAACTGTTTTATAGATTATTATAAATCATTCATAGAACTGTTTTTTTGAGGTGTTTTCATCTTGTATCAACATATTTAGCACATTAATTTGAATCTTCATTGTTTTTGAGACAAATTAAATACTAGTCTGATAAATTATATAGAACTACTTTTCATAAACATATTCTTATTCATTGTTGCTGATTTTTTATAAAATTTATTAGACCAGGATTTATTTGTCTCAAAAACAATGGAGATTACAATTAATGTGCCAGCATTAAACGTGAAGAGAAATGTAAATATGACTAATAAAAATAAGGGGAAAAAAAACTAATTTATATAACCAAATCAAAAACAGTAATGAACAGCAGCACTATTCAGTTTTAGAGACTTCTGCAAAGGTAACCCCCAAAAAATGTTATAATAATAATAATTATTATTATTATTATTATTATTAATTAAATGAACTTTCTGAACAAACTGATTCACTATAATGAATCATATTTCCCAATTCAATTGGTGAGACTTTGGCAGAAATATTTCTTTTGTCATTAAAATTTCACTAAACCTCCCCAACTTAATTGAGAGCAAGACATTCTAAAAGAATGTTTAATTATTGCTCAATTTCACTCATCAAAGCAGAATGCTCAATGCAATGTGACATACACTACACCACTAAACATTAGAAAATTAACATTCATTGAAAAATTACAGGTATTTTGAGAATAGCTGAGCTATTGTCACACTTAAATGTAATTAAATAACCAACTAATTTTATTTAAACATTCCTCAACACTGTAAATAAGAGATGGGACAAGAAAGAGACAGAAAAGAGCACACAAGATGCCAAAAATACAAGAGAGTTCATGATGACAGGTCAGAACTTCGTTCTTCTGACCAGTGAGGGATGTTTCTGGCTGTGGGATGGGAGCCTCTAAAGTTGAAGGCTGGTATAAGGCTAGTATAAGGGTGAGCTCAAAGGCAGAGCTGTCTTCTTATTTTCCTCTAGCTCTCTGCCCTCTTTTCGATGCATGCCAATCATCTCTCACCCTGCTCAAAGTTGAACCGGCTCTCCTGCTGCTGAGCGGTTGGCTCATGCCAGTCAATATGCAGCAGAGTAGCACAGAGGCCATTTACGTCAGAGTTGCACAGTGTTGCACACCGTTTCCGGTGAGGGTGCAGGCTTTGTTGAGGGAAAAAAATGGAGAAAGCAAAAGGTTAAGACTGAATATCCACCTGCAGATGTTTTGAAGGGTATGTTGTCAATAGCTGAGTTTGGTGTAGCTTGGGAACCTTTTTTGTGGTGGCGGAGCTGATGTGTGGGGAGTTACAGTGGAGGAACAGAGGAGCTTGTGGTAAAAAAAAAAAAAAAACAACAACAACAACAAAATGTTTCTTCAAAGCTTCCTCCTCCTGTGAAGTAATCCCTCTGTTTTTTTTTTCTCTCCTTATTTCTTTATCTTGCAAATCAACTTGCAGAAGAAGCTGCAATTAACAATGCAAAGAGGATGCAGATATTCCTATGCTTGGCATGCACATAATAACGGCACCTCTCCAAAAGGCTTACCTGATTCGTCAGCCTGGCACCTGCGCTAAAGACCACAGAAACGTTTGTGATCAGAAAATACCCAAGGAGAGAGTGAGAGGGAGAACAAGAAAAAGACAGTTTCACCAAACTCAATAGGAAGAGAAGAACAACAGGATTACTACAAGTGTGTGGGATATTCCTCCTCCTTGGCTCCCCATGCAGTAAGAAGGCAAAAGGTTCTCAAAGACTTATCCTTTAACCCCCACCAGGAGAGGTTTAAAGCCAAACTAACACATCCTCAAAGATGGGTTCAACTTCCCATTGTGGAGGCCAATAATCTATGTGATACAGAAATGGTGGGTAGATTACAGTGTAGAACAAAGCAAAAGATCTGCACAGCACACTATTTTGAGGGGTTATTTACCATTCAAAACTTTGGGGACAATACGTTTTGGGACTATTTTTTTTTTAAAAAGAACTTATACTTTTATTCAGACAGTATGCATTAAATTAATCAAAAGTAACAGTAAAGCCATTTATCATTTTACAAAAAAAAAAAAAAAAAAAAATCTAGTTTGAATTAATGCTGTCATTGGAACTTTCTATTCATTAAATAATCCAGAAAAACATGTATCGCAGTTTATATGTTTATATTAATATATTATTATATCAATATATTATATTATTATCACAGTAAATATTAAGCAGCACAAATGCTCAGAAAACAGCTATTTTAAATTGTAATAATATTTCACATTATTACTCTTTTTTTACTGTATTTTTTTTTTTATCAAATAAATGTAGCCTTGATAAACATAAGAGATTGTTTAAAAAAAAAAAAAAAAACTTTACTGACCCCAGACTTCTAAACAGTAATGTATATAAATATTAAAGGTGAAGTATGTAAGATTTATTTTTTCTGTGTTAAAATACATTCTCTTAACCCACTTTATAAGAAAGTAAGAAAAATCAAAATTGCTATAATGCATAAAATATCTTTATTTTGTAAAACTATCAATGAATGGTTATTAGGACTACAAATGACCATAATACTCATAATACTTACAGGCTATTGATTATGATTTAAATTTCAAAACAGCTCTGGAAAAACCAAAAGCTGGTGCAAAGAGGAAATATAAACAGATTTAAAAGCACGCTGCAAATTGTAGATGGCTCTAGAATAGCTACACCCTTTCTAAATAAAGCCTAAGCACTGCCAACGGAAAAATCAGATTATATCTTCAAATGAAAATCACATAATGTTTTATCTTGAGTCACACAATTCTGGTTATGAGAGTAAAAATAGAAACGGAAATGATAATAGCATCAGGGATCTAAACACAAGATCAGAGGAAGTCATTTTAAGATTCAGTGATGCGAAATGCTTCACATGTTGTATTTCCCAAAGTGATTCAGTGCTGAAACACAGCATTGAGAGTAAATTATGTCATTTGTCTGTCAGCTCCTGATAAGCATCTTTGCAAATTCGACAGCTTCCACACATCTCAGTTTGGTTGTACACATATGCACCGCATCCCATGTTCTGCCGCTAGGCCTCTACAGAGACCAAATCTGGACATTCCTGATTCCCTTCCCAGCAGTGGTGGGAAGCTCGGATGCAAGGTATCAAAGACAAGTCAAGGCCTCTTCCCTCTCTCCATGTTCACCTCAAATCAGCGTTACAGAGAAGCTTGAAAGCTCCCCAGGAACCTCCTCTCTTTCCTCCCCCAGCCTTCTGGGTGTAGCGCCAGCATTCTGAGAGGTCGGTCTCGATACTCAGACACATTCAAGAGCACATGATTGTGCTGGAGAAAGCGTGTGCCGGCTGCGGAATGGGTAGTGCTATCAGAGGGGGGACAATGGTGCATTTGGGCTATTCAGAGTTTGCCTTTTCTCTGCAGCCGCTGATGCAGTGCCCATTCTCACACCAAACTTTGCTAAAGCATTTGACCAGCCATTCCGAGGCCTTGATCAGAGGACATAATGGAGTGTGATTGGTACTAGCAGGTATGGACCAAACCCAGGTAAGGTGTTGAAAGCAGGAAATGGCTCCATTTTTCCTGAGCAGTGCATGAGAACTAGTATGTTAAAAGTATCAAGTCATGATACTTTTGGCTTGCTATTGATCTACATGGCTGAAGAACTTTGAAAATCACCACATTTACATTTTGATATATTCCAAATGTGAAAAATCTTGTCTTAAAATTGAAATTAATCAAATTAAAAAATAAACTAAATTTAAAAATAAACACATTTTTTCAACATTCTAGCAGACAAAAACTCTGTAAAACATTTTGAAAATGAATGTGGCATTGGATTTTAAGATGGTAGCCTTGTAGCATTTACCAAGAACCACTGGATCAAAACATGAAGGATGTAATTATCTTTGAGTTCTTTTGCTTGCTGATGAGAAACTAAATGCTGAAGCAATGTATGGTTTTGGAGGGATCGGCACTGCTGGCTGAGACACTGGTCTGCTTTGGGTGGACTGAGACGAATGGCCCGTTCATATGCCAGCTTTCCGCTGCGATTGACCATTAGCATATCCCTCCACTCTCTCAGCACACAGATCAGGGCCAAGCCTGAGGCTCTCAGATGGACAACTCATCACAAATCAGCTAGCCAAAATTTACACTCAGCCCAGACCACATCCTTTTCACAAGGCTTTTAAAACAGTAAAAGGTCAAGAAAATATCTTAATGTTTATTCTAAACAGCAGACTTGTTATAAATGCAGTAAAGCTGGACCTTGGAACATCGACAAACAATAATATTTATAGATACTGTGTTATGTCTGTAGCTGTAATTCCTCTGTTTTGCTCTGCATCACTGGATTGTGGGTAAAGATGTTCAAGCTAGTGAGACTGGGTCGGTGTAGGCTTTATTAAGACAGTTAACGGGAGCAGGATAATTAGACAGTTCAAAGGCACCTGCTTGCCATCCCAAAGGTGCTGGAATTCTCTGGCCCCCTTCCACTCCCCTCACATTTAAAAGCATGTTAACTCCTATCAGGGGCTAGCAGGCTAATTTAACTTCTGACATTTGATATCTGAGGAATGAGAAGGATCAGCCGTTTAGCCGGAACGGGATTACCCCTCCATCTACCCCCACTCCTCACTCTTTCTGTCCCCCGCCCTGATGAGAAAGCTGCTCTCAGTCAGGCCAGATTCATTAATTTGCTTGCTGCTAAGCACTTTATCAATGACGGCGAAATGCCGCTGCATAAAGTGGAGCAGCGTCCCCTATGTTAGCGACTGTGCGGCTGAGATTTTTCAGGCCTTACAGGCCAACTGGTAAACATCCACATAAACAGTCATGAGTTAACAGTTTAGTCCTGTTCGCTCTAGTTTATCTTAAATTTAAATGAAAATGTTTCATTCAAGTATTCATTATTCAATATATTATATAAAGGGCATTTCTTTAACCAACTACTTTTAATGAAAATAATAATAATAATAATTGTAATAATAAAAATCTAATTATCATAAACATGTACAATTAAAATACATAATTTTAAAACAAAAACAAATCAAAATAAAACTTACTAAAAACTTGTGTTGTTAAATTATTGAAATATGAACTCTCAGGGGAGTTACTGCATACTACTATACTTACTATACTTACATACTACTTGTAAGTATAGTATATCTTACATCAAAGGGGTTCAGATGACAAAAAAAAAAAAAAATCAGGAATTTCTGATATATTGTGTTGGATGGCAACCTTTGGGTGCTTTTGTAAAGTCTAAAACCAGAATAATTTAAACAAGCAAATGCAAGTAAAGAAAAACAAATTTGATGGGCCAAGCAGTGAGAGACAAAGAGGAGAGAAAGGAAGCTGTGGCTGGATAGCAGAGGTATTTGAGCATTTTGTGCTGCTCTGATGAATGTTTGAGCTTCGGCGTGAAAGGAGACAGCTTTGGGTGAAACTGTAACACACTGCAGCCCTTTGAAGGTGCAGCTGTTGATGCTTACAGTTTCTCAGCTGCCTCTTTCAGACATAAGGCCCCTTTCACAAGCCACCGTGACAATCAGAATTCCAACCTACAAGCCAAACCTCGTAAAAATAGTATGACAATTAGGATTCCTAACTGCAAATCTGAAACCATTAAATAACATGAGAATTTCTCCTTTGCACAGAAAAAAGCAGAGCATAACACCAATTGCTGTTGACCTGTTCAACTAGCTCCATATGTGACTCATAAAGTCATCTCACACATGTAAAGTTCTTCAGTGAAGGTAATTTGTCCTTAACACAAAATCCCTGCATTTTTAATTCCAGTCAAAGACGATCACACCTGCTAAAGATTATTGTGATATATTAGTCACTGTTCTGAACTTTTTAACTGCTGTAATCATGTGTGTCATAATCCATTTGAAATGCGCTTTGGGGCATCCACTATTTTCTTATAATTTAGACACACTTAAAAGATTCTGAGCAGATAGAAAATGGTAATTTTGTTCCAACTGTCTGAACCAAATCTTTGTATTAGACTATGAGACACCAAGCGAGACACCAATACAGACAAAAAAGCTGACCAGATTAGAAGGGACATTGGTCTGATCTGACATACATAAAAAAGGAAACAAAAGAACAGACAGCACGACCAGTGTAGTCAATTACAGAACAAATTATGAGCCAGTTATTTTTAGCGAATCAAAAACATGACAGCATTGACAGTGGAGACAGATTCCTGAGCAAAGAGCTTTCTTTTGCAAAGACTTTAAAACTTTTTCTTTTATTATAGGCAATGGAATTACAATTAATTTTCATAATATGTATTGCTTAAAAGATTTCATTTAAATTTAATAAAATTTAATTATTGAATTTATGTAAATAAATGTATGATTTAAAACCAATTTTTAAAAAAATGAAACGTATGCATGCATGAATTGTTCAGAATAAGATGACATGCATTTATAAAGTAGATGAATTTAGACACATCAGAACCATAAATTAGTCATTAAATTGTTTATGATTCTCGTCCCTAGAAGCATATGGAGATTTGTGTTTGAGATTAGGCATTATCCTGTTTTGACTATAGGTTGGACCACATTTGACCCTTTGCAAAGCCCCTTTGGTTATTATTGCTAACTCACACACACTTTACAGAACTACAAGAATGACCAGATGTTCTCTCAGTCAGCCTCATCATGCTCAGCTATTCAATTCAGATCATTAGTTCAAGTCCCTCTCCATCCTTCCTGTTAATGTAATGAGATACACTCCTGAACATTACTGACATCCCTGAATCAATCCTTATATCTCCAAAGACAAGGCATTAAACTCTCCTAAACCTGCTCCCAATGAGGCTCTCTCACTGCTTTTATCTCTCTTTCTTCTCTCTGTCATAAAAGGATGTGCTTCTTGGTCGATGTACCAACTGTTGATCTGTGATGAAGCCATGATGTTGTATTACACAGTCTTGTGCATTTCTTTCTATTAGATTTCTATTATATAACTTTTTCCTAGAGCTGCCGTAAAGTCAAAACAATCTATGTCCATTAATTTTCCTATTATCACTGTGAAGCTGCTTTGAAACAATCTGTATTGTAAAAAGCGCTATATAAATGAAGAAGACTTGACTTGACTTTCTATTTGTTACATTTTTGAGTTAGCCAGTGACACTGTACCATAAAAAAAGACATAGCACAAATCATGCAGGAAATGATGTCGCTGTTGTCACATCAAAATCACAGTGGTACATCAGAAAGAGTCTTGAAAAGCAATGTTTGTATAATACTCTTTCTCTCTCTTGTTATTTCTATTTCTTTCCTGATCTCTCATTCTCTCTCTGGACCCATGCTGAGCAGAGGCAAAGCCAGAACCACACAAAGGTACCATTGATGAGGAGAAGGGTGTAAAACAGGCCAGTCTGCCCCTCTTAAACACACAGAAAATAAGTCATGAGGTTGCCAAATTATTCACAGGAAAGACAGGACACGCTGTGTGTATATAATTCAGTTTTGAAACATACAGTAATTTGGAAATCTGTCACATTTCATCATCATCATCAGTTTCTTTCGCAAAAGATCACATATTTGCATGTATAGTGAACATCTAATTCACAAAATTTTAAATAATGATGGAGCCATAGTCTTTTGGGTTACGCTACAACATATATCTTCAAGCATGCCGAAGAGCTCCCGGTTTGAGGTCCTTTCCCAACCCATTCCTCTCTCTCCTCTCCTATCACTTTCTGTCTGTTACTCAACTGTCCTATTCAAGGGGAAAATGTGAAAAAAATGAACACTACTGTAGCAAATTAGCTTAAAATATTTAATAAATTATACATATTTGAATCAGTTAATCGAATTAACTTAATGCAGCTGAATTAATATTACAATCAATTAATCTGTTCGGCCTGAAAACACTCAGTATTGATCGTCTATCAACTCTTCAGAAAGGATATTTTCCGTAGCCACAGAAAAATAACACTTTCTTAGCATGTAGCTGTTATCGTAATCATTATCATTGACATTGGTTTATAAGCAAATCAGAATCAACTTGCAAGAATGTGCACAAAGATTTATTTAACTAAATCACAAACACATAGCTAGACTAAAAACACACAGACATACAAATCACGCATACATACGAAAATGAGAGAGTTGAAATTAATTGAACCGTAGCATAACAGGGGAAAGGAGCTATGAAAAGAGTCATTTAACAAGCTGGAAGAACCATCAGTTTCTCACTATAAAGCACCTTTGTTAACAAAGGGGTTCACAACTCAATACTAAATCGCTGTTTAGTGTTCAAATGTATGATACTTGCAAATGCCTTTTGCTGTTGAGGAGCATCCGGATATGCAGTCTCAGGAGAAATTTCTGATGGTTCAGTACGATGGTGCTGAAGTTGTAATCAATATCCACTGCGTTGAGTGAAGAATCAGTCAGTAGAATCAGCCAGAGTCCTGCACACAGGCGAGTACACGCGGGTATCCGACGGGTGACCCGCCAAATTTTATGTAATGGGTGGAATAATATTTACGTGTCGGGTGCGATGTGGGTGCGGGTCGGACGTGCGGCAGGCATGGATGAACTGCGGGCCCAATAGCCAAAACTATTCCAATTCAATTCAGTGCATTTGACAGCTGCTTTCAAATGGCCCCATGCTTATTTGTGTTCAAGCTCTGTCTGAAGACCATTAAAAGCCTCCAGTTACAGCAGGATTTGCAGCGCTGAGCATTGTAGCCAATCACGCTGCATCTGATTAAAAGCTATAGTGATTATATTAAAGGGAGCTCGCTTTGCTCGCTTTATGTATTTAATATAGGCAATTCAAAATTTGAATAACAGTTTTAGAATATTTTTCGTGATGTTACAAAGAGGACCAGTGGCCAGGTAGTTTCAGAAGAGACAACTGCATTTAAACGCCGAGTGAATCTGCTAAAATATATACTAGCTTTAAGCTTACAGTTAAATAGGCCTACTAAAACATTCTTTGTTCTATTTTACTTGTGTTGTTTAATGCAATGTTTAATTAAATGCAGTGACAGAATGCTTAATGTTGGTTTTATTGCTTGTGTTAGGCTACACAAGAAAATGATTTTTGTCTACCTCATGTAGGAGATTTAATGGGGTGTGGATCGGGTAGCAGTTTTTATGTCAAACAAGTCAGGTCGGGTATGGGTACAGGCTAAAAATAGTGTTTCTGTCGGATATCGGGTCAGGTGTGCTGTTAATAACTGCCGGCGAAGGTCGGGTGCGGGTTTATCAAACAGGACCCGTGCAGGACTCTGGAATCAGCAAGAACAAAGGCAGAAGACCAGAAGAGAGCAGCGCGATCTGCGTGGAGGCTTTTTAACCTCTACAGCAGTCACACCTTTGAGTTTTGGCTTGACCAATGATAAAGGTGCAATTTCCAAGCAGGAAATGTTCCTTTGTTTGAAAGTGAACTCATTTGCATGAGAGGAGTAAGCTGGTAGTTTGTGTCCATTTATACCCTGATAAATATAACATGCATGTTCAGTCATTTAAGCAAATTTGTCAATGAATTCTCTCTGGGGCCTACAGTGCGTTTGAACAGAAACTGTATATGGACTAAGCCTGGCACTGATGAGTGAGGAGGGGTAGAAACAGGAATTAGGCTACTAATAACCTGTATCCTCATTAAGGAAACAACAGTTGCTAGAACTACTGTATTCCCATACAGAGAGAGTAGATGGTGATGGTAAGCTAACTAAAATAAGGTAAAAGTAAAAGTAGAATGTCCTTATAGCTCTAGAAAACTAAAAGGGAAGGTAAATAAACCAACTGATTTAATTCAATTTTAATTACATTCAACTTAGCCAAATAGGGATATTCAGGCTAAAACCAAAGTAAATACATAAAATAAAAATAGAGGGGGCGTGTTCGCTTTTACACAAAGCGAACACTCAGTACTGATCGTCTATCAACTCTTCAGAAAGGATATTTTCCGTGGCCACAGAAAAATAACTCTTTCTTAGCATGTAGCTGTGATCGTAATCGTTATCATTGACATTAGTTTATAAGTAGATCAGAATCTCGCAAGAATGTGCACAAAGTTTTATTTAACTAAATCATGAACACATAGCTAGACTAAACACAAACAGACATACATGTTAATTATAATTGAATTTATTTAAAGAGAGAGACACAATTTGTTCAATAAACCACTGTTTAATAAAAAAGTAGAAAAATAAGCAATTTTATGTTTAGTTTTCTCCCCCCTGCTGTACCGAACCGTGACTTCAATACCGAGGTATGTACCCGAAACCATCACGTTTGTGTACCGTTACACCCCTACTATCTATGAAGTAGTTCCAGATTTGATTACATAATAAATAGCACAAATTACACAGCATTTTAAGACCATCATGGCCACATGAATACCACAAGTGAAGATTAAAATACTGAAAGCCCACAATCTATTATTTCTCACATATTGAGCTTATTCACTTTTGTGTCAGACTACATATGGCATCTACTCTGAAAACAGTTGGGTTAGAGAAATCGGAAATAAACAATTGATACGAGTAACACTGTGACCTTCAATGCCTTTGTACAGAATTGTCTTGTACAAGTTGGCAACTGTGGCATTGATTGGTGCACAAGCAGGGCTTGCCCTGGTTCAAATTGTACATCCTTACAATGTAATCACAGATAGTCTGACTGCCTGGTAAAAAGATGTTTCTTTCAAATGCCTGCTCCCTCTACACAGCTAGGTTCATTCTCACTTCTTAGCTAAATCGATTTCTTTTAAGATGCTCAGTTAGCTAAGTGAGTGTTGGCGTACCAGGGCCTGCAATTACGAGGGCCAAGCTCTTATCCAATGAAGACAACACATGGATGGCCTGACACTCCTTCCTTCAGCTGGATAAGAGACAAGAGCTTCTGACTGACAAGGATACAGCTCACCATATCAACTCACTTCTCTAACTGTCAATAATGACTGCGGCTCACACACACACATTACCTGATCCATTTACTGCAGAGATGGGGAGGGAGGGCAGGGGGTGGGAATCAACCTCTGTTTGTAATCAATCATTGAACATCAATGTCATACTTCACAGCTCTTTGATACAGGCTCACTGTGAGGGGTGCTACAGCAAGATGAGAAGTGATGGACAAAGCCACAACAGCAAAAACTGTTGAGTGAGGTGCATGTTTGCACACTGAACCCATTGGAAAATACACTGAAATGCACTATAAACCTATTTATCAACAATAAAATAGGCTTTTGTGAACCTACATAAATGGACAGTGGAATAAAAAAAAAAAAACATTTAGACCAAAGAGTGTTTGAGGAGAAAATCTGAAGAGTGGAATGACATAAAGAAAGTCAAAGACAGAGATGGACAGAGCAGGAGGGATCCAAGAGTATAATAAATTCACTCAGCATAAACAAAACAAAAATAATGACTTGTGGATAAAGTCAAAAATCGTCTCATCGTCTTACGCATGCAACTATGGTTCCCTGAGAAGGGGAACGAGACGCTGCGTCCCCTACAGGTTGCTATGGGGAATGCCTTCGGTAGACCGGTCTCTGAAGCATGATTCTAAACATGACAATAAACTTTACATTGGTAGGCGGCAGCCCATGACGTCACAGCAGGGTGCGGCCGAGGGTATAAAAGGGCACCTATAAAATACGCCATCCACTTCTGTCTGAGGGAGATGTGCAGGAATACCTGAAACATAGCAAAGGGATGCAGCATCTCATTCCCCTTCTCAGGGTATAATGGTTACATGCATAACCTGAGACGTTCCCTTTCGAATGGGAGCTCGCACTGCATCCCCTAGAGGGCGCTATGGGGAACAATATACCCACACCGCCATGCTGAAGGGATGAGTGCCTTATTGGCTGAGCTAAGTCAAAGACTCAAGTAGTCCTCACCCCTACACCAGCGACGTCATAGACTGGAGCTTTTCAAGAATGGAGGCCTCAACAGGAACCTAACTACATTCTTATTCAGACCAGTGTCCAAGGAGGCTCACGGAGAGCCTAACACTCAGAACTAACTAGCCCACGAAGCTCTGCAGAGTGGAGGCCAAAATACAACACTCTCAAAAATGAGAGGTAGGCTAGCAAAACCCCACACTAAGGTCAGTAGCCAAGGAGGCTCCCAGGGAGCCTAACAACTTAGCATACTACCCTACCACCTAGCCGAGCAGAGGCCTCAACATCACGACTCTCTAAACCAAGAGGTGGCCTAACTACACCCCACACATAGGAAACCGTGTAGGGAGGCTCACAGAGAGCCTACAACCTGCAACAAGTTGTAGGTGCAACACCTAGTGGAGCTCTGGCGAGTGGAGGCCTCAATAAAATAACTCTCTGAAGCGAGAGGAGGCCTAACGACTCTCGCAGTAGATGGCCAAGCTCTAGGAGTGGAGGCCTCAGCATGACGACTCTCTAAAGGGAGAGGAGGCCTAACTACGCCCCACACATAGGATATCATGTAAGGAGGCTCACAGAGAGCCTACAACACACAGATGCTGTCCTAGTGGAGCTCTGGCGATCGGAGGCCTCAATGAGGATAACTCTCTGTAGCGAGAGGATGCCTGACAACGCTCGCAGTAGATGGCCGAGCTCTAGGAGCAGAGGCCTCATCATGGCCTAACTACGCCCCATGCATAAGGATACAATTTGTTCAGTCAATACAAAGTCGGCGTTCTGACATACAACGGAAGCTCTGCACTGTGTTCACTGAGCCAGCTGCATAGGAAACTGACAAGGAAGAAGAAAAATTGTTAAATAAAGTTGTAATTTTTGTTTTGTTTTTGTGCACAAAAAGTATTCTTGTCGCTTAATAAAATCACATTAAGGTTGAACTACTGTAGTCACGTTGACTATTTTAACAAGGTTTTTACTACTTCTCTGGAAGTTGAATGTGGTAATTTTATTGCTTTCTATGGGAGATAAAAAAAACCTCTTGAATTTCATCAAAAATATCTTAATTTATGTTCCGAAGATGAACGAAGGTCTTGCGGTTTTGAAGCGACATGATGGTGAGTGACAGAAATTTCATTTGGGTGAACTAACCCTTTAAGTTGGTCATATAAATTCACCATGTTGACCAACAAAAAGCAGCTTGGTTTTAAAATGGCTTCTGTATGAGCAGTGCTTTATGAATCACTACAATATTTTTTTGCCCACATCTTTGTGATCGAATCTTTGTGGTTTTTGCAAGAGGTGTCTATTAACACCAAGTTTACGCTACGCCTACATTATACATATTACATCATACGTTGGGTCAGAGGTCACACTTCCGCTGGAACTTGACTCTCTCGTGAATGCACAAAAAGTCAGTGATTATAGTTCATAAAGTTTTAAATATGGATATTTTTCTAACAAAAACCAATAGCTTCACTTCAGAAGGCATTTATTAACCCACTGGAGTTGTTTGGATTACTTTTGTGATGGATGGATGGATGGATGGACAGATGGATGGATGGATGGATGGATGGATGCGCTTTTTGAAGCTTCAGAAACTCAGACTCTATTCAATGCCATTACAAAGCATGGCAAGTGCCAGGATATTATTTAATATAACTCTGATTGTGTTCGGCTGAAAGAAGAAAGTCACATGCACCTAGGATGGCTTGAAAGTGAGTAAATTATGGGATAATTTTCATTTTTGGGTGAACTATTTCTTTAAGGTGCTATTTTCCGTACATTGAAAGTGAACAGTGACCACAGGTTTCCACATTCCCCTTTCCCATTTCATTAGAAAAGTGCTAAACATTTCCGTTGGTGTTCCACAGAAGAAATAAACCACTGGTTTGGAACCACATGAATTTACATTTCTGGGTAACTATCCCTTCTTCCCAGGATGCCTAACTAGATATTCCAGACCCATATCCTGAAACCCTGCAACTCATCAGTGGGTTTATGAAAAACATCTGGCCGAGCAAGCTCTCATAAATGCTACTCTCTGTGACAACAATCAGAACATTCGAAGGAGCTGAATCTACAGCTACTGGAGCTGTACCTAATCCAGGAGTGTTTGTGTGTGTACATGTTTGTGTGTGTAGGGCAGGGCTGCTGAAGGCCTCTCCACCTCTGTACCAGCAGGGCCCAAGCTAATCCCTGTCCTGAGGCCCCAGAAAGACGTCACCCTCTGCCAGCTGCCTGGCCATCTCCCTGCTGCTTCAGGAAATTAACTCCAGAGAAGCAGCCAGAAGGAGACTGGTAGACTCAAGGCCAGTAAGGAGCACTGAAGAGATACAGGCATCCACCAACCCCCAACCCGCTGTGACCCCAACAATGAATTGAAAAGAATGTCTGCCACATTCTCTATGAAACTGGCCAGAATACCAGAGAAGACAAGGAGAACAGGCATGGAAGAGAGGGCGGCTAAAAGGATAAAAGTTTTAGAGATGTGTGTGTGTGTGTGTGTGTGTGTGTGTGTGTGTGTGTGTGTAAGTGTGTGTGTGTGTGTATGTGTGTGTGAGAGAGAGAGAGAGAGAGAGAGAGTATAATTGCAAAGAAGGAGGAAAAAGTTGAGAAATAAGGTAATTTATACAGTGAAGACTATGCAGTTTTATTTTACATTTAATTACTTTCTGTTGAAAAAGACTGTTCAGTTTTTTATTTTTATTATTTCATATTTCAATTCATTTTATTTCAAATACTTTTATATTTGTCATTTCACAGGAATGCTATATTTGTTAAGCTCTAAGTTGTTCCTTAATCACCTCTAAGAGAGGGAATGGAATATGTTGCACATGTTGCTTGTCAATAAATGGAGTTGTCAATACTTTCTCATCTCCTAATTTTTTTTATACTTAAAATACATTGTTGTTAAGGATAGTATTATTTCGATGATCGGTATCGGTGATCGTATTGGTCAGTACTGCTTCCAGTGATCAATAATCGGTGATCTGCTTCAAAAATCCTTATTAGAGCACCCTTAACTCTAATTATGACCTTGCCAACCTGGTCTCATAGGAAAGACGTACCTGTGAGAAAGTTTTCGCGAGTCGCCAAAATACGTACCAATGCGTACATATCACTGCAGTTTCCAACAGAAATGAACGCTAGAGGCAGTAATCGGCAAGTGCTTTTTTAATCGTTTTCATACACAGTTACGATTCCGGGGGCAGATTATGGATTAATAAAGACTCGTTTTCGCGCCTCCTCGCACAATATTATGTTATGACTTCAAAGCGCTTTTTTTTTTACCAAAGCGCACGATTTGTAAACGAATATATATTTTGGACTTTGCGTCGCTTAACCAGCTTCATGTGTTTCGCTTTTCTGATGTAACAAGCTTGCTCGGTAGCTCAGCTGATACGGAGTTGGACTTAAGATGAGGAGGCCCTGGGTACGAATCCCGTGAAAGGCAAGTCGAGGTAAAAGAGCTCAAAAAGAGACCTAAACAAGCTAAAACGGCACGATTACGGATGCTATTTAAGTCACGTTTGCTTTTGTTAACACTATCGGGTAGGTTTAGGTGTAGTGTTGGTGGTACGTTATTTTAAAACGCAATGGAGTGCAAATGTCAAATCAGAACTGCGGTGATTCGTATAAAAAAACGTACCATATTCACGTTTATCTGTTCCGGCCAAAAAATATGAACACGCTTTTAGCGCCACTCAGTGGACATTTCACATCGAAACTGCAGCGATATGTACGTATTGGTACGTATTTTGTGACTCGTGAAAATGTTTCCACTGGTATGTTTTTCTAATGAGACTGGGTTGGACCTTGCTTAATCGACCATCAATAAATTATTATGGACAATTATTTTATCGTCGATTAATCGTTGCCATCCCTAGTCAGTAAGCAACTGCCTAGCAAACACCCACAACACCCTAGTGGCCACCCCGAGAACCAGAACACCTTTTACCTTAACAATTTTATAGCAATACCACTCACAACACCACAAAACCTCCAAAACTGCAACTGCATGCTAATAACCACTCAGAACACATTTACAACAACAAAGCAACACCCTGGCAACCACTCACAAAACCCTAAAGAGCATCTTGAAAACATCTATATCCTATAAACCACTAACCAACACCTTAGCAACCAACAAAAACACCCTGACAACCATATCTAAGCACTAACAACCACTTAGAACCTATTTACAACTGCATAGCAACACCCCAACAACCACTCACAATATCCTAACAAGCATATTTAACACCTATATCCTTGCAACCAATAACCAATGCCCTAACAGCCACCCAAAACACCCTGGCAATAGCATCTAAGCAGTAAGAACCACTCAGAACATCTTTATAGCCACATAACAACACCCTGGGAACCACCCACAACACCATAGCATCATTGGGGTAGGTTTTGCTTGGGCAAGCACCATTCACTTTTCTTCAGTAAACAGGGAAAAAAAAAATGTTATTATAACATTATAACAAAAAGGTATTTTGTTCTGTTAAAACCTCCCACTATGCACATTCAACAAAAACAAAACTAAATTAAAGCTGCAAGTAGCGATGAAAGGGCCCTTGCACCTGGGCTCACCGCCACCCGTTGGCCTTAGAAAAACAGTGAACAGTGGGCAACATGCATGTAAGCTAGTAAATACAGGAGAATTATGGCAGTCATTTCAAAGTGCCACACTTCCTGCTGCCATCAGGTGGTGCTTTGACTGTAACTGGATGTTGCCACGTAGATGTCTTCAGGCCAGGACTATTATAAAAAATTTGAAGTTTGGAGCAGATCGGACATTGTATGCCTGAGTTACAACAACTTTCTGTTTTGTGGCGTTAATAGCACTTAGCCAGTGTAACGCCGGTTTCACACTGCAAGCGTAAGCAGCGCGTGAGCAGCACATATTTTTTTCGGTGTGCATGTTAACCAACGGATGAGCATCAAGCAGGAGCTTTGTGTGAGCAGCAGTGAAGCGGGGGTTTCGGCGCCGAGTCTATTTTTGCTGCGCTGCTGACGCTCACTTAAAGTGAAAGCACACTTTTGATGGACAAAATAAACACAATTTCACACAAAAAGTCAAGTCAAGTCACCTTTATTTATATAGCGCTTTTTACAATGCAGATTGTGTCAAAGCAGCTTTACGGTGATAACTGGTATCGAAAAAGTGTTCAAAATGCACAGAATAAGCATGTCTAATGTGTTTTAACAAGAATTTGAGTATGACAGAAAAGAAAATTAAAAATCAAAATTGTAGAAGATTTACCCATTTAAACTTGTTTTTAATTATTCAGTTTGGGTTAAAGTATGGTGTATTATAAAAAACTAAAGTAAACTAGCCAGAAAATATGATATATAAACATTAATTTAGTTATTACACAGAGAGATATACAGGCTGCAGCATACCCAAATCAAACCCAAGTTTGCTGTCTTGTAAACATGTGCACGCGGCAGATGATGTAAGACACAAAGCTTACCTCATTCATGTTCAGCAATGGATAACACAAGGCTTTTATTTATTTATTTTTATTTATTTATTTATTTACGTTTATATGCGAATGTTGTACACCTCCCCATGTTAACAAACTTTCAAGACAATCAAGTTTATAAATGACCAACTTATAAAAACAAATTTATAGCTGTCTTTGTAAAGAAATGCTCACTTTATATGTAGCTTCGAGCCGCTGCTGTGACGCTGTACAAACGCTTCCAGTTGGACTGTAAGCAGGCGGGCCCTGAGGCATGGCTACAAGACACAGCGTCTCGTTCCCTGTTCTCAGGGAACCATGGTTACATGTGTAACCTGAGACGTTCCCTTTCAAAAGGGAACTCGTGCTGCGTCAAGCACTAGGGGAACGATATACCAACGCCGCCATGCTGAGGGGAGTGCATGCCACGCAAGGCAGTGACAACTGTCAGAATCCGGCCAATTCAAATGAAATGCCAGACCCACTCACCCTACGGGTCACAAATAAGCTGTCAATGACAGTGTTCCCAGCAGTCAAAACCTTAGCTAAAAGCCTCAAAGCTGACTCTATATTTTACATATGAAGGCCTGCCAAGGCCGCACAAAGGCCTGGAACCAACAATTTCAACAGAAGGGGTCCCTTTTAAGGGAACGTGGCTAGGGGCCCCAAAGGCACCCCAGCCAGTCACTTCTCAGGGGAACGAAGTCTCATGAAGAGACATCCAGAAAGAGGGACTGCAGAAGGGGAGTAGACCAACTTAGACCGGATTTTAGAGACGGGCATCCTGGAGAGCAGGACTGTAAGTGAGGGGAGTTACTCTGCTCAATCCTAGGATCTACAAAGCACCTAAGGAGGCCGTGCACTCTAAAAAGGAACCTTCGTGAGGGGAATGCTCACAGCCTAAGGCTGATCTAACTGGAAGGCCTCGAGAGAAGCCTTTAACCTCTGAGCAGACATAGGGAAGTACTCGAACCCACCCTCAGAATGAGGAGAGTACAAGATCGACCTATTAGGTCGACCAGGCTATAAGCTAGAAAACAAAGGTTAACTAGGTTAGCCAAGCCAGCAACACGTAGTGGTGTGTGGTCTCAGGGAGGCAAAAGAGGCCAACCACCTGACAACAAAACCTTGCTGACCGATAACCAACTGCTGGGGACTCGCATCAGGGAACAACTACCTGGTATCAAGTCTTGACTGGCAGAGAAGTAACTATACTATGGGGAATTTGCCTTCAGAGGGGCCTACTAAGGCCAAACACCTGATGACAAACGTTCAATGGCTGAATGTAGTCATTGCTAGCTGCCATGCACCCACTTATTAGGGGCTGGCTCTCAGGGAGGCCTGCTAAGGCCAGCTACCCGATAGCAAGTCTAGCTAGCCGTCCAAAGCCTGCAACCTTGGGCTCGCCCACAGGGAGGCCTGCTAATTCTCAGAGCGGCCTGTTAAGGCCTGGTTGTCAGATACCCACGCTGCTGGGGACTCCACCTCAGAGAGGCCTGCTATGGCCTACAATCTGAAGCAAGCCCATGCAGCTCTTCCAGAGACCCCAATACTGCTGGGGGACTAGCCTCCAGGGTGGCCCGTTAAGGCCAGCTACCTGGTAGCTAGTTCTATGTGGCTAAATACACTAAAAAAGTACCCGCACAATAGGGAACTCGCTCACAGAGAGGCCTCCTAAGGCCTACATATCCACAAGCAAGTCATTGCTAAGCTGAGCTTTTACATACCCAAAGTGCTGGGGACTCGCTCACAGGGAGGTCTGCTAAGGCCAGCTACCCGGTGTGTCTTGTTGCTACAACAACCACACTGATGGGGGCTCTCCACAGAGAAGCCTGCTAAGGCCTACTATCTGATGGCATATCAAAATAGCTACCAGAAAACCCATTTACTGGGGCTGTTAACAGGGAGGCCTGTTAAGGCCAGCTACCTGACAGTGCATGTGCTGGCTGCTAGGGGCCCAACATGGTGGGGACTCACTCTGAAGGGAAGCCTGTTAAGGCCTACTACCTTATAGCAAGTCTAGTAGCACAGATAGTTGTACTATTCCAACAATGGAACAATCACATCGCCAACGAGTGGTGTACTCAGTAAAAGCAAGGGGAGTACAAACATACACCACAATGCCCTAAAGGAGGCCCACCTGGGGCTACTACTCCAGAAGAACACGGGCGTCAGCTCGCGGCAATGCTGAGCTACAAGGGAGCATACTAAATGACCAGCCCACAGTGAAGGTCAAATACCGCTTGACCTGAGCCACAATGGTGCAGGGCAGATAAAGTACTCGGATAACACCCTGTTTTACAAGGGAGTACTATCAACCTGATCCTGAGAAAACTACAGGGTGGAGGCCAACCGCAAAGACTCTATCATGACAGAAATTATATCTGTACTCAGCCCCAGGGGAATAGGGGCTTTTTATACACTCAACCCAACGCTGAACGCTAGTTAAAAGGAGCCTAGCGAAGGCTTACCTAAGCTCAACTTCTGAAATGCGGGCCACAGCAAAAGCATTTACTAATCACAAATAGAAAAGGGAAACCCATCTATTCTGCCTCTACACCAATCTGCACTATGCAGAAGGGGGGCCCGCCTTGGCCAGACGACTCTCAAATGAGAGGAGGCCAGCACTAGGGATACAAAAGGGAACATACACTCACCTAATGAGGGGCCAGAGGCAGGAATGTTAACAGACTGCCTTCACTATCCCTAGCACTAGCCTAGGCCAGCTTTCAGGGTGGCCCGGGTGAGGGCCAACCCATAACATATAGATCTACCTGGAGATCCTCAGAGCAGTGGCCTCTACAGAACAACTCTCAGTTGAGAGGAGGCATAATCACTCAAAATGCCATCGATCGACCGATCAAGGCAGCGGTCTGTTTGGTGGCCCAGAGCGCCAAATCCGTGGTGTAGTGCACCTCCACGACTGCTTCAGGGGAGAGCCCCGCCCCCTGGTCTAAGTCCCTCAGCAGGTCCACCTGGTATGCCTGCAACACAGCCATTGTGTGCAGAGCAGCACCAGCCTGGCCTGCTGCCGCGTATGCCCTGCCATTTAGATGTGATGACACTTTAAGAGGTCTAGATGGCAGGGTTGGAGCCTTCAGTGTCTTCAGTTCGCTCGCTGATTTTGATGGATTCGCGCCAAGTACAGGATTTTCCATGCCCTCTCAACCTCAGTATGCAGGTCAGGAAGGAATGGAAGGCTCACTATAGTTGGAGGGCTATGGCCAGAGAGAAACCGATCGTCAAACCAACCGCACGTGGTCTCTCTCCTAATGCACTATCTGCCGGCAGTGCATTCCACAACCTCCAATAACTCAGCATACGTGGGGGCAGGGTGGCTGAGAGGATTCAGTAATGTCAATAAACTCACCTTCTCTACCCTCCTCAGCCATCTCCTGCTCGGTTGGAAGAGCACTGTCCGATGAACGCGCATCCTCTCCCAGCAGCACTGCCTCGCCAGCCGCCGAGCCGATCGGTGAGCTCCATCTGGGAGCTCCATGGCCTGAGTCTCCACTCTGCCTCAGCACGAGTGGGACCAGAGCCACCAGGTCCAGATGCTGAACTCTCTCCCCTTGAGAAGAGAGCCAGACGAGGCCAGAGCGTTTTCAGAGGAAAACGCTCGCAATTTACACAGGAAGCCCCCTCAAAAACTTCCCGTGCGTGCTCTTCCCCCAGACAAAGAACGCACAGAACATGTGTGTCATCTGGTGTTAGATAACGTGGACACAGATCAACACATTTCACAAACCTCTTAGTAAGTCTGGTTTTCTCTGTGCATTTCATTTTCTTTTTATTTGCCTCTATGTGCTTCAAACAAAACAGTCCCTGAAGACGAAAAGAGGATGACATGTTATCTGGTCGCCCCTTATATACTGTGGGTCGCATTGTTATGATGTCATGGGCTGTCGCCGGTCAATATAATATATGGATATGTGTTTCAGACACCGGTTCCTGTGAAGGAGGTTCCCCTAGCGCTTGACGCAGTGCGAGTTCCCTTTCGAAAGGGAACATGATATTTCCTGTTGCCCGCAAGTGGCGCTATGACTGTAAATGAATATTGGCATGTAGATGTCTTCAGGCTAGGACTCTAATAAAACAAGTGAAGTTTGGGGCAGATCGGACATTGTATGCCCGAGTTACAACAACTTCCTGTTTCATCGTGAAACATCGAAATTTGTCAGGCCGCCACGGACACGCCCTTCAGCGAAAACTCAAGATCTTTGCAATTTAACATTGCGAAGGCCTTTAGATTAGACTGACCTACGGCAGATTATGATGTTGATCCGATTAAAGCTCTAGGAGGAGTTTGTTAAAGTACAACGTCTGGAAGTGGCAAAAACTGCACAAATTTTGCAGAGAAAACTCAAAATATCTCACTTCCTGTTGGGTTTTCAGATTTTGCACCCCGGGACTTTTTTGTAGGTATTGGGCTGTTACATGTGTCTACAGAATTTCATAATTGTACATGAAATGTAGTGCGAAGGGCGCTTAATTGAAATTTTGTAGGTGGCACCATTGTGCCATTTTTTTATCACACCTAATTCTGAAACCCATATCAGACATAAATTTTCACCACTTCTGACACGTGTGCAAAGTTTCATGAGTTTTCGAGCATGTTTAAGCCCTCAAAAATGCGATTCATTTCATTTCGGAGAAGAATAATTGACTGAGCAATTACAATAGGGTCCTCACACCATCGGTGCTCGGACCCTAATAAATCTCTAAACAAACAAAATATAAGTTAATCACTGTTACAGGAAGCCTGAGCAAGCCTTGTCCTATTATCACTGCTTTATATGTGCTACAAAAATGCTGAGATCAACAAGGAACAGCATACAAATGTTTGTGCTGATGTTTATGAGAGAGAGAGAGAGAGAGAGAGAGGAGGGTGGTGGGCACATGAAGGAGGTGGAGAACAGCAGGACAGAGTGTGGAAACAGTTGATTATGAGTCCCATCAAGTGATCAATGATTTCATTAATAAGACGAATCATACAGCTGTCACCACGCTGACACCGGTGTGAGAAATGGTCCTGGAGGACATTTACCAAACCCTTCCTCTAGGGAATACCAGAATTACCCCCCATACGCACACATCCACATGTCCATTCAATAATTCCCCGTTAGTGTAACAGCCCAGCACCAAACAGAGAAGGGGGTGCAGGTCGGACGGGATGGAAAAATGAAAGGAGCATCAGGATGAACGGCTCTTAGAGGGAGAGAGACAGGAAGAGGAAAGGAGAAAATCCATTTTGAGCCCCCATTTTCAATTAGGCTCCACAAGCTGTTATCACAGGTGTCGCAGAATAGGCCCAAGCGAAGGAGAGTGGCTGCTATCCGCCTGCTGAAATGAACCCTTATCTGCACACCACAAAGATGGGCCGGGACAGACTATCTGTAAATTACTTTCCGGCCACGCTGCTAACAGGAACTTTATTTCTGTCAGATGACATTCGCCTCTATTTGCTGCTGATCATTTAAATAGCTGCCTAAAAAGAGGGACGTCACCTCTGCCTCTCTCTTATTGTTCGCTCAAGCTCTCCTTTCATCCTTTTCATCAGCTTGTCTTTTTTCCTGTGCTATAAAGGCTTATCGGCAGTCTCAAAATATACCTGAACCTAATTTGTGGTCTTAAAAGACTACATAGCTACACTAAAGCAAAAACAAATAAATTAAATATATATATATATATATATAAAATAATCCACAGATTCATTCAGTCCTTGCACAGACACCTCTGTGGCATTTTACATCTTTTTATAATTATATATAAAATATTATTTATTATTTTAATAATTTTATGAAAGTACTAAAGTACCTTGAACTGCAAACTATTTTTTTTTAATCAAATTTAAACTATAGTTTAACTATAAATTATTAGTAGCCTCTAGCTTGACAAGTTTCAAAGAGGCTTCCCCAACACGGTTTACAGTGAACAAGTCAGTGAAAATGCGGGTTCAAACCATCTGCCTGACAACCTCCCAAAGTCTTCCCTCCTTTTTCTCTCTGTCCTTACTTCCTTAATTCCCTGCCTCAGTTCTTCATACTTCCTTCATGTTCGTTCATTTCATCACTCTGGCATCCATGAAAAAGTATGATAAACCAACAATCCTGAAACTATTTCCCTATCTCTCTCTCTCTTGCTCTGAATGGCAGGTGCCTTTTTGCCCCTTTCTTATTTTTAATTAACAAATTATCCCATGACGAGTGAGTTTATTCAGTTGAAGCACACGGACATCTCTCTCTCTTTCTTTTTCTCTTTCTCACTCTCCCTCTCACGGTCCAGGCAGCAACAATAGAATCAGAGGACTTTGTGGTCCACCTGCCTAGCAAATGATGTGAGTTGAGGAGGAGGGAAGCCCCCTTCCCTCACCCCTTCCAAAGAGGACCAATCAGGCCATTGTGGTGGCACAGTCGGTTCCTTTGAGCTGTCAGGCCAGGGGAGCCGGTCCACAGATGAATGCTTTGCAGGCCTGCGCCAGTCTTTATCTAACCATGTGGGAATGCTCCCCACCAACCCTGCACAATTACACACTGCGGCTAAACTTTTTCACAAACTTTTACGCCATGTGGTGAGAGAAATAGGAAAGGAAAAAAAGTATTAGGGTAAATGAGAAGGAAATGGGAAAAGAGAAATGTTCATGCATTTTTAGGTATTATATGCTCTTGTAGCTCAATAAAGCATAGTGCTAGCATTGCCAAGTTTATAGATTTGATTCCACCTTGTACTTGGATAACTGTGGCTATTTTAGAACTACAAATGCATTTATGGGAATAATCTGATTTTGCCATTAAGCAAATACATTTTGCATAGTATAATGATTATTTATGAATAAATGAATGAATGAATAGTATTATATTTTCTTTATGTTGATTCTGCATTAATTTGATGTATTCAATGTGTACATATATTTATGATTTATAAATTTGTCATTAATCACAACTAACATGATTTGTCACAAAAAAATGGAATGATTAATTAACTACATTTTTTAATTAAATCACATCCCTAAAAATGTTCTTAGTTTTTTTTTTTTCATTTCATTTCATTTATTTAATATACTACAGTGATCTGATCAAACACCTGTTCAAACATCTGATCAAACATTTCTTTACTCCCTACAATCTAAAAATCATCCATTTTAGCAAGCTTGTATTTCATCCTTTTTCTAAACTCCAACTCCACATTTTTACTGTATTATTTGGGGTTTCCCCTTCTGCACATCCTCCAGACGTGCCTGGACTGATCTAGGATCAGTTTCAGTGTTTATCTAGAGGTAAAAGGTTAATGATGCACCTCCACCGGCCAATCCTGGGTCTGTCAAAAAAGGGGGACAATCGGCCGCTGCCACTGTTGGGCTGCTGACAATTGCCTTTTGTTTGTCTTGAGGGGGCGGCCTGGGCAACACAGGTTAAAGTTGACGGGGGTTTAGGTTACATCAGATAAGAGGTTATGAGTATTGGGAGACCAGGAGAATGCATGGTAATTATAACCACACCAGGAATGTGTAAGCTATCTTATGGCTGAGGTAAGGCCCTTCAGGAAGCAGGTCTAGGGTCTGTTTTGATGGATGGTTCATTACGGTCTGTTGAGAGCTTGCGGTCAGGACTGGTTACTGGAATCAGAGCTTATGAAAAAACGATGAAAAACTGGCCTACCATGAATGTTAATTTAGCTAGATTTTCCATCACAGGACAAGTTCCACAAACAGTTGGCTCTGTAATCATGCAAACACGTCATAAAGCACTCCTTATCAAGATTGTCTCTGAGGGTATCTGAAGTGTCACACTGATGCTGAATCAGAAATTTTTTGCATGTCAGAAACATAAAACATTCTGGACGAAAGACTTGTCATGGCCTACTATTTCATCTTTTTCATCGTTTTTGTGGAACATAAAACTTGAGTCCCATGGAGTGTCAAGGGTGATGGTATTCATTTAAAAGTGATCCCCTGGGTCTCTCCCCCGAGTGTGGGACTGAACCCTAGCCAGATGATCGCTGCAGCAAACTTTCCAAGACAAACCTTATGTTGTTCAGAGAAGTAATTACCCTTGCATTACAGAGAAAAATCCACAATCAGTAAGCCAAATTACATCCATGCTTTTTCCACAACAGTAAAGCTCTATCCCCAATCTCTGTTCATTCCCAACTCTCAGCACCCCTCCTCTAATTAATGAAAGAGAGCTGGCCATCTGGGAATGACTAACAGTGAGAAAGAGAGAGATGGAGAGGGAGCTCCTAAGAGCAATTAACGATGCCCTCCTCCACAAAAAAAGGAAAAAATTTTTTTGACTTCCTGCCATATTACCAGAGGCTTTCATATGGAGTGGTACAAAAATCAGACCACTCATCAACCAAGACACACACCCGCACACCATTTGTATGACTTTTTGTGTGGAGAAGGGAAGTGAGACTATACCATTTTGTATTTGGTTGTGTTGTGAACTTTTGCAGCGCGTTTTTGTATTTGGCTGTGTTGTGAACTTTTGCAGCACGTTTTTGTATTTGGTTGCGTTGTGAACTTTTGCAGTGCGTTTTTGTATATGGTTGTGTTGTGAACTTTTGCAGTGCATTTCTGTATTTGGGTGCATTGCGAACTTTTGCAGCACATGTGTTGTCTAACTGATGAAGATGTTTTCTTTATTTGCTGGTGTTTTTTTCTGTTTGCATGTGTTTTCTTCAGTTGCTCTCTCGGCCACCATACTAAAAGATTAATGCTCTATTGTGTTTGAAATTAACACAGCACCTACACTAAACCCTACCCTAAACTTAATTGATAGGGTTAACAAAAGAAAACTTGAGATAAAACCGACCAAGCAACCATGCAATTTTAACTTGCTAACATAAGTCTTTGAGTTGTTTTGCCCTGGACTTCACGGGACTTGTACCCAAGCACTCTGAAACACAAGTGCATTGCTGTAACAGGTGAGTTACTGAACAAGTTATAAAAAGTCAAAAATATGGAGCTGGTTATGTGATGCAAAAGTCAAAATGTATTAGTTTACAAATCATGCACTATCGTAAAATAGAACATTTAAATGTGAAGTGTCTAATTTATATGCTGCTAGTATCACCAAACAGAACTGCAAAAATAATGACTGTTTTCAAACAAGTCATCATTGGTTCAACTGTTGCTGTGACAAGCTAGTTGAGATTCTCAAACAAACAGAGCAGTGATTCATAGTGCTACAAGCCACAGCTTTTACACTTGGGAGAAATCATTACAGTTTTTGGGATAGTATTTTAACAAAAAATGGAAAAAAAGAAAACCTGCACACGGTATATTTGTAAAATAAAACAGCAATGTTTCCATCAGTGATGTTTGATCTTTGTCAGTCTTCATATTTTAACATCCAAAATATTATACACTTCACCTTTAAACAATTCAAAAAGACAGAATGAATAGAGAATAGAAGTTTGAGCTTGACAAGTAATTAGAAGAGAAGGTTGAAGTTGAAGTGTTGAAGCTATACCATTAGAGGTAGTGCTGGAGGCCACGGCCTTCTCACTGATGTCTGCACGGGTGGAGGCGCTCTTGGTGGCTACGATGGTCTCCACTCTCTTCTTCTTCTCTGCTGCAGAACTGGTCTGGGACTGGGTTTCCATGACAACTGCGCATTCCTCAGTACCTCATCAAGACAGGATACCTGCAGGGTAACAAGTTAGGAAAAGGTGAGAGGTCAGTGGTCGGAGGAAAAAAAAACATTTAAATCAACAACAATAAATCTCATTAACAAATAATACACAATTAACAGCAATCAATTAATCAGTCCATACATTGAAAATGACTGTTTTTCCAAATTTCCAACTCTATACAGAAACCATACAAAATCACAAATTTCCTTTAAACATTAAAAAAAAAAAAATCAAAAGTTTAAAAATGATTAGTCTGTCTATTCATCTTAATTAAAAAAACAAAACAAAACAAACAAAAAAAAAACATTCTAATTGTTTTCTAAGTAACATGAGAAGGTTACTATATGAATATGGAAGTAGCTGTCTGGGATTCAGCTATTCAAGTTTGATGTGCTTGAATCTCCAGATGAGGGGTGTAACCATGATGAATGAGGAAGGGGGTACAGACAAACACAGTTAACTTTGTTTGTTTAGGGATTTTTTTCCCTCAACCACTTGACTGTGTGTTGACTTTTAGCTCAACACAACATCTGTTAACAATCCTGGTTTGAAGGGGAAAAAAAAAAACAACAAAAATAACAACAACCACCATGCAGTTATCAAGAGTATTTGTTTGTTTGTTTGCTTTTTTTTAGTTGTTAATAAGATAATTTCACAGTTTATCACTGTAAAGGTGCTTTGAAACTATCTGTATTGTATAAAGCACTATGTAAATACAGGTAACTTGATGTGTGTGTGTGTGTGTGTGTGTGTGAGAGAGAGAGAGAGAAAGAGAGAGAGAGAGCACATGTATAATGCTTTGGCAATATTGTATGTAAACACAATCATGCCAATAAAGTACTTTAAATTGAAAAAAAAAAATGAAAAAAAAAAAATGAATTAACAGAGAGCAAGGGAGAGAGAGAGAATGAGAGAGATTCAGTTTTTCCCTTCTCAGTTAATTTTCCTCAAATCCAAAGAAAAGTGGAAAAGAGTGAAAGAGGAAAATGATGAAACCGTTGACATGGAGTCAAAAAGTAAGGGTAAAAGAGAAGGGAGATCGGGACATACACATTCCTGTGGACAAGCAAATACAGCAAGCTTGTGCCCATTCAAGCATAGCTGATGTGTCTTTTGTGTGCTCTATGGGGCGGCCGGGCAGTCATCTGCACCAATTAAGACTGGGACCTTTTCACTCATAATCCCACTGACCTGGCCTGTGCCATATAATTCCATAAGTGTTCCCAAATTCCTTGTTCTTCATGCTTTTCCACCCAACTCCCCCTTAATAACACTTTTCTCCCACTTCTTCATCATTTTATTTGACCCTAATCTAACATAAACTGTAGGTGCAAAACTGATTCCAGAGTGAAATGTTATTGCTCTTTCATAGCTCAGGAAAAGTCAAGAGAAGTACAAGCTTTGTTCCAGATGTTTCTTAAAAAATAAAATAAAAAATGAGACAATAGTTGATATATTAACTAGTCTTTTGGAGCATAGTTTGATACTTTGTTGACATCTTTTCTGGAATATGTGTGAGATTACTAGTAACTTATTCTGAGGAGAAAAATCTGATAAACAGGAGACTAAGGGCCAGATTTACTAACAGCTTGCACCAGCGCAAACCCTCTTTTGGCGTTAAAAAACTACTGTCGGGATTTACTAAAAATTAGCACTGAAAATGTTGTTTTTGTTTTTATTGCATATGCATTTGTAGGAGTTTCCCTTTCAGACGCAAAATTTATGGGAGGAGAGTATTTAAATGAATCACGCAATGTGATTTACTAATGTTTGCGCTCATCAATTTTACTGGTATTTGCGGCATTATTTAAAGCCCAAAAAAGCATGTCTTAACCCATTTTGTGACATGGCTGCAATTGTTGCTGCTAGGAGGAGACACCACAAAGAACAGAGAGCGCATGGTAGAAGGGAGAAAATATTTTCCACTCCTATTAATTTCTTTGGAATGCCAGAGGAAGACGTTATCCGAATATATTGTTTGCCAAGCCATGTTGGCCAATATATATATATATATATATATATATAGATAGATAGATAGATAGATAGATATACAGTGGTGGTCAGAATTATTGGCACCCTTGGTAAATATGATCAAAGATGACTATAAAAATAAATCTGCATTGTTTATCCTTTTGATCTTTAATTCATAAAATTAGCAAAAATCTAACCTCTCACTGAAGGAAAAGAATTGAAAGTGGGGGGAAAATCACATTATGAAATAATTTTTTTCTCCAAAACACGTTGGCCACAATTATTGGCACCCTTTTATTCAATACTTTTTGCAACCTCCTTTTGCCAAGATAACAGCTCTGAGTCTTCACCTATAATGCCTGATGAGTTTGGAGAACACCTGACAAGAGATCAGAGACCATTCCTTCATGCAGAATCTCTACAGATCCTTCAGATTCCCAGCTCCATGTTGGTGTTTCTTCTCTTCAGTTCACTCCACTTATTTTCTTTAGGGTTCAGGTCAGGGGACTGGGATGGCCATGGCAGAAGCTTCATTTTGTGCTCAGAGATACATTTTTGTGTTGGTTTTGATGTTTGTTTTGGATCATTGTCCTGATGGAAGATCCAACCACGGCCCATTTTTGGATTTCTAGTAGAAGCGGTCAGGTTTTGATTTTTTTATCTGTTGGATCCAGCAGTATATTTAACCGTGGGCATGGGGTACTTTCTATCCATGGGTTTGCTTCCAAAAAGCTCTTTTTTAGTTTCATCTGACCATAGAAGCTGGTCCCGTTTTAAGTTCCAGTCTTGTCTGACAAATGAATATCCTGGAGATTGTTTCTGGATGAGAGCAGAGGATTTTTCTTGAAACCCTCCCGAACAACTTGTGGGGATGTAGGTGCTGTTTGATCATTTTTAAGGCTTTCTGAGACTCAAGACTCAACTAATCTCTGAAATTCTCCAGCTATGATCCTTGGAGTGTCTTTGGCCACTCAAACTTTCCTCCTCACCGCGCATTAGGACGATTTACACACAGGTCCTCTTCCAAGCAGATTTGTAACATCTTTAGATGTCAAAAAAGTCACACTTTTTTGATTGGAACTTCTTAATTATTGCCCTGATAGTGGAAATGGGGATTTTCAATGCTTTAGCTATTTTCTTACAGCCATTTTCTATTTTGTGAAGCTCAACAATCTTTTGCTGCACATCAGAACTATATTCTTTGGTTTTACTCATTGTGATGAATGATTACGGGAATTTGGCCTTTGTGTTTCCTCATGTTTATATTCCTGTGGAACAGGAAGTCATGGCTGGACAATTTCATGTTCATGATCACCTTAGTGTGCTATATAAAAAATAAATAAATAAATAAATATGAATGGGAATATACTTCAGAGATATTTTATATTCTAGGGGTGCCAATAATTGTGGCCAACGTGTTTTGGAGAAAAACATTTATTTCATAATGTGGTTTTCCCCCACTTTCAATTCTTTTCCTTCAATGAAAGATTAGATTTTTGCAAATTTTATGAATTAAAGATCAAAAAGATAAACAATGCAGATTTATTTTTATAGTCATCTTTGATCATATTTACCAAGGGTGCCAATAATTCTGACCACCACTGTATATATATATATATATATATATATATATATATAGTAGTCAACATTTGAAGTGGATCAAAAAAGTTCATCAAAGTTGTCCTAAGAACTAAGCTGTTCTAAGAAGAGAGTTTTAGGACAACTTTGATGAAAGGTTTTGATCCACTTCAAATGTTGACTGCTGTATATATATATATATATATATATATATATATATACACACAACATGGCTTGGCAAACAATATTATTATTATGTGTACATATTTGTCAGATTACATGTAACAAGTTGCGCCTGTGTCGACCCGCACATGATGAGAGCATCAGCTCTGCTTATTTGCGACCCAACGCTACTTTGCGCTGCTCTTGTTAGATTGCATTGGTCATTATGTAAATGGTTTGACTGCATCTGTATTCTTTAATTTGCACGTCAGCAGTAGATCACGTGCAAAACTTGCCACTCCCTTTGGCGCATTTGTGGAATTGCGCTCTCGCGCTAATTTGCCCCGTTTAGTAAATCTGGCCCTTAAGCAAAAGTCTCCATTTGGTTTCCATTTAATTTAATTGCTGCTTGGGAGAAACAATTGAGATATGAATCTAATGTGTGACTTTTCTTTCTTGAGTTCATACTGAAATCTCAGATTTGATTTTCTGGAAAATCTGAGCACAGTTTGAGACATGGTTGAGATCTCTTTTGAAACAAAAGTCTTAATTTAATCTCACTAAATATAATCTCAATAAATAAATCTCACTAAATCTCACTAGATATTAAAGATATCTAATATTTTTCCTACAGATTATGTGCTCATTAGGCTGTTTTAACATTTAATATATACAGGGGTACTTTAGTGTGTCGGTCAGTAACACAATCTCAATTATGTGAAATGAATAGATGAAAAGCTTATGGCCTTAAAGTATGCACAGGATGTTAAAGCCAGCTATCTAAACACCCTGAATTAAAGAAGCTCACAATAGAATGCATTAAAACCACAGTTTGTGGCAGTTGTTTCCCAAAATAAATGTAAATTCTCATATTAATGCTTATTCCTTGCACTGACAGAGTCCCACACCCAATTAGCTGTGGGAAAGAGAAAGGGTGTTTCATTCTGCGTGTTGGCCCATAATCCTTTCTCACAAAAAGAGAAGCGATTAACCAGGTTTAAAATACCGCAATTCAGCCTTCTCCAAAGGAAAAAAATTCTTATTTTAAGCACATTAAGCAAATCAATTTAACATAAATTATACGCTCTGCTGACAAAAGCAGGGAGTTGAAAGTCAGCTGTGAATGGTACTTCAAAGTCATGCACCCGAAATACACTTTGAGTCATTAACGTGCTTGATTGAAATTTGAATTAGTTTACTTGAATAAGGGTTTTCCCCTTCACCTCGGCATCATGCAAACATAAGTTGCCTCCAAATGTTTTGCATGCTTCTCATACTTTTCTCATAAACTCAAGTCAGTTTATATACAGTGGGATTTAGGTTTGATTCAGGGTCTCTGACGTGCAGGTGAGAGGTTTATGGTTTAAATTAAAGGTCAAACAAACAGCTTTTGGGTTTAGTGGGTACATGCTATTAGATTGATTTCAAATAGGACAATAAGAGCTAGTTTGAAACCAATCCACACACACAAAAAAAACTTTTTTAACTGTAGTTAAATTCTAAAACCTAAAATCCTCCATACATAAATATAAATAAATATATAACTATATCAGTGTATTTATTAATGTATCTTGATAAATACACTAATCCTAATGGAAATTTGGTGACAGCTGCCAGGTGGTGCCAGAAAATCTTTGTGCACTAACTAAAGTTTCTAAAAAAAAAAAAAAAAAAAAAGTTCAGAAAATACAATTAAAATGTACTGTATGTAATATGTAGAATTAAATAGGTTTAATAGCATGTATTTTTTAAACATAAATTGTTTAAAAAGTAAAATATTTGTATAACAAAAAGTTAAATATGCTTTAAATAAAAAAAAGTTTTTAATGATTAAAATATAAAATTAAGTAAAAAATAAAAAAAAGGAAAGTAAATGCATACAGTGGTGGTCAGAATTATTGGCACCCTTGGTAAATATGATCAAAGATGACTATAAAAATAAATCTGCATTGTTTATCCTTTTGATCTTTAATTCATAAAATTAGCAAAAATCTAACCTCTCACTGAAGGAAAAGAATTGAAAGTGGGGGGAAAATCACATTATGAAATAATTTTTTTCTCCAAAACACGTTGGCCACAATTATTGGCACCCTTTTATTCAATACTTTTTGCAACCTCCTTTTGCCAAGATAACAGCTCTGAGTCTTCACCTATAATGCCTGATGAGTTTGGAGAACACCTGACAAGAGATCAGAGAATCTCTACAGATCCTTCAGATTCCCAGCTCCATGTTGGTGTTTCTTCTCTTCAGTTCACTCCACTTATTTTCTTTAGGGTTCAGGTCAGGGGACTGGGATGGCCATGGCAGAAGCTTCATTTTGTGCTCAGAGATACATTTTTGTGTTGGTTTTGATGTTTGTTTTGGATCATTGTCCTGATGGAAGATCCAACCACGGCCCATTTTTGGATTTCTAGTAGAAGCGGTCAGGTTTTGATTTTTTTATCTGTTGGATCCAGCAGTATATTTAACCGTGGGCATGGGGTACTTTCTATCCATGGGTTTGCTTCCAAAAAGCTCTTTTTTAGTTTCATCTGACCATAGAAGCCGGTCCCGTTTTAAGTTCCAGTCTTGTCTGACAAATGAATATCCTGGAGATTGTTTCTGGATGAGAGCAGAGGATTTTTCTTGAAACCCTCCCGAACAACTTGTGGGGATGTAGGTGCTGTTTGATAATTTTTTTTAGGCTTTCTGAGACTCAAGACTCAACTAATCTCTGCAATTCTCCAGCTGTGATCCTTGGAGAGTGTTTGGCCACTCAAACTTTCCTCCTCACCGCACATTAGGACGATTTACACACAGGTCCTCTACCAGGCAGATTTGTAACATCTTTAGTTGATTGGAACTTCTTAATTATTGCCCTGATAGTGGAAATGGGGATTTTCAATGCTTTAGCTATTTTTTTACAGCCATTTTCTATTTTGTGAAGCTCAACAATCTTTTGCTGCACATCAGAACTATATTCTTTGGTTTTACTCATTGTGATGAATGATTACGGGAATTTGGCCTTTGTGTTTCCTCATGTTTATACTCCTGTGGAACAGGAAGTCATTGCTGGACAATTTCATGTTCATGATCACCCTAGTGTGCTATATAAAAAAAAAAATAAAATAAATATGAATGGGAATATACTTCAGAGATATTTTATATTCTAGGGGTGCCAATAATTGTGGCCAACGTGTTTTGGAGAAAAACATTTATTTCATAATGTGATTTTCCCCCACTTTCAATTCTTTTCCTTCAATGAAAGGTTAGATTTTTGCTAATTTTATGAATTAAAGATCAAAAAGATAAACAATGCAGATTTATTTTTATAGTCATCTTTGATCATATTTACCAAGGGTGCCAATAATTCTGACCACCACTGTATGTGCATATGTATATGTACACCACTAAACATGTAAAAATTAATATGGGGGGTCACTACTCTGTCTCTGTACTCTGAGAAAGACTGAATATCTCTTTGATTTAAGGGATAAGCTTATTTACCTGCTTAATTACAAAACTTTAAACAGGCCATTGCAATGGCATCCTCATGATCCATTACCCCATAACCAGCTACATGTAAGTGTTCATACTGTTGAAAAATATCTACCAATGGTGAGGCAAAGCAGGAAGGTGTAGGAGGAGAAAAAAGGGTTGTTTCAAGGATGAGCAAGCCAAGCTCCCTTGTCCCAGCACTGTGGTCCATCAGTGAGTGTTGAGCTCTGTGGACTAATAAGATTAGCTTTCCTTTTTCTACAACCTTTTCCACTTAAGATGTTTTAGAGGAGCTGGAGAGGGACTGGGAATGACTTTCACTGCTGGTTGAGCCCGTCACGTCTTACATTCCAGGGTAACAATTGCACAATGATGTAATCTTTATGCTTACACGGTCCCTCTTTTGCGCTTGTTGCTCAGTAGATAAGAACAGAATAAAGAACGCACAACAATACCAAACCTCTAGTGAGCACCGGCTCCTTGGCTTATTAGCTGCCTTGTTTGTTTGTTTGTTCTGCCCCGCATTGGTTTGTAAGCTGAGAGAGAGCGAATGCAGAGATACAGAGAACAAGAGACCCAAAAGATGTTGCAAATGAAGGAGTAGCTTTTTCATCTTTATTCTTCCCCCAGAGCAGAGTTTTTGTTGTGTAGTCCTTTCGCAAATGCTCCTGACAAGACTGATTTCCATGCCATACTAGGACTGTACGATATTGAAAAAAACTGACACTGCAATATTTAGTTTTTCTGCGATATATACTGCGATATGAAAAAAGATTCACCAAATGAAAAGTCCCCTTGAATCGCTCTATTTGGAAATAATTAATCATTCTAGAATCATTAGGGTGATTTTGTAGGTGAGTGAATATGCACAGAAAATAATGAACAAATTACAAGCATAGATTGTATAACAGATAAATATAACAGAACAGATACAAATGAAATCAAAGCTGCAAGCAGTGATGAAAGGGCCCTCGCACCCGGGGTTAGATTTTTCAGTGTTTTCGCTTTCGTTATAGTCCTTCATGTCTATTGCAATCTCAGAATTCAGGCCAGTTGATAATTAAGAATATCACAATCAACCGCAGGCGGTAGATCCTTCTCCTATTTGGCACCTAAACTCTGGAACAATCTTCCTAGCATTGTTCGGGAAGTAGACACACTCTGTCAGTTTAAATCTAGACTAAAAACACATCTCTTTAACCTGGCATACACATAACACATTATCAATTTATGTTTTCAAATCCACTAAAGCATTGTTAGGCTGCATAAATTAGGTCAGCCGGAACCGGGAACACTTCCTATAACACCAGATGTACTCGTTACATCAGAAGAAGAATGGCATCTATGCTAATATTAGTCTCTCTGTTTATCCCGAGGTTTACCGTAGTCAGCCGGATCCGGGCCGTATCTAGGTGAGATCGAGGACCTGCGCCTTGACATGACCACAAAGCAGCCCTGAAGTGTCAGCAGAGATTGAGTCAACTAGATCATCCACTGTGAAGGCCTCATCGACACGACAGCCAGTGGCACAGTTCCTCAACAAACCGTCCATACCGGCCTGATGAATACGATCCTCAACTGGATGGAACTGGAATAAATACTTTGACTGTTGCGATCCCATCAGACTTATGATAGCTGCCTGAATCATAATAAAGCACTGTTCGCTGTTGGCCAGAGGAGAACTGGCCCCCCGACTGAGCCTGGTTTCTCCCAAGGTTTTTTTCTCCATTTTAACACCGGTTTGCCACCTAATGTCACCTGTTGGAGTTTGGGTTCCTTGCCGCTGTCGCCTTTGGCTTGCTTAGTTGGGGACACTTGACATTTGATATTCAACAGTGTTTTCATCTGCCTGCATTGACACCATTGTATGCGAAATGAACTGAGCTTAATGATGATGTCACTGTTTACTCCAGTGCTGATATAGATAAATTAACTAAATTAATAACTATTGATTCTTACATCGGAATGAATCAATACTGTATTTACTTAAGATGGATAATGACACCATTATATTTAAGAGCTGTTGTGCAACCAAAACACAGTTATCACTGTAAAGCTGCTTTGACACAATCTGCATTGTTAAAAGCGTTATATAAATAAAGGTGACTTGACTTGACTTGAGACAATGGAAAAAGGCAAATGCAAAATCAGCTCTTTGCTTGAAAGCTTCCAAAATATTCAAAGCTCATTCAGGTTCTAACGCACAGACAAATTAAATGAATACACAAGGTAAAAATCTAAAGTGTTTGCAATAAAACTGAAATGGATAAACATGGCCAGTTCTGAAGTCAAGATTAACTTCCTAACTACAAAGTAGTGAAGTTTGTGTGTGAACATAGGGGAAAACAGGTGAAGTATTACAACCCATTTAAAATATTTTATATCATTTGATTATTTTTATTTTTGTAAATTATGTCACGTCACCTTTATTTATATATTTTCAAAGCAGCTTTACAGTGATAAACAGGGAAATAAGGAACAATGATGCAAACAGAATTCAATTCTTCTGAAAAGTACCTCTAAAAAAGATAATAGTGTCACTTTTCAGCCAAAGTCAGACTTCTGGTAATAGCCATATGCACATTCTCGAGAGAGTGGGGTTCCAGGGTATGACATAGGACAAAGCGTAAGCTCCGGTGAGAATAGGCAACTCTGAAAAGAAGTTAGTTGTTTTAGCTATACTGTAGATTTGTAATTGCCTTAAAACGGTGCGTTCATGCTTCTATCCGGGATGCTTCAACTTGCTTAAAATTAACCCAAAATATGTTGGAAATTAACATTTATTAATATGTTTAATAAATGAACATTTTAATGAATAATAATTAAACAATAAACATTTAATACATTGCTTATTAATAAATGTTCACCTTTTGATTATTATTGTTGTCTCTAGTAATTAAGTGTCTGATTTTTTATTTCCAGCCTATTTTGGGTTCATTTTAAGCCAGTCATATAATAATTTTTAAACAATAGTTGGGTTAAATAAAACTGCCCAGCACGTTGGGCAAACATTTAACCCAATCGGGTTGTTTTTAACCCAGCATTTTTTAGAGTGTAGGATGGCTTGAGGGTAAATCAATGGGATAATTTTCATTTTTTGGTGAACTATCCCTTTAAGAGTTCATTCTAATATGCTGATTTGGTGCTTAGTTATTTTTAAATTGTACACTCTAGAAAATGGTGGGTTAAAAACAACCCAGCGCTTGGGTTGTTTTAACCCAACAGTTGGGTTAAATGTTTGCCTAACCTGCTGGGTAGTTTTATTTAACTCAACTATTATTTAAAAATTACTGTACTGCTTGTTTAAAATGAACCCAAAGTATGTTGAAATGAACATGTATTAATATGTTTAATAAATGAACATTTATTAATAAGTTTAATGAATAATAATGAAACAATATTTTTTTAATTAAATGGCTTATTAATAAATGTTCACCTTTTGATTATTATTGTTGCCTCTAGTAATTATGTGTCTGATATTGTAACAATCAGTCCAACTGAAGGAGAGTTGATGAACCCATGTGCAGTTTATTGAAACTAAGTGACAAACAAACAAAGCAACCACTTGACTTGGACATGAGCAGGCTTGACTTGACAATGAGCAGGCTTGACAAAACCACTCACCAACAGCAGGGTTACATTAATCCAATACATGACAAAGTAACACGGGAAACAAGAGGCTTAAATACATGAACCTAATGAACACATGACTAAGACAACCGATGGGCAAGTGATACAAGGAACAAGGGAACCAATGAACTAACAGAACTCAGAAACACATGACCATAAATAACCAATCAGCACATGACACATTGAAGGGAGCACATGAGGAGCAAGGGAAGCATGACACAAATTAGCAACAAGAATTAAAATACAAAATAAAAGACATGAAACATGAACATGAAACAAAACTATACATTACAGATCCCCCCCTCTATGGGCGGCTCCCGACGCCCAACAATAACAAAACAATACTAGACATGACTCAAAAGTCCAGGAGGGTGGAGGAGCGGAGGCAGTCTTGGAGGAGGGGTGGAGGGCCAGGCCCATGCAGGGGGACAGGACCTGGACCACAGCATGGCAATGGCGGGCCTGGGTCATGGAGCAGAGGCGGACCTGGGCCATGGAGCGTGGGCGGACCTTGACCATGGAGCGTGGGCGGACCTTGACCATGGAGCATGGGCGGACCTTGACCATGGAGCGTGGGCGGACCTTGACCATGGAGCGTGGGTGGACCTGGTCCATGGAGCAGAGGGTCCTGGTGCACTGGCGGACCTGTGTCATGGAGAAGAGGGTCCTGGTGCACTGGAGGACCTTGGACTCCGCAGCCGCTGGAGCTTGGTACCTATAGCGACCATAATGGCTAGGGACTCTGACGTGGCAGACATGACGTGAAGAGGCTCTGGCATGGCGGTAATGATGGCTGGAGGCTCAGGTGTGGTGGCCATGGATGCGTGTGGCCTATACACACAGGATAGCTGTGGCCACAATTGTAAGTGCTGCACACTCTAGAGACTCTGGCGTGTCGGCCGTCTCGGCTGAGGGCTCAGGAGTGGCAGCCATCTTGTGAAGAGACTCAGGCGTGGCAGCCTTCTGGGCTGAGGACTCAGGCATGGCAGCTATCTTGGTTGAGAGCTCAGGCATGGCAGCCATCTTATGAAGAGACTCAGACGTGGTAGGCATAACGTGAACAGGCTCAGACTTGGCCGGCATGATGTAAACAGCCTCTGGCTGGGCAGGCATGACGTGAAGTAACTCTGGCATAGTGGCCATCTTGTCTGAAGACACTGGCGGAGCGGCCATCTTGTCTGAAGACACTGGCGGAGCGGCCATCTTGTCTGAAGACACAGGCGGAGCAGCCATCTTGTCTGAAGACACAGGCGGAGCGGCCATCTTGTCTGAAGACACTGGCTTGGTGGCTATGACGGGACGAGACACTGGAATGGCATCCATGTTGTGAACAGACTCTAGCATGGCAGGCATGGCGTGAACAGGCCCTGGCTTGGCAGACTTAACGTGAACAGGTACTGACCTGGCAGGCATGACATGAACAGGCCTTGGCTTGGCAGGCATGGCGTGAACAGGCCCTGGTGTGGCAGGCATGGCGTGAACAGGCTCAGGCTTGACATATGCCTCAGCCTCACTCACCGTGAAACTTGATCCACTTAAAAACAAAATAAAGTCAATTTGCTGGCATAGCATAGAGGGGTGCTCAACCGAAGGCATGAGTTCAGCGAATTCATCGTCCAATCCACATTGAAAGCACCATTTTAAATAAGTCTCGTCCCAGGGTACATAATCAATGAAACACAAAAAATCCTTGACATAGTCCTCAATAGAATGTCCTGCTTGACGAGGACTCAAGGGCTGAGAAACTGCTGGGTCCATATTGAGGGTCGTGTATTCTATAACAATCAGTCCAACTGAAGGCGAACTGAAACTAAGTTTGAACTAAGTGACAAACAAACAAAGCAACCACTTGACTTGGACATGAGCAGGCTTGACGATGAGCAGGCTTGACGATGAGCAGGCTTGACGATGAGCAGGCTTGAGCAGAACCCACTCACCAACAGCAGGGTTACATTAATCCAATACACAACAAAGTAACATGGAAAACAAGAGGCTTAAATACATGAACTTAGTGAACACATGACTAAGACAACCAATGGGCAAGTGACACAAGGAACAAGGAAACCAATAAACAAAAAGAACTCAGAAACACATGACCATAAATAACCAATCAGCACATGACACATTGACTAAGGGAGCACATGAGGAGCAAGGGAAGCATGACACAAACAAGCAACAAGAATCAAAATACAAAATAAAAGACAGGAAACATGAACATGAAACAAAACTATACATTACAGATTTTTGATTTCCAACATATTTTGGGTTCATTTTAAGCCAGCCATAGTAATTTTTAAGCAATAGTTGGGTTAACTAAAACTACCCAGCACGTTGGGCAAATATTTAAAGTCCCCCTGTGGTGAAAATCAAGTTTTTAATGTTGTTTATATGTCTATGTGGTGTTTTTAATATGCTTTAAGACAAACCATGTGCAAATTCATTAGTCAACACCATTGAGTATTTTCTCTTTAAACTGCAGTGATCTAAAGACAGTTTTAAAAACACGGTTTGAAATAGCTGGTGTTTCTGACGTCACAAACTACCTTATAACCAATCACGTCACCATGCCAGCGGGCTTTAGCATATCATTAACTATGACCGATCTGAAGCAGGGGAGAAAGTTATCCCGGTATAGTTTTCTGTTGATATGAAAAATCGGGTACATTTAGCAATAAAGCGGGTCTATGATGTATATTTCAATATGTTATGATGAATATGCCTTTCTCCACTGACGTTCTAAGGTGTTCAAAGCGTTTCTAAGGATACTGATTTTTAACTCGGAACATGGTTTGTGTAACATTATTTGATAACGTAGTCAAGCAAAAAGCTAATCAATCACCGTTATGTGTCTGACGTTGTAAAAAGCGATACCATTGTGCAGCGTTTACCTCAATAAGTTGACAGAGTGGATCTCTGAGCTTGTGCGAATTAGCATATTCATAGATCCGCATATATAAAATTAAGCAAGAGTGTTACATTCAAGCTATTTTAAGGCATGAAGATTTTTTTCACAAAAAACATTTAAATATGTCATTTTAGTGATCAAATTTGAGTTTTAAGGATAAAATGTAAGGAACTACAGGGGGACTTTAACCCAACCGCTGGGTTTGTCCATTTCAACCCAACTTGGGTTGTTTTTAACCCAGCATTTTTTATAGTGTAACAATATTTCACAATATTAGTATTTATACAGTATTTTTGATCAAATAAATGCAGCCTTGGTGCATATATGTAGATATATACAAAAAAAGAAATAAATAATTCATATAAATAATATTTGTTATATTTATACATTTTGTTGAAAAGGCTAGGCTGTTTAATGGCATGTAATGTAATTTTTTTTTTTTTTTTTGTACCCATGACTTTAAGGTAATATTAAACATGTAATATTCATTACAGTAAAAACTGCCCCTGTTCTTCCTACAGTGTGTGTCAAAACTCAAGAGAGCCACACACCATACTCAAATCTGACAGCACACTGAACATCTGGAAGTGTGTGGGAGGAGAGACACCCCCCCCATTCTCCATCCAGTGTTTGTGTTTTGTGGTGTGTGAATGTGAAGTTCAGGATGCTGAGGACTAAGTAAGAGGGTTTCCTTTGCTGATGCAAAGCATCCAGCCTGCCCATCTTTCTCTTTTTCTCTCCATCTCATACACACACAATGTTTGCATTGACTGAGATCAAACATAGCTATGGTAAGGCTGCTAAGGCTTTTAGGGGGAGGGGGGTCTCATGCTCATCTCTCCAGGGACTCAGAGTACACCTCAGAACCTGTCACATCTCAGTACCTCACAGTAACTCACAACAGGTACTGTTCACCTCTGAACACCGGCTCACTTACAACTACAGAGACCCATATACATCTAACAGCTCTACTCTGGCTATACATCAACAGTTGATCTTACACAAAAAAATAAATAAATTAATTAATAGCTCTTTTATAACTCACGAGACTTGGAGTTTCTCGCTGTAAACAATAATTAAGTAATTAGTATTTTATCTTATGATAATTGTCTAAACATTATTTAACAAGATAAATGGGTAACACTTTAGAATAATGGTCCGCCATTAATAGGTAACTATGCAGGAAGTAATGCAGGACTAATGAGTAGTACTACATTAACACTTCAGCTACTACTATTAACTAATATAGAAACAAGCTTAACTAATCAGTAAGTAATATCAAATTTAGGACTAAGATAGTTCCTTATTAGCTAATCAATAGTTAGAGAATGAGATTGGCATCATTAAGAACTAATAGGTAACTATGACAAATTATAAAGAATTACTAATTATTATTAAAGTATTACTAATTAATTACTAATCACAACATTAAAGTGTCTGAGATGTGAGCAACTGTCTTTTTTTACTCTCAACGTGGTCATAAAATGCATAAAATGCATCATTAATTACTCAAGTGTTACCTAGTCACTATGCAGGAACTACTAGTGATCAGGACCATTATTTTAAAGTGAAAAACATCTTTTTCACTTTAAAATAATGGTCCAGATCACTAGTAGTTCTGGAAGATTGTCCTTTTTTTACTCTCAACATGGTTATAAAATGCATCACTAATTACTCAAGTACCTAGTCATTCTTCAAGATCTACTAGTGATCAGTCCTGCATTACTTCCTGCATAGTTACTTAATGACGGACCATTATTCTAAAGTGTTACCGATAAATGTACATAATATAAAGCATGTAATATATTAAGATGTTTTTAGAGAATGTATCTTGAATATTTTTCTTGTTTAAGCATAAATGTCACATTTATTATTTATCAATTATTTAAAAATCAATTATTAAAATTATTGTTTGTTATTATTAATTGTTAATTTTCAGTTTTTTACAACATTGGCATTTTTTTATACAACAATTAATTTATTTATAATAAATTACTTTTATTATTTGCATTCTATTATTTTTATAAATCATTTAAAAAATTTATCAATTTGATTATTTGATTATTTATCAACTATGATTATTTCATATTACTCATTATTATGTTTTATTCATTTAGATAAGTTTGACTTTGATATGTTTAAGTTCATATTGACATATTGACTTCTAGTTGCAGACTTTGGCACTATCTTCTGAAATTTGGTAGGTTTATGACATTTCTTTCTTGTAGGACAGTATCAGTTACTCCTCAAACCATATTTCACAAGATACACATGATTCATATGTTTACACACACACACACGCTTGCCTATCCAATCAAACAGTCAAAGCAGAGAGGCCTTATTAGCCCCATTGGTGTAGAATCAAGGAGCAAATTATCTATCCCATGGCTTCATGATTCATCAAGCCAGAGCCTGGTCCCTTAGCAGCCCCGTGCTGCAAACAGCCCCCCTGGAGAAGTCATAATGTTTACTTAAAGTCAGGCTGCTGCCCCCACAGGCATGCTTTATTAGCTCTTATTAATTCCTATACAGGCCACGGCAGCCTCGCCATTTACAGCTTATTACAACCCAGAAATTAGACTAGATGAAGTCATCCTGCAGTACAGGGCTCTGTCGATGAAAGAAAAGGAGGGGAGGAGTCCGTAGGGGGCTGAATGCAAAATGAAAAAAGGGGAAGCGAGATGGAGGGAGAGAAAGATGGATGGAGCTGAGCAGAAAAGAGAGGAAAGGTCAAGCAAAAGCAAAAGCAAAGGGATTGCATTAGTTTTAACATAAACAAAGATAAAGACAGAGCAGAAGAAAAGTTCAAGTAGGATGGCAAACCTCTGAAAATTCGTCCAGATAAAGTTATCGAAATTCTGAAAGTTGGATGATGAGAGGTTAGAGAGAGAGGGTGAAAAAAGAAGCATGAGCTGAGACTTTTAGGACTGACTTATTGTCTGGAACAGGTGTTTTTTCAAAAGCTATTCAGTCATATATTCTAGCAACTGACTAATGTACTTACATAAATTAATATATGCTGACGTACATATGCTTATATATCGTTTGCTTAGTTTATTTTTTGTTGCTTTCTTTGTTGACTCTTATCAAGCAAGCTCAGTTTAAATGGCTTTTTTCAGGTACTACAGAGTAATTAAACAAAAAAGTGAAGAATGCATAATGAGACAAGGGTGGCCAAAATATACTGTACAAAATTAAGAGTATATAGCTAAAAATATATCTAAATATTTTAATAAATTTAATATTGTGAAGAAGGTTAAAAAATAAAATATAATATGCATATTTATTTTCAAAACAAACAGTCAATGTTGCCAAGTACTGTAGATTCAAAATGTTATGTGTAAACTAAATTTAAAATGACAATTAATCTTCTTCCATTTATATAAAACCATATAAAAATAAATGTATATGCATGTACACTACCGGTCAAAAGTTTGGAATCGGTAAGATTTTTAATGTTTTTAAAAGAAGTTTCGTCTGCTCAACAAGGCTGCATTTATTTAATTAAAAATACAGTAAAAACAGTAATATTGTGAAATATTATTACAATTTAAAATAACTGTTTTCTGTTTGAATATATTTTATAAAGTAATTTATTCCTGTGATCAAAGCTGAATTTTTAGCATCATTACTCCAGTCTTCAGTGTCACATGATCCTTCAGAAATCATTCTAATATGCTGATCTGCTGCTCAAGAAACATTTATTGTGTACAATTGTACAAAATATTTGCATACAATATTTTTTTTTTTTCAGGATTCTTTGATGAATAGAAAGTTCAAAAGAACAGCATTTATTTGAAATATAATCTTTTGTAACAATATAAATGTCTTTGCTGTCACTTTTGATCAATTTAATGCATCCTTGCTGAATAAAAGTATTCATTTCTTTAATTTCTTTAAAAAAAAAAAAAAAAAAAAAAATTCTTACTGACCCCAAACTTTTGAACGGTAGTGTATAATGTTACAAAAGCTTTGTATTTCAGATAAATGCTGTTCTTTTGAACTTTCTATTCATCAAGGAATCCTGAAAAAAAGTACACAACTGTTTTCAACATTGATAATAATCATAAATGTTTCTTGAGCAGCAAATCAGCATATTAGAATGATTTCTGAAGGATCATGTGACACTGAAGCCTGGAGTAATGATGCTGAAAATTCAGCTTTGCCATCACAGGAATAAATTACTTTATAAAATATATTCAAACAGAAAACAGTTATTTTAAATTGTAATAATATTTTACAATATTACTGTTTTACTGTATTTTTAATTAAATAAATGCAGCCTTGGTGAGCAGATGAAACTTCTTTTAAAAACATTAAAAATCTTACAGATTCCAAACTTTTGACTGGTAGTGTATATATTTATATTTAATTATATTTACTGACATTTTAATAAAGAAATATATATGAAAATGTGTCACACTGGGACTTCAGTGAACATGCCTGAGTGATGACTCAAATGAATCATTGAAACATTATTTTAAACTGAATTTAAATTGAATCTGAACTTCAACAGGACTAACATTACTGCCCAGACTTATACATAAATACAGTAAAGATGGTAGTAAATAGCTTAAAAGGACATTTTATGTAAGCATACATACATTTAGTCTCAAAAATTTAATGAAAACAACTGTATAGTCACGTTTATGTTCTGTTTAGTTTGATCCTTTGTATATAGTTTCTTTTCTTGGTTTGTCTCCGTTCATTTGGTTGTCTTAGTTACTGATTTGGTTTCCCTCATTACTGATTATGTTCACCTGTGTCTTGTTAGGTTCCTCATTTATCAATGTGTTTATATAGCCCTCCGTTTCAGTTGTAGTGTGTCTGTCATTGTTGCATTATGGTGTGGTTTTCCATATCTCCAGCATTTTTCTTATGGTCCTGAATGTTTTGCTTCTTTTATTAAATTATATAATAATAATAATAATAATAATAATAATTAAAGCTGCAAGCAGCATTTACTGGGGTTCAAGCATTTAAGGCCTTTAAGCACATAAAAAAGTATTATATTTTTTTTAGCAAGCATGTAAACACTTAGATCTTAGATGGAAAAGACCATTTACAGCCAATAGAGGCAATTTAATAAGGAAAAATATGGTTTTTAAAAGTTTTTTGACAGTTATAGCGCCACCTATTGCCCGATCTCCACCACTTTTTTTGGGTGTCCTCAGAGTGTGCCCATACATATGTGTGTTAACTTTGGTGAAAATATCTCATTTCGTTTTGAAGTTATAGATACTTATATATATATGAGAGCATAAAATATGACCCAAGAACATGTTTGATTGGATTTTTTTACCACTTCCTATCAAAATTTTGACATTTGGGCTTTTACATTTCCTTAATCAGCTTAGGTTCCATCTTTTTTTACGCTGGTTTCATCTCGATCGGACTAACGGTTTCAAAGATATTCGCAAAAGTTTTTTTAAGTGCTAAATCACAGCGTTGCACAAACCATAAGCCAAATAAGTCGACCACACCCAAAGTTATACACATTTTCATCCAAAACCATTAAAAACATATGTTTTTAAAGCTTTTTAACAGTTATAGCGACACCTATGGTCTGATCTCCATAAAAATTGGTGTGCTTCTTTAGAGTCATATGCTGCATGTGCTCACCTATTTTCGTTTTGTTTAGGCTTTACAGGCTTTTGGGTACATTTAGCCAAGCACACTTTCTAAATGACCCTGTTACAGCGACCCAAAGGGTAAAGTTCAACTTTTTTTGATAATTATTGATCTAGAGAGTCCAGAGAATTGTCCTGCACTGGTTTCGTTCCGATCAGGCGAAAAACCTAGGACTAGTTTGCAAAAGTAGGTTTTTCACATATTTGCGAATAATTAATGAACGATTTGATTGACAGCATTGGTTCTTGAGGCAAAGTTGTTCAGAATGAGGAGATCTATCAAATGATATGCATATTGTGAAACAACACGTAATTACAGAGGCGTAAAACTCGTTAGCACCAACTAGTGGCCGATTTCTTTCAAAATTCTTACAGACCTCTAGGACCATGAGTCGAACATGCCCACCGAGTTTCGTTCCGATCAGCCTCCGTTAACCTTGTCTAATAGGTGCTCATATTTTATTAGCTGATGGCGGCCATGTTTTTTGAGATACGCCAATGTCCTCATAGACCATCATGCCCCCTTGGACCAAAACACTGCATGCCAAATTTCAAGTCAATCGGACTAATGGTCAGGTGGTTATAGCCGTTCTCATGTTTTTTTTCAAGTTATAGCGCCACCTAGTGTCCAATCGACTAAATGTTTTTATCGTGACCAAAGATTTAGCCCCTACACGTGTACTGCGTTTGCTGCAAATATCTCATTTTGTTCTCAAGTTATAGCCATTTTAGTAAAAGTGGCTGCGCCCTTATCGTTCGTTTTGTTGCCCCTTAGCGACCGTGAATCAAAATTTCAACTTTTTTTGATCATTATTGATATTTAGGCTCCAGAGAACATTTCTGAACTGGTTTGGTTCTGATCGGGCAAAAAAACCTAGGACTAGTTCGCAAAAGTATGTTTTTCACAAAATTCAAAATGGCAGAAAATTTTTCCAGGCGGAAATGAAATCGGAGATATACATTTTGTTCGTCCTGGGCTCAGCTTTCCAATGAGACCTTTCCTGGGACAAACGGTCTAGGAGTTATGAGCCATTTCGCGCATTTGATCGCTGTAGTGCCACCTATTGACCAATTTTGATGATTCCAGGTATCTGAGTAGCAAGCAAGACTACTACCATTTGACAAAGTTTCAAGTCTCTAGGCCTTACGGTTTGGGCTGCCCGATCAGTTTTAGCAAAGAAGAAATAAAATAATAAAAATCTGAGCAATTACAATAGGTTTTCAGCACTTCGTGCTTGAACTAATAACAATGTTACATTTATATAGCTCTTTTCTCTGCACTCAAAAAGCACTTAAATTAAATATTATCCATCAATATTATCCATCAACTTAATATACTGTATATTTTTAACATCTTAAATGTCTACATCTTTGAACCAGTAAAGTTCCTGTTACAGGAAAGTTAGTTTTGTCTTCATGATACTGATATTTACCATAATAAACAGCTTTATACAGGATAGAGTACATGCATGTGTGTAAAACTGATTGACTTGCGCTACCTGCAAGTGGAAGAAAGCATGTGTACCTACATGCATTGGAGTGTGTGTGTGTGTGTGTAATCCTCTGTAAATCAGAAGCAAATAAAGTTGTAGAATCCGCCAGAAGGAGGGAAACTAAGATGTGAAACAAATGCAATAGGGAGGCAGGCACAGGGGGAATTCTGGAAACTTCTAACAGTTTTCTGTCTCCCCACACACTGTTAGAAACATCTTCTATCTGCAGGTACACAGAAAGACACGAGCAGCAGCAAGGAGGCAGGAGCTGTCTCATTTCACATGTGTTCTCAATATCAACCCCTCATTATCTTCACCATCACCATCCAAACCACCATATTATGGTGCATTCAAGTGCTCCTGGGAAATTCGCACTTATGAGTTGGGAAGTCGTGTTTATGATGGCAGGTGCATTCAAGTAACTTTTTCGTCTGAGCAAGATGGCGATGTACCTTCTCTAAATTAACTACACAAAAATACAGCAAGAATTTTGAACTCTACTTCTAGAGTTTTTATATTATATTTTATTTTATATTTTATATTATATCTACTATCAGGTTTTTATATTTTTAATTAATATATGAAGCCACTGTAAACTTTATTATTACATAATATACTGTTATATTACAATGCTATCATATTCTGTGCAGGCAATTAGCTTATTTTATTGGTAATAAAAAAAAAAATTCACTGCTAAATACTGCTAAAAAAGTATTGTGGTGTTCTGCCATGTTTCTAACTGACACGCCCCAACTCATAAATTCAGGGCTTAAAGAAAATCTTGAGTTTCCCACTCATTTTTTAGATTTTGTGGTGGCATTCATGTGCATTCAGCTCATAAACATGACCTTTCCAACATTACTTGAACGCACCCGTCATATTTGTGGAGTGGAGCCCAGAGCGCAGACGGAGAGCAGAAGGGGACAGCTGACACAAATGGTCCTGGAGATCAAGGTGGAGCCGCAGCGATGAGCGTCCGAAGAGGAATCAGAGTGCCCAAGGACTGAGGCGGAGCCGGTGTGACTAAGAACCAAGGCAGAGCCGGTGGGAGGGCGGCGCCCACTGGAGCCGAAGGGTTGGAGAGACGGAGCACAGCAGATTGCGGCGTAGGCAGGGTGACGGCTGACCAAGGTGGAGCTGGAGGGATGAGGGAGCCCGGTGGAGCTGTAAGGACGATGGCCTCTGGTGGAGCTGAAGGAGGGAGGATCCAAGGTGGAGCCGACAGGTCGAAGGGCCAAGGTGGAGTGACAGGACCAGCGACTGGAGGCGGAGTCGGGGGATCCACTGGCTCGGACGAAGCTGGTGACCGTAAGACCAGAGGCTTGTCCACACAGCAAAGCTTCAGCGGAGAAGACGAGAGGCTGACGGGAACCAGCCAAGACGAAGCTGGAGGACTGGCTGAGGTTTGTAATGGAGGTAAGAGAGGTATGCAGATCAGCTACAACACCATAATCTCAATACAGGGTGAAAACACAGGCTTTATGCTGGGCAGGACCAGCGGTGATCATACAGTCTCAATATAGGGCAAAGAAACAGGTCTTGTGCTGGGAAGGACCAGCGGCAATGAAGATACAGACAATTCAGCATTTGACCAGCAATGATGACCCAGCATTTAAATTGGTAGGGATTGGTAATGAAAAGATTTCAGGGGAAGGCAGGGTGGGCATCATTACCTCCATTTCCTAGTCAATTAAGCTCTCCTCAGTGTCCAGCTCCACTAAAACTCCCACAGTTACGAATGTAGCCGGCTCGCACACCTGGTCAGACTAACTAAGGGGCTCACGCTCCAGGGTGATGTTCAGCGCTGTACTCCTTGCAGGCACATTCATCGTGGCAGGCAATAGCTCCCCGTCTGCGGCGGGCACTGGCATAGTCTCCAAGTTGCTGGGTGGTTGTGGGCTGGGCTCTGGGCCGGTATGGATCAGGGGTAGACCTTCTCCAGACATTGAAGAATAGCCTTCCTCCAGCAAAGTCCTTGCATGTCTGCGAGGTCTACTTGGTGGTAATAATTTGCCCCGATCCAGTAGAGAGATTTTACCATCTCATCATCCAAGGCTGTCCGCTGGGCTAGCTGGCAAAAATGCAGCGTGTAATCCAAAAAAGGAAGCCCTTCCCGGGCTAGAGCAATAAACCTTGCTGCATAATCCATTTGTGGTCGGTTGTTCTGTCATGCTTACTAAACGTGGTGTAGGTTGAAGATAGGACAAGGATGAAGAATTAACTATAGACTTTATTAAAAGAAAGAAAACCACAACCAAACTAAGCTTATGCGTTAACAACAACCGACAAAGGGAACTGAAAACACAGGCAGATAAATACTCAGGCAAACAACAAAAATAAATATAAATCCGATCTTTAAATCCGCACTATATGCAACAAAAGCATTTTATTTATCATCAGCTAATTTCAAGATCAAAGACTGCAATAGGAGAGAGAGCGGCATCAGCACTGGCAAGATGTGTTGTGTGTTAAGCTTTAAAGGATTAGTTCACTTCGGATTTAAAAGTTCCTGATAATTTACTCACCCCCATGTCATCCAAGATGTTTATGTCTTTCTTTCTTCAGTCAAAATGAAATTAAGGTTTTTGAGCACAACATTCCAGGATTTTTCTCCATATAGTGGACTTCATCGGGGTACAACAAGTTGAAGTTCCAAAATGCAGTTTCAGTGCAGCTCCAAAGGGCTCTACACGATTCCAGCTGAGGAATGAGAGTCTTATCTAGCGAAACGATCGGTCATATTCTAAAAAAAAATACAAATTTATATACTTTATAACCACAAATGCTCATCTTGCACTGCTCTGTGATGCGCCATGCATTACATAATCACGTTGGAAAGGTCACACATGACAGATCCAGTGTCTACAAATCGAACGTGCAAAACTTGGGCTGCGTTTACATTTGGCATTAACATGCAACCTGTATTTGGATGTTGTCCACATAAAAGTAAAGTGAGTGAAAACAATGGGATTTTAATTAATGCTCTTTAATGTGATGTGTGTTCTTTTATTTCTTTAATACAAAGTGTTCAGATTCTGTTGTTTTCTGCATATTACACATGCAATATAAATGCTTGCATGCTCATTTCAATCATGAAATGTGTCAGAATAATTACTAGCCAATCTTTTCATCATACAAGATTAATGTTGGGAAACATAAATTGGTAGATTAAGTACACTGTAAAAAAAAAATCCCCCTAAAATTTACAGTAAAAAACCGGCAGCTGTGGTTGCCAGAACTTTACCGTAAAAAATACGGTAGCACCGTAAAAACAATTCAGTTAAATTTACGGTAAAAAAAACTTATTTCATTAACTGATATAATGTTAATTTACCAACCTATTGAAGTACTAATATCGGTTTTGTACCTTTGTAATACAGTCACAACCACAAAACACAGTGGTGATGAGAGCCACATGATGAATCAAAGTTTCATCATAAGCAGCTTTTCCACCAGCTGAGAAGGACAATACTAATATATAGAAGGTACCCACAAATGGTAAACACCATCATGGTAACACACATGAAATTTTAAAAATGCAATAAACATTAATTTATCAACCTTAGATGTAACATAAAACCCTAATGTACATAACTAATTAGTTAATTAATTAATTTCACTGTAAATTATACGACTTGTTATTTTTCACTTCCAAAAACTGTAAATTTAATGGTATTTTACCGTAAAATTACATTAAATGTACAGTTTGATCTATTACAGTTATTCACCGTATATAGTATGGAAACTTTCTGTAAACCAATTAACGGTTTTTCACCGTAGCATTTTTACAGTCTTTTACCGTTAAAATCACAGTCATTTTTTGTGATCGATTGTACTTTGGTTGAATAATTCACAAAAATTCTGTACTGTTTGCACTGCATTGATAAAGGCTAAAGTGAAAGCTGTTTCACGTTGTGAAGCCATTTGAAGCTTCTGCCTTTCAAACGTGCCTAATTTAAATATTCTACAGGAAACAGAAATCTGATCGGTTATCCAGATACAGAGGCCAATTAATGAGAACAAATGTAAATGCACCGTGTCCTGATTGGCTAATGATCCAATCTGCTTGGGATCACAGTGATCGCATGTTAATGCCAAGTGTAAACGCAGCCTAAGTCAAACGCCCTTTACAAAAAAAGTAAAACAACCATGTCGGACGATTTTGAAGTTGGAGGAGAAAATGAGTTTTTCGCCCTACCATGGTACTTCTAACTACGTCACGCATGACCTACGTTGTAGATGAGCATTTGTGGTTAAAAAGTTTTTTTTTTTTTTAGAAAATGACCAATCGTTTCACTAGATACAACCCTTATTCCTCAGCTGGGATTGTGTAAAGCTCAAATCTCAAATGTGTTTTGGAGGGAATCTGGTCTTTTCACGATCTGATAGCTATCCAGTCAGAGAAAACCAGGTGTAACCAGGCCCATAGACTCCAAAGAATCAGAAACATACTGTATCCAAATGTAATGAGACTATTGTACAGCCTTAGCCATTACATGTAACCAGCACCCGCCAACCCGCTATATGCGGGTGGACTTCAGCTGTGGCATATAACGCAGTCACTCCTACTAGCCATTTTGGTGGGTTGAATTTTATATATAGGCCTAATATATACATTTTCAATTGTAGTATTTTAAAAAGGCATCTGAAATAATAAACTACGTGCAATGTAGTGTTGTCAAAAATATATATTTTTCAATACATATCGATACTGAAATATCTGAAACACTTCCAATACTTATTTTCCGCAAAACACGATACCAGCTGCGTTTTCTTGCTCTCTCATCTCTCCGACAGCGAGTTGACACACAAACCCACCTCCCCTCACTCACGTTTCATTTGCTCCAGATGAAGTGTTGGTGTTACAGGGCTTGAATTTCGCCATGGGATTGCGCATATTTAATTTTACTCATTCCACCAGATTTTGTGCTCACACCCAAAGTGTGTGCATATAAAGCTGCCTCTCAGTACTAAATTGAATTGATTTCATTGCTTATTGCACTTAAACAGTCAAATACACACAAAATAATGTCAAAATGCCAGTCTTGGTGAGTATTCACGTAAACGCAGTCAGTTATGTTTTAAGTGAACATAAAACAGTTGAGAAAGAAAACGCATGTGTAACAGTATAATGGATCTGTGCGCCAGGTCTTAAAGTAACAGCAGCCTAATATACCCTAATTTTCACCCATAGTATCGAATGCCAGTATCAAAATTGTGGCCAGTGAAAATGCTGAGTGGCTAGTAGCTTTGGAAAACACTAGCCACAGTGGCTGGTGAGCAAAAACGTTAATGTCAAGCCCTGCATGTAACTAATGAAATGCATCTGTATTGCCTTCTCTGTTGTTTCTATGAGAAACCACATCAATCTGCTTGTTAAAACTCATGTCACGCATCACAGTTAGGTCCAAACGCTCTATCAGATGCCAAAAGCAAACAACAAATCTCAGATGGCCAAACAGTGATTCATCTTTTGTAAATCATTAAAGTATTGGTGTCCGGGATGCCGTGAGCCCAGAGACTGTAGTGTACACTAGAGATGCACCAATCGACCGGCCACGGATCGGAATCGGACGATTTTCCTCATGATCGGTACAATCGATGACCGGCCGGTCAGTCTCACGTCTTTCCAACTACGAGCCGATCCGTTTTGTTTCCAGCAGCACAGGTAATAACGTCAGCTGCGCGTTCTCACACCAAAAGCACGCGCACCACTGATCTATATTAGTGGAGCACAAAAGCCGCCTCTCATCAGTCTCAACAGCTTGTGAGTCACAAGTACCAAAATGAGTGGCTTACTGCACTTAAACGGTCGAATACATATAAAATTATGTCAAAATACCCGTCTTGGCGAGTATTCAGTTAAACACAGTCTTGTTTTGGAATGTTAAATTGTTGAGAAAGATAACTCATGTTGTAAGCTCTTAAAGTGACAGCAGTCCAATATTTCTGCTGCTATCTGTCATGTTAATCAAAGAACAAAAGACAAAGAAAACCAGACAGCAGCAGGATTATTTAGGATCCTGTCACTTTAAGAGCGAATGCACACACGGATCATGCCTTTTCTTTCTCAATTGAAGACATACATGACTATGTTTACTACTCACTGAGGCATTTTTTGACATAATTTTGTGTAAATTTGTCCGTTCAAGCACAGGAAGGCATGAAGAGAGTTCAACTTCATATTTGCGCGCTGTCTGAAGACGCGGCTTTCAGAGCGCTCGATTCTGATGTTTTAGATGTTGAACTTCCCACAGCGCGCCATTTTGCGTGTTCTAGCACTTCAATATTTATATTAGAAAGGCTTAAATTTTCGTGATGATGCAGCACTGACCCGTCAACTGCCCCGAGCGTTGTTCACATTTGTTCACGTTCATGTTCTCATAACATTGCATTGTTAGAATTCATAAAAAATGTTACCAGCCATCTGGCGATTGACACAGTTTCATATACTCGTCAGCACAGATTTTTACTCGCATTTGGCGCTTGCCGAGTGTTAATTTCAGGCCCTACCCTATACCCTTAAATAGTTCACTGTTTGAGGGGACAGCCATTTGTAGTGGTGTCCGAAACCATAGTGGACGTTATCAAACGTACTCATTCAGTCCCACAATGCACCACAATAATATCAACCGAAGTACACTCAATGGCTAGAGAATACCCATAATGCACTGTGCGAGTCAAACTTTCAAATGCAGATTGACCACCTAAATCAAGACTAGGCCTACATGGTATATCAGCTGGTATGTACAGGTGGGTAATATGACCATAATATGATAAATTTTATAATTGTATAAGTTATTTTTGTTAGGCTATATAAAAAGAAAAAAGAAGCAAATTAGCAAATTACAAATACAATAGTAAATTAAATAGCTTAAACTCTTTTTTTTTTCAGATACAGTAGGTTTATTTAACATTTATTTAACATCTTTTGTTGTTTGATTAACATTAATGACAGACATGTATTTAATTGGGCTGCTGAATGCATGTATGTAATATACTGACACATATCCAGTTTTCACCCACCTGTTTACGTCCACTTAAGCCATAACCGACTATTCACGCGAGATACTCCACACGATGGACATTTTGACGTGTGTGTGCGTGTATTTGACTATTCAGGTGCAAGGAGATCTGATCGCTCGCGCATATGTGCAACAGAGCGCTTCTGTTGTGTGTCATTCAACACGATTCCGCCGATCCCACCTTCACTAACTGCAAGTTAATCGATAGCGAATTGTGATCGGATTGTAATTTTGTGCTACGACGAGCTTGGCTACCTTTGATTAGGCTGTAGGCTGAAATTATACTCGCCAAAGTGGCTAGTGGGAGTGGCTGTCTTACCCGCCACAGCTGAAATCTACGCGCATTTGGCGGGTTGGCGGGTGTTAATGTCAAGCCCTGCATACAGGTATAAATTCCTTTTAATTGATTATTAAATTGTTTAAGGTTTATACATAGTTTCCATGACAGAGTTCAAGATAAACCTTTTTTTATTTTATTACTGGAGCTGCCAGTTTGCTAAGTATCAAATAATTATTAAACAGCAAGCACAAACTATGCAAAATCGGCAGCTCTTCTGGCCCACTCAGTGTCCAAATTCACTCACCCATTTTCATTCACTCCCTCAAGTGAACTATATTAGTGGATCAATGTAGGAAATAGTGAATGAGGATAGGGTGTGATTTCGGACACAGCCAGTCTCCACATACACTTTGACACAATAAAATTAGAAAATCACAGTCACTCACTCACTCACAGTCATTAAAACATTAACCCAATCTCAAACATGTAATTTTACTGATTTGCCATGTTTGTGTGTGTGTGTATGTAAAACCAGGGACAGGTCTCAGGGAGTTAATGAGTTTACATGGCTTGTTGAGCAGGCGAGAGGCACTTTGCATTGATCTCCTTTCACTGTGTGAGAAGACAAATCACTCTGGTTCAACTCTCATCTCGACCTCTCACTCGCTAATCATATAAACACACTCCCAATATCTGTTCCATTAACATATGCTACTTGCAGGGATGCCCAGCGTTTAAACAGCAGGCAAATTTTATCCAACATTTAGGCCTTTGCTCTCTCACCTTGATGGAAAATGTTCACATTTCCTGTCTCGAGGATTTAAATATCACATTTGATTTCTTTCTTTCTTTTCTCTCTTACTTTCTTTCTTTCTTTCTTTCTTTTCTTTATAATTATGTATTCTTATATTTTTTTCTTATTTTATTTTTGTTCCATTTATTTTTTAATACATTTATTATTACATTATTTATTTTTATACTTTTACTAAAATTATATGAATGAGAGCCAGTTGGTTTTAACAGTGGAAACAGCTGACTTGTACTGAAGTAACAAATGTTGCTTTATAGTAATGCACTTTTTCTTAAATTACTTGACAGCACAATCCTGACTGTCAAGCAACACAACTTGTACTGAACCAAAAATGTTCCTTTAAAAGTGGTATAATTTGCAGAAGGATAATTGCAGTTATGCAAGACATTTGAAAGCATGTGATAGCTATTAAAAATATTTATTTAGGATGTGTGAACCACATCAAGCCTTCAGATAATTTTGATTTACAAGCATTTATCAGCAAAAACCTCAAGTGATTAACAACGGGCTGCAAACATGAACCTGCAAGACATTATATAGTCTGCAAAGTGTAGCAGAGAGGGATTTTGGTGGGATGAGTTGGAGAGATTTCAGCTGGGTTCAGTAGAGTCATTCAGTCTAATAGGAGGAGACAAGTGCTTAGACTGTAGCACAAAAAGCCAAACAACATAAATAATTCTAAAAGCTAAGGAGCCCCCTTTGTATGTGGAAGTACCCCTGAATACAGTGCCGACACACACATGCCGACACATGATGCACGGCACGCACACACATTTCCTGGCATCTGAAGGTTTTTCCAAGCTTTTGTGAAAAAATTAAAAGTATGTCAGCAGGCCTGTGCCAAGTATCCCGTTGCCCATGTGAAACAAAAATTACTGTAAATACTAATATTGTAAAAACTTTGACTGATATTGTAAACATTACTGATATTGTATAAACTGCCAGCGCACATACTGAAATATAATCTGAAACGTGCATGTGAAAATCCGTAGTGTTCATGCACATATTCATAAAATAACTCACACAGGTGGGCAGACTTACATACACAGACACACACACACTTAAAATGCAGGGCGGTAGAGAACTGTCTTGTAAATCTCTTTGTGAACGAAGCTTTGGGAGGTAGACGTGAGCGTATACACTGAGCTCTGAGAGGAAAAAAACAATCCCGCTCAACTCTTCCTCTTTCAGTCTCTCTCTTCCTTGCAGTCTTCTGAACCGTCTTGACACTTTCCTTCTCCTCTTCCATTTTTGCATTCTTCTTTCTCACCACATTTTTCCCTCCAAAATCTACCATCTTGCAGCATCCACATCATAAGTCTCCCGTACTCTTAAAAAGAAGTACATGGTAAACATACACTATCTCTTATACATAATATAATATAATACAACATAATATTAATTTATTATGTTTTCATGATTGTATATAAAAATTGCTGTTTATAATATTATTACATTAAGTTTTCATGTCACGCTGCGGTACACGTCAACTTCCTAAGAGTATTACATTTCAGCTACCCACTTACTTCACAAGACAAGCATCCACACATGCACTTTTGGACATTTTTTGACTATCATGCACTACCATTATATGTTTTCCTCTCTTTCTGTTCCTCATATGGTGGACATCATCCCAGTCAAGTTCAAGTCTAAAGGGCTCTACTGTCACAGTAACTAACTCACAGTATGCAAACCTAATTCCCCATTCATAAACCCGGTCAGTCCGGGCGCCTGGGGCCCCAAAACTCTTTTTCTCTTCCTCAGCAGTGAGTAATGTCCTGCCTCTTCTCAGACAATGACTTCGGCAAGTAGCCGCCAAACTGTGGGGCAGCAAGAGAGGGGGAGTACTCTCAAGCACCTTTGACAAATGGAACCTTTCGCTCTAAACCGTGGCTGCTGGATGAGCTTTTACTATGGCACACGGCACGCTCGCTGTCCACCATGAGCAGCCGGCAACCTAAAGAGTCCGATTATGTGTTTGTGTGTGTGTACCTGTGGTTGTGAGTATTGACTGAATAATACATTTCATAGTAAAGTCTAACCTTGTCCTCCTACACGAATAAGATGTATTTCTCAAGCAAGCAGAGATCTTGATAAAAACAGCCTTCTGGAGTGGTATGGCAATAGTTCCTTTTCTGCTCATGTGCACATTTATCCTGCTGTTTCTCTCTATCCTGCCCTCTCTGTTAGGGGAGGGCAGTATAAGAAAATTGTAATACCATGGTAATTATAGTTAGTTATGCACACATCCTATTTTTAGAAAGAAAGAAAGAAAGAAAGAAAGAAAAGTTCCCACCAATTAACAAAATGCTACTTGATATCTGAAGTTGAAGGATGCAAACAAAATATAAGTCTGGCATCACTGCAAAAAACAGCTTTACATTATATATTACCAGTTCAAAACAAAACTACAATTGAAAAATTGAATGAAAATGAATTATATCAATAGTGAGCCACATTTAAATCATTGTAAAAATGCACATCAGTGGCATTATATTAACACAACGACTTGCGATATTGCTCGGCAAACGTAAACAACAAAACTCAACTGAACTTGTTTGTCATGCACTGTACTGTCATATTATTATTATTATTATTATTATTATTATTAATAACAAAATCTCTCCTGGATGACACTTCAGCCATCCCACAACATATCGTCATACTGCCAATCCTAGCCTCTGTTCCTCCTCCTCCCTTGCCCCTAGGAGTGTTTGTTTGTCATATTGGGAATTAACAGTGACACATTATCGTTATAAACAACCGCAGACTCCAAAGACCATGTTCTCCACCTCCCTTCTGCTCCCCTCCACTCCAAAATCTCCTTGAGGGAACTAGACTGTAAAACTTTCACCTCCATCCCCTCCCCTTCTCTTTGCTTGGAAGGAACTGGCCTTTGTTCAGTGGGAGAGGGACCCCTCCAATAGACCCTGCCTCCCCTTCAATGTTCCCTGTGGAGTATTGTTAAAACAAAGCACCCCCACACACACACACACACACACACACACACCTCTCTCTCCTTCTCCCTCTCATTCCATCTATGCCCAGGCCCTTAAAACCAGCACACTTTGCATGAGAAAAAGCGATTAGTCTTCAGATGCTGTGATGACAATTGGGGAGTCTTTCAGGCCTGCCTGAAATTTGCTCATAGAGTTGAGTCTTCTCTTTTGTTTTTGTAAATAGGGACATTATTTATCTCAGGGAATAGGGAAGCAAAGGCTTTGACATTTACTTTTAAAGTACTCAAAGGCGACAGAGAAGAGTGCAAAACATGGGGAAGAAGAGCCAAACAGGAGAGGAGTTACACTTAGGGATTTAGGGAGAACACATGCCCTGGCACAGAGTGTTTTTATCTTTCTACATGTGAATCTGATATTCAGTTACTCTCCTGGCATTGATATCGCTCAGGGTTAAAGGTTAAGTCATTAAAGTTAAGTCATTTTTTTCTTATTTTAAATTATTTATCATTTAATTGTATTTATTTATGGAATGCTCGAATATATAATTTTTTAAATGGATACATTTAAATGGTTTATGTTTATTCTTTATGTGAAAGAATTGAATGCTCTAAAAATCCTAACCATTTTTTTACATTTTACAGTTAACATTTTCTTCATTGTATTTTTATTAATTTATTCATTTATTCATATGTGAAATACCTAAAAATCGCAGCACTGAGACAAGACATTGATCACATGGAAGAACCATGTTATCTGTCCCCTCTATGTGTGTGTGTTTGGGTGTTTTCACTTTTGTTTAAAATACCTCACATCAATGCCAACATACTGGTACATTTACAACAACACTCATTCACACACAATCACTCTGTCACAACTCCTTAACACACCCTGCCACCAAATGGGGAAGTACCTAGTTCTCTTGTTGCTGCACTTCACACACAGGTTTACAGATGGTTTTATGGATGGCAAATTAAAGAGACAAGCCAAGAAGTTCTTGCCAACACACAATGTGTGTTGTCTGCAGCTACCTACTTGAGAAAAGAAAACATTAGCATTATCCATGACGCACACACATGTATGCGAGTAGCACCCTCCCTGAAAAGACCAGCATGAATTTCTCTGGTAGTTCGGACTGCTTTATGCTGGTTAACAGGCCTACTGGTTATGCTAACATCTTTTCTGCATGGCAAGCTGAAGATCCACTTAAGAATAACATTTCTTGAGAACTCCTCTTTTTCTGGTGAAATCACTTGTTTTTTTCTGTCACTGTTAATGCTTCTCTAAAAGGGTAAATGGCCAGGCTAATTCGCAGGTCAATTTTGAGTTTCAAGAAGCCAGTCCTGCAAGTAAAACAGACTGTCACTCTTTGGTATGAACCTGCTCATCCTGCAGGCTGTATGTGAATGAGAGAAAAAAAACTGAGAATGAAAAACAAAACATGAGTGAGAGAGAAAAGACTTTAAAAAGAAAAAAAAAAATGCAAGAAATAGAGGACCCAAAAGTATTTGGACACTTAAGCCACACTTAAAACCTGAAAGATATTTCAGATGTAAAATATCATACCAAGCATTTATTTTAAAGACAGACAGCACAAGCAGACAAAACAGTTTTAAAGTCACAAATTTAAATGAAAGTAGCAAAAGAGATTTTCTTCCATATTCTGATGAATATCCGATTGTAGCAGATTATCAAAAATGAAGAACTAAAGAGTGGGGACCTGGTTCTATGCATCGGTTGCTGATTGAAAGTTGAGATTGCCGTTGCACTCAAACATGGAGGCAGCTAGCAGAAGCAGGTTTAAGCGGACTAAATGATTGTAGAAGTCCTGCATACATCACAAGAAAGAAGTCTGCCATTTTCACCAGAAGGTCCAGTTACAGTATGATATTTTGATTAAACATTACAAGGTCAAGGTTTTTTTTTTGTTTTGTTTTTTACATGAAACATACATGGACAAATCATTCACAATACGATCCATAGCATGCATTTGGAAAATAGGGTTAATTTTCATTTCATGTCAACTTTAAATAATCACACAATGTATTGCTTGAAATTAAGGACACTTCGACACTTTCTGGTTGTCAAACATTAGTGTAACATGTTCATAGTTATTGTGATGAATTACACTCAGCTAGAACACCTTTGTGAACTTGAGGAGAAATTACTTCATGGTGGGACCAATTAATTAAAAATAACTTTTTTTAAATGGCTCTGAAAAGTGAAGTTATCTCTGAAAAAAAGGTCTTGGTGTGATATTTTTTATCTTATAAAGTGATATTCACACATTTTGTACATTCAAGTATGACTTAAGTGTCCAAACATGTCCATGTATTTTCAGAGCCACTGTATATAAAGAGAGTGTGAAATAGTAAAAGATAAAATGAAAATGGAGATAAAGCAAAAAGAAAGAGAGAAAGGGCAACAGAAAGAAGAGAGGAAGGAGTCGTCCTGACATAGAGGCAGATCTGAGGCATGCCCTAAAGGGATGACTGGGCCTGGGGATTAGAAGGGGGTGAAGAGAAAAGGGAAGAGAGAGAGCTTGAGAGCAAGCCCCCTACAAAGCTAGAGACCCCCTCCACTGAGACACAAATATAGACGAACACTTTTGACGTGTCTCTACTTATACACAACTACTCAACTTCTGATCCGACGTGGCCCACGAGCCGACACAACCCACAGCTCAAGAGTAGCGCCCCTTTTTCTCAATTACTCACTTTCACTTGTTTCCCTTTCCTCTTTCTTGCTCTTTGTGTCCATTTCATTTGATGTTGAACGTATCAAAGTTGAGAATCATCAAAGTGAGAGGTTTGGTTGGAAGTCCTGGCTTGTTGACAGCGGCAAGTGGAAGCAGAGCACCACAGTAGCACACAACAAAGGTTTACGGGCAATTTTAGATCAGGTGCTGCTTGTTAGGGTCAAAAATGCTAAACATGGCCAAACACATCGGATACTTTGAGGAAAAAAAAAAAATGCATTTTATTCCAAGATATACAAATTTGACAACAGTTCAGGCAGTTTGATTCTTGATGATATACCACATGTGCAAAAAGCCTAGTAGTCACCTTATGCCGCTAAAGATCTATCATAACAAATCACTTTACCTAAAAGCAATCAGCCCGACCAGGATTCCAAGATATCAGACTCACAAAAACCCTCTTTACCGCTGCACCACAAACCACAGCATGAAAAAAAAGCTCCCGAGAGCATTTCCAGTATAGCAATGTGCTATCGGCCGTGCAGAGACTCACAAATTTCCCATTCATTTGTTCCTTATTGGTTTGGACAATAAGCACAGCGCTATTCAAACCCACATTAGCATCTCAATGCCCCCCTGTTAGTTATTTCATTCATCTCATCTCATCTCATGCACCTAATGACAGGTAGAACTGCTTTACGATGCTAAAGCACCCTGAGGGTGAAGGGTACAGGCATCCCTCTCCAATGCCGGGCCTAATCTGAGGGTTTTATGCACATGGAGTAAGTGGAAGGAGGGGGTGGGATGACATTGAGGATAATCGTATGTCATCTCCGCTTGTTAATATTAGCCGGTGACAGTGTGCTCAGTATGGCAGACAAGAAAAGGGGAGGCTGGCAAGAGTGACCTGCTAACCTTCGGTTCTGTTCTGCAATGCAGCCTTGCATATATGAAGTGTGATAAACTCCAGTTTGATGAGTGACTCTGAACAGATAAACACTTTTTTTAATCTGGTCAACTCCACTCACGAGTGAGGATGAATAATTCATGAGGCGAGTGTTTTTGCAAAATTACACCTGTTTGATCAAAGCATTGCAAGTAAATATTTATGGAATTATTTTTAATAAAAGTATAAACATTCTACAGATTTTATGAAGTCTGTGATGCATACTGAGCAAATGTACATAAACATTTAAATTAGGTTATTTACAAAGCTCCAGTGAAATTCATATTCCAATAACCAAATCTTCTATTTTAAACCAAAAAAATATAAAAAAAAAAATGTTTTTGATTAATTCCTGGATTATATAATATAATATCTAGTTTATATAAAAGAAAAAAATGTTTTTCTTTTTAAAGCAACCAGGTACAATTTTTTTCCCAAAAGACAGAAGCATGAGATAAACACTAACTTGAAAACTCATGCTGTGGATTTTTTTCTAATCACACTGAAGCCTGTCTTATTAGAGAACAATGTCTTATTATCATCACAGAGATTGAATTCAAGAACTCAAATGAATGCTTATTTCATAACAACATTAACTACAGGCAGACAAAAAAGCATAAATCTCTGCTATGGCGACTGGTAAATTTGACATGAAAGACAGATTACAGATTGTTTGACATATTTCTTTACCCTGTTTGACGTCATGCAAATTCATAGGTCGCCGGATAATAACTGACATATCACAAAGAGTATAATATAACAAATTATTAATTGCATTTAATATATGAGAAAATTGTACAGCCATGGGTCAAATATATAGTAGCTACATACAGATTTCAATACAGACAATTCACTGGGAAACCACTCTCATAAAAGGCAAATGCAATAAAGTAAAAATTAAAAAGAGAGAGAGGAGAAAAGAAAATCAAACCTCAGACACGCAAAAATATATGCAGAACGAGCAGACCTCATTTACTTTAATTGCCAAAAAAATAAATAAAAAATCATCAAGCAGGCTTCACTTTATACTTTAAATGTGTGTTACTGTAATAAATTATAATACAAAATAATATCATGTGAATACGTCCATTACTATTAACATGCTTGCAAAAAAAAAATTAAAAAAATAAACCCACGGTAACATAAACGTTCAAAGTGTGACGGAACGTTTAACTGAACTGAATACTGAATTTAAATGTGAGACTCTGTCCTCAGTTAATCGCGCGCAGGTGTCCGGATGGGTTTGGCGGGACACGGATGTTCTGAAGCTTCGTCTACAAACTACAAACAAGTCTTTCGTGGCATCAGTGTGTGAAAAGTTTTAAAAAGTTGAAAGCAAATGTCTACACAAATTCTGTGACAAAAACTTTACACAACGTCCAAACGGTAAATAATGATCGTTTCCTCTAATAAAATATTGGCTGCTAATAAGCATTAGGCTATTATAATAAACAGATTCATACACAATTATTTCACTTAGGCTACTAATCTAGCATTTTATCCCTATATGAAGAGCCGAAAACGTACAAATAGCCTAATAATTACTACGTAATAATTACACACTGTTAAAATGTTTTCATCATTGCCATAACATGTTTGTTTCTATCTATTTAATAGTCGCAATAATTTCTGTTATTTCTACTCGATTTTATCCGTTTCCAGAGATGTTTTCTTAAGCACTGATTAAATTCAAAGTGAATAAAAAAGAACAATGGACATACAGTATCACTGCAGGCTCTAACTTTGATTTTATTTACGAAATTAAAATGCTGCAAATAAACGTAAGTTTTCAATTTTAATTTGTTCAATTTTAGAACTCTTACTCCACCTAAATAGCGCTAGATAAAATATTTACATAGGCTATTTCCATCGCACGTAATTATTTTAAAATGTTTGTTCGCCCTATTAGGCTACATCAAAGAGCCAGATTTTTTTTTTTTTTTTTTTTTTTCTAATATGATTCTCGTTTTTGAAACAAGATGAAAATACGAGAAACATTCTTACGTTCTGCTTTCTGTGCTAAAGGGAAAAGAACGCTTATGCGGTAGCCCGAACTTTTCTTCAGGACTATTTACAATAAAAACTCACTTAAGCATTTGGGAATATTTAACTGTTGCAAGGACACATTGCACTGAAACCAGTTGCACTTTGGTGGATCTCGTTATTTACAGATACTTATCAATGTGACAAGCATAAAACAAACGGACACTTTCAAAACATTTTAACAGACCAATAGGGGCCGCAAGTTTGACAATAAGAGCCCAAGTTTGCAAAACGGCGCTGTCGAACTTTGTATAAAGCAGAAAACTCAAATAACAGCCACCGATTGCTGCCAATAAACTATGTTTATGCCTTTGTCCTATTGATTTCATGTAATCATTTGCACCAGACTGGCAGGAGTATCGCATTTCACATTTTACATGACTCTTCCCCCCTCTTCTTCGGTTTGCAAAACTTTCATGGAACCAAAGAGACTGAAAAAACTGCACATTTCTTGCACTTACTCGTTCAGCTGTTGTGAAACTTTCTGTCCTCTCCTTGCAGACTTTCTTCTCGCTCGCTAGCAGATGCTTGTTGCAAACAGACTCTTGGCTTCTTCACTTGAAACTCCAAAAACTGCTCTGCGGACTTTTTTCTTTCTTCCCTAGTCTTCTCTTTCTGTCCTATGTGCGCTTGGCAGGAGCAGCACAGCACTGAACTAGCGCCTTGTCTTTGCCCATACTTAAGTCTAAATACAAAAGTACAGCGACTCGTTAAACTTCTATATGTTTATCGCGGTAAAGACCGTAACGCAGAGTTTCTCGGGGAAGGAAGATTTGAGTTGTAGAGCCCCAGCTGCCCTTTCCCTGTGCCTGACTCCTCCCTTTCGGAGAGCAGACACACTGCCTCCCCTCTTTTTCCTTCTGCCCCCTTTTTCCCTCCCTCTTTCCTTTTCTTATCCCAGCGTTCCTTCTAGAGACGGTGCAGTCATGTTTGAAGAGGGAAAGCGAAATGGTCACTTTACAAATAGGCAATGTATGCATATTTATATTAATACGTAACCTGCAACTTGTAAGTGTACTTTTTAATTTCTATATAACATGTGTAACACTGACACTGTAATGAAAAGTGATACCAAGCAAACATTCAAAGAGACACTTTGGACAGCTGTGGATGCAGCAACTTCTTAAAAAGAGGATTTGTTGATTCTTGGATTTGTAAACTAAATGTTATAATGAAGCCTGGGAGAAAAATGACACAAGAAACTAAAACATAAACCATTCAAAGTTTTTTTCAAATGGTTCATTCACATTATTTTCCAACATGTATAAACTGAAGTTTTACAAACCCATTATAAGAACAGTAAGCAGCTTTGGGTGCAACATTTATAGAGGTTTTGGGGTTCATTAATAATGCATTGAAAAATTGAATTAAGTAAATTAAATATGGTAATGAACTTACATTTTTCACCAACAAGAAAAAAAAAAAACAATAAAAACTAAAAATAAAAAAATCAATGAATAGAAAGGTTGTTTCAGATGGCTCTGCACTGCCAAGCACAAATTCAAAAAGCATTCACTGAAATTTCTCAGGTAAGAAGTAAAAAATAAATAAAAACAAAATCTAAACTTTATTTAAGTTGACCTGCATTTTAACATAAAAAAAATAAAACATTTAGCAAAATATTAATTTCACTGACTAAAATGTTAAGTAATATTTAAGGTTACGCTTTAACTATACAAATGGCTTGGATGTAATTTCTTAGACAAATTCTCTTTTCCAAAGCTTCATAATCAGTGACCTCATCAAGAAAAACAAGAAAAGTTTGATTAAAAAGAGGGTAAAACTAAGACATGTTTTACATTACATTGATTAGTTGTCATCGTCTATACTTTAACACTTATCATCATGCTTTGAAACAGGGATTCCTTTTTAAGTAGAAGAATTTAATAAATATTTTAGCATATTACCTCTGACAACTCAAATCTAACAGCCTTTACATGTGTTTTAAACAAAATCTGCATTTGTTGTCTGAAAATCAGAATCTGTAATGTCTTTCTAAATTATAGCAATTAATTCTCATTGCATGATTTCAATAGCTCAGCCAGGTATATTCTCGGGGGGGGGGACAAGATTACAGAGTAGAAGTTGGTAACTCTGTCTGTGGGCAATAAGCCTCAAAGTGAGACCATGATGTTCACAAACGTCGAAAGGAAAACTGTGCCTCCTGTAGGGTTATGCCTAATCAATATACATAATCAATATACAGGGAAATTAGGCTGTTAAAAAAGACCTTCTGGGCTCACCATCAATCAATGGGGCAGTAACTGTTTTTTCACAGTTGAAAATCACACTCTAATCTCTTAAGCACAATCTGACTGTGTGTGTGGCCGACGAGTCAAGTCCAGTAGAGTTCATTTTATGCTGTACAAGCTACTGATGTATCTGTTAGAGAGAAAAACTTTATGGTTGCGCAATTATAAAAATGTATTTACCCTTAAAACTATTAATGCTGATCTCATTTGTATTCACAGCAATTCAATATCACGCAGAAATTGTCCTGTTTATTTTTAGCTTTTCACCTGAATCCAAAGAAAACCAATATAGCACAACCAGTTAACCAAATGTACAACAACCACTTAACCAATGTACCCTGCTTCAGATTTATAGTTACCAAAAAAAAGGGGGGGGGGGGGTGAAAGGGAGAAAAAAAAACAGCAAAGCAAAATCCTCTGACCAAGATCATCCATTACACATAACATCTAACATTTATACAGTATATGTAAGCTACAAAAGCCACATTCAAGTGTGTTCATTTATGTATTTGGGTACATAAAAGAACTTCGTAAATTTGTAATTTAACGAAACTGGCATATTTTGAGTAAAGTTTTCTGTCTCAAAGTGCTTTTTATTCAATTAAATACCATTTAATATATTTAAAAGCTAATGAGTCTAGAGGTCCAGACATGAATAACATGATACACCTTTCTAGCTGTTATCACGATCATCTGTTCTGCTGAAGTGAATGGAGCTACTGATATTATAAAGATGTAGGCAATCAGTCAGTTCTCTTTGTGAATATCTTTGAAAGAGATGGATGAGACAGAGAGAGTTCACGGAGCAGAAGAGGAATGAGAAGAGGGGTAAGGCAGAGTGGGGATTGGGGGTGGTTATCTGCTCCCGAAAGTATTCCATCAAAGAGGAGCCGGATCCCGGGAATTGAGATTTTGCCTGGAGGCAAGTAACCGTTGGTCTCCCAAGAACATATTCCAAAGTCGGCCTCGAAGAGCCAAAGCACACATCAAAAGCAGCAGTAGTGCCAAAGCGGTTCTGGAGGAGAAAGAAAGGGGTACAGGTCCCTCCTTGCCCCCCTTTGAGCTCCTGATCTCACCCCAATTAAACAAGAATTCCTGTCTATTCCAGACCTGACTCACATTGACATGGTGCACACCCTGAGACTTATGTACATACAACAATAGTAGTCATTTTACCATGCAGTGTGTGGAAAAACACACTGTGATTCACTTTTGCACACTTTTATAACAAAGTAGCTTACCAAACAATCAAGCTATGGGCCAATGACATTCAAAATATTTGTGCGTGTGTGTGTGTGTGTGTTTTAATATTTCTACAGGCACTATATAACTTTGATTTTGCAAAAAAAGTTTTTTTTTTTTGTTTTTGTTTTTAATATCTGTTTTGTTATAATTAACGACTCTATCAAATGATTCTTTCAAACTAACTGTTCTGTGTAGTGATGTGACTTAGTTTGTTCTCTTGATTTCCTGTGCCAGATTTCTACCTTTGTAGTTCCTCTGTTGATTGGTTCTCTTTGATTGTCTCCCAGGTGTGGCTTTTTTCCCTGTTACCTTTGTTAGCCCTGTATGTATATACAGCCCTTGTGTTTCCCATTTTGTTTGTCAGGTTATGTCCTTATACTTCTGTTTTGTGACGTGTTCTTGTTTTTCTCCTTGTGTACTTTGGTTTTTTGGTAATAAATAGGGTAACACGTCATGTTTATGTGGCATAGTTACAAGTTACTACATGTACTTACTCAAATAAGTACGGAGTAATATTAATTATCTACATGTATTTACTATAGAGTTACAGTTATGTCACAGTGCATACAGGGAATCAGGCGAAGAATCAAAGTCAATACGACAAAGTTTAATTGTACATCCAAACAGGTATCCAACACACACTATACATGACTGTGATCGGACAAAGACAGAGCGAACAGGAGGAACTTAAGTAGCAAACACAAATGAGGTTAATTAATAGAACACAGCTGACACAAATTAACTAATGATGATGGTAACCAGGGTGACAGACTAAACTGAACAAAGACACATGTGACAAATGAAAACAAACTGAAAGTCAATTGAAACACTAAACTGAACACAACTGAGGTTAGGGGTTGGTTTAGTGTTAGTTACTTGTATACTCTAACAAATGCTGGGTTAAATATGGACAAACCCAGGGATTGGGTTGTTTTCACCCAGCCATTTTTTTCAACAATTTTTTTAGCCAGCAATATATTAATATAGTAAAAGGCATGTTTTTGCTCACCCCCAAATAGGGGCAAATTTGTGGGGTATTTTAAGCTGAAACTTGACCAAACCAGAGACTTACATTACATCTTGTGAAAGAGGGCATAATAGGTGCCCTTTAACCCAACCTGCTGGGTTTGTCCATATTTAACCCAACTTGGGTTGTGTTTAACCCAGCATTTTTTTAGAGTGATTATGCATAATTTACTGTTATTACTACAAAGTAACTACAACTAACTAAATAAAGTATAACCATAAATTGTAATCTACACTACTATTGTCTTCTGTAGAGCTGCTTATTGCTAAATTCAAATAATTTTATTATTGATGAAATTTAACAAACTAAATCAACACTGTCCTGACTGAATAATCCCAGGTGAAAAAAGTATACTTGAATGCACTAAAAATATACTTAAATACAAGCAAGTACAATTGTAGTACATTCTTATTTTTTGTGCTAAATAAAATTGTAAAAGTTATACACTATAAATACATGAATTAAAAGTATATTTCTGCTTCAGTAGTACTTCAGTGCACTTCAGAAAGTATACTAAATGCCACTAATACTTTATTTCAGTGCACTAAAAATCAATTAAAGTATACTACCGCAAAAACATACAAAGGAGTTTTATTAGTGCATTTCTTAAAAGTGTGCTTTGAACGCTTTAATCTTAGTAAACATTTATATTAGTAATCCTAAATTTAAATTAAATTGATTTTATTAAAAATATTTTACTAATGTACTAGTTATAAGTACATTTTCCCAACTGTGGATAAAATAAACCAAATATACAGAAGTGTTTTATAAATGCATTATGTTACGTCCAGTGGACGTATTTGTAATATATGTATGATTTTGGGGAGAGTTTTTAGTATTTGTTGAGCATGTCATGTGTTGTGTGCGTGCTCTCTCCTCTCTCTCCCTCTCTCTCTCTCCTGTCTGTCTCCTTGGCAGGTTGCTAATTGAGTTCCACCTGATGCTCATCAACTGAGTGCATGTTGCAGATCCCAAACACTTTAACACAGTGGAAAAACAATGTTGGAGTGCTGACGGAATGCGCTTCTTTTTCCTGGTCTAGAATTGTTATTGTGTATTCTCTCTTGTGTGAGTTCATGTGTAGAACTAAATGCAGTCTTGCTCTGCTCTCAACTTTTTGAATGAGTTGCGTAACCGCTTGCTGTGAGAGCGTGCGAACGCTGTTTTTTTTTTTTTTTTTTTTTTTTTTTGTTCTTTTCTTATGTTATCAATACTTTGTTTTCAATTTGGAAGCTGTAGGGAGATGGTGCCATTTTCTTTAAACTTGAATTTTGCTAATGTTTATGTTAGACAGGGAGCAAGGTAAGACTTTATTGTTTATTTGTTTTCTTTTGTATAGGTTAGTTAATGCTACCCTTGTCAGTTAGAAAGTTTTGTTTTATGTTGGCCTGGCCCCCTCCTTAAGATTTTCTCCCTTTATTTCTTTCTTTTTGTTGAGGTTATTTTTGAATTGTTATTAAATAAATTAAGTTATTTTTGCTTAATTTTGGTGTTTGTGGCTTTTCTGGATCAGGGGATTTAAGTGACCGTCAGTCATTTTCGTTTTATTTATTATTTTATTTATAATAATTGTTACATCCTCCTACCTCTAGACAAACTGGGAGGTTCGTAACAATTACTTAAAAGTGTGCAATGAACGCTTTACATAAAATTTTAGTGGATTTTTATATACTGTCTCCAAGTTCTATTTTAATGGATTTTCATGAAAAATAAAACATGCAGGTTAAATGTGTACTAAAATTCACAATGTAATAGTAAGTATACTTTTAGCATAAAATACGTAAAGTGCTATATTTTAATGTGGGGAAAAAAGTGCTACTAATGACATACTAATATATTGTACTTGTCGCGGTTCCCGGGTTCACTGGTTTACTCTGTCTCTCTGTGAGTGTTGCTGATCAGCGTCAGCTGGGGCTTATCAGCACTACTATTTAATGTCTGTGCATTTTGCCCTGTGTTGTAAGATTGTTGGTGTGTTTGTGCGGTGTTAGTCCTGGCTGTGTTTGAGTCTCTCGTTCTTCGTTCCTATTCTGGATATTCCCCGTCGACGTCACAACAAAACATCATCATATTGCCCGCCCACTTATTGTGCGTGCATTCATTTTTTCAACAATACCACAAGCAGTACAATCTTTTGTTGTGTTCCCGTCATTTTACTGACGACTGCTTCTCAAACCTCAGAGTTTAACACAGGATTCACAAAATGCTTGGTCTTAAAATATGGATCAATGACCAGTTTATTTGAACCAGCTTGATCCTCTGAATCTCAACCTCTAAGTATGATTAATAATTGATGATTATATTTTCTAGTGATCGTTCAAAATTCATAGTTTTGTATGTTATGTTGTGAAATGTACACCCTCGTCTGTATGTCTTCTGCTAACCAGCTAATTCACGTTTCAGTAGTTCTGAGTAGTTTCAAACACAACGCAGCCCTGAAGTGTCAGCAGAGAATGAGTCAACTAGATCATCCACTGTGAAGGCCTCATCAACACGACAGCCAGTTCCTCAACAAACCGTCCATACCAGCGTGATGAATATGATCCTCAACTGGATGGAACTAGAATAAATACTTTGACTGTTGCGATCCCAATCGGACTTATGATAGCTGCCTGAATCATAATAAAGCACTGTTCGCTGTTGGCCAGAGGAGAACTGGCCCCCCCGACAGAGCCTGGTTTCTCCCAAGGTTTTTTTCTCCATTTTAACACCTGTTTGCCACCTGATGTCACCTGTTGGAGTTTGGGTTCCTTTGCCTTTGGCTTGCTTAGTTGGGGACACTTGACATTTGATATTCAACAGTGTTTTGATCTGCCTGCATTGACACCATTGTACGCGAACTGAACTGAGCTGAGCTGGATGATGACATCACTGTTCACTCCAGTGCTGATATAGATAAATTAATAACTATTGATTCTTACAACCAAATGAATCAATACCAAATTTACTTAAGATGGACAATGACACTATTTTTTTAAGAGCTGCTGTGCAGTCAAAATAATATACCAGTTATCACTGTAAAGCTGCTTTGACACAATCTGCATTATAAAAAGCGCTATATAAATAAAGGTGACTTGACTTGACTTCTGCTATTCATATGTGGATCCAGTATTGTCTAAAAATGTGTCGATTAATGCAGCTTGTCTGTCTTATTACTTGGAGTAATGATCAAGGATGGAGTACGACTTTTGTTTACAAAGTGTAATGCATTATCAGCTATTCCGTTTGTGCTCGGCTAACGTGGGAGCTTACAACATAGCAGTCGGCCCGGTTTACTTAGCCTACATAACTGTAAAATAAACTGTTTTTCCCTCTGCGTAGAGTGGAGCTCTATCTGTATTGTAATAGGATGTTAAGATGCTAGTCCGCGCTAACTAGTATTCTCTCTGTAAACAGTAAACACCCATTGTAATGTCAAACAATGATATAACGTTAGCCATTTTCATGGGCACGGTAAGTGAGGGTGCTGGAGGTGCTGCAGCACCCCCTGTTTTCACAGGACAGTAAATGCAACACAATTTTTTGTTCAGTTACATTTATTCATTTTTATCATTTAATAATTTGTTTGTAATAAACACTTTAAATGGGCTATAAAAATGTTTTTTTTTTATTTTTAAAGAACAACTAAGATCTAATAAAAACGCTTTACGGGCTCAAGCATATGCAGAGTTTCCAATAATGTGTCTTGCAGCGTTGAGCAATGTAGCCAATCACAGACAAATCTGTTGATTTCTGGAACGCAATGAGATGTTAGGATCCACTCACTGCTCAAAACGCCGGACTTTTTGTTCAGAGCTGAATGATTTGCATGCTGGCAAATCCTGATTAAAAAAAGTGTAGACATTATTATTAAAGAATCATTGTGCAGTCATTGAAGCGTTGTGAGATCGCGACGAACTTTCATCTTTTTAGTGATTATAAAGGAACGCTTGTTGCGCGCATTCTGCCATGCCAAATCATGCACGCAGCACTGACTATGCTTGCTTTTATGTTTCTGAATGTTGTTGATACTTTAATAACAAACATTATAATGTATCACCGTTTATGCTGGGATCTGTAGGTTGTAGCTAGAGCTAGGTGACATGTAACTTAAAAGTGGAACATGGAAATCTCATGGATGTATTGAAAAAAAAAAAATGTATACTTTTTATTTGTGAAACGCTGCGGCTAATGTATTTCAAGTGTGCAGTCAAATGTCCTGGTTTATGGGCTATGCAGTGTTCTCAGCAATTTTTTTTTTTTTTTTTCTTCTTCTCAGCGATATGCTTGTTGTTTCCCGGAGTTTTGACGTGTTTTATATACTTAATAAATGCTTCTTTTGATTAAGTATATAAAAGGAGGAGTCTCCCAAAACAATATTAGGAGCCTTAAAAAAGGCATAATAGGGGCACTTTAATAAACTGATATTTGCTGCATTCGCTATTGAATTCTCCTCATATCATATAAAAGGAATATTAACCTAGTTACAATACCTTTGAAATGGATTATTTAATACATAAAAATGTGGGCAAAACATTACAAATACATTTTGTATTTATATATCATATATTATTCTTAGTTTATTTTACTTGTAAGTTTATTTTCTATACATGATGAGTATATTTAAAAGTGTATGATTTTTTAATACAGAGATAGTATGTTAAAAGCACATTTTAGTCCATATTCATGGTGTCTCAAAATAGCACAGTTGAGTACACTTAGATGTTCTTAAGATTATCTTAAGAAGTACTAAAGATTTTTTAGTATATTAAGTACAAAATTAGTGCACGGAAATAGAGCACTTTAAGTACATTATGGAAGTGTACTGTAATAAGTATTTTAGTGCACTTTTTTTTTTTTCACCTGGGATGACACTTGTCACAGTCACCATCTCTGCCTTCGCTCCTTCCCTACATTTCCCAGCATCCTCCCAGGCTCCCACCTGCAAGTCCTTCTCAATCACCCGCACCTGCCAGCTATCATTCTCATCACCTGCACTATATCTTCACTCACCTTGTCTCTCCTCACGGTTCAGTCTCGTTGGTACCTAGTGTGTAGAACTTGTTGGACCTTTTAATCTCCGGTGTCATCTCCAGTGTCATTCACAGTGTCATCTCCTGCGTCATCTCCAGTGTGACCTCCAGCTTGATCTCCAGTGATTCCTCCTGTGACCTTCCCCAGCGTCCTTCTCCTGCATTCCACTCCAGCGTCTGTGTTCTCCACTCCCTTGTTTTCTCCTTGTGCCTGTTTGTTTGCCCTCTGCTGCACAAATAAACTACTGTCACCCATTCCTCTGTCTCCAGGTCCCAGTTCCGTTACAGAAGACTGGACCCTAACACACTGCAACATGATGGGCATCCTCCTCACCCCAATTGACCCTGTCAATCTGCTTCTCTTCATTTCTCAGGATCACCGCCCGATAGAGGATTACATCGAAGAGTTCCTAGAACTCGCCAACCAAGTACCCTGGAATGATGTTACCCTCAAGACCATCTTTTGGACTGGTTTAGACGATCCACTCTTCAGGCAATTACCATCTGCTACCACCACATGTTCCCTTAAGAGCTACATCGATTACATTCTGTGGTTGTGTGGATCATCCGACACTGTCGAGGAAGGAGTTTCGGATTTCCCTTCTGTTCCTGTCTCCCCAAACAAGTTTTTCTCCTGACACAGCATCCACACATAGGTTTACCGCATTGCCAAAGCCAGTGGTCACAATGCTTCCTGAGTGTGAAATCTTCGAGCCCATTCCATTGTGTGTGATCCCCAAATCTGTTCCGTTGTGTGAAATCTCTGATCCAGTGTCCCTTCCTGTCACAACCGCCGTTCCAGAGTCTCGTTCCAAGATGGCCGCCACGCCTGAGCCCTCACCCAAGATGGCTGCTACGCCTGTGCCCCTGGGATTACTAGTGAAGTATGAGGGGATGTCTTGGAACCCAGAAATGGCTCCAGTCCCCGAGTTCAATCCTGAAAAGTTTCCAGTCCCTGAATTCAACCCAATAATGGCTCCAGTCCCAGAGCTCAGCCCAGAAAGTCTTGCCCTGTCCATAATGGCTCTGGCATTGTATGTCTGGGCAACACAAGTTGACTCCAGCCCCCGAGTCTGCTACAATGTCGGCTCCAGCCCCTGAGCCCGCTCTAGTGTCAGCTCCAGCCTCTGAGTCCGCTCCAGTGTCGGGCTATATGTCCCCAGATATATACAAAATGAGCAGGGCTTTTTTAATAAAAAGTAAAACATGTATTTACAATAAGTGCATTGTGTCCAATGATTAATTTAAATGTTAGTAAATTGTTAGTATATAGAATTTAAATACACTTAATATAAAGTGGGTCCCAATAACAACAGTTTGCTGTTGAAAAAATACTTTTTCCCACATGGAAGGCACTGATTGTCACATGTCTGTCTGTTTTGTACTCTCGGTTTGTTCATTTTGTCATGTCCTTCTTTGTTCAGTTTTCCCGCTATTATTTTGTTGTCATAGTTACAGACTGATTTGATCCTGGCTGAGGACCACCTGTGGGACCTCAGGCAGAATGGTCGTCTTTTGGAGAGGTATGTGGAGGAGTTTCTTGAGCTTTCCCATCAGGTAAGCTGGCCTGACACCTCTCAAAATGTGTGTTTTCGGATGGGACTGGATGAGAATACCATTCGTTATAGCGAACCTGCTTGTTATTTCTCTCTAGTGGAGTTGATTAATCTTATTCTCTATTTAAATGGTTCAAATTTTGAAGTTGAAGAAGTTAAAGTAAAGCAGTATCTTCCTCATCCAGCCCCATCGGAAACACACGTGGCCTCACCAGCTCACCCCACGCCGGTTCCCTCCACATACCACTCCAATGGATCCGTCGATTTCTGCCCTCCGGCACTTCCCCGAGTCCAAAGGAGGAGTTCCAACAGCGTTGACCTGGGGACCAAACTGGCAGACCAAGCAATTACATCTGTCAGGTCAGCGCTGAAGTCAACCTGCCTCCCTCCATCTGCAGGTCATAAGACCATCCAAGTCCTCAGTTCAGTGATAAAGATGGCCACCATTCCAGAGTCTCATCCCAAGATGACCGCCGCTCCTGAGCCTTGTCCCAAGATGAGACGAGTCGGTTCTTCGTCCCAAGATGGCCGCCACTCCTGAGCCTCACCCCAAGATGGCCGCCGCTCCTGAGCCTCATCCCAAGATGGCCGCCGCTCCTGAGCTTAGTCCCAAGATGGCCGCTGCTCCTGAGCCCTCAGCCAAGATGGCCGCCACGCCTGAGCCCTCAACCATAATGGCCACCACACTTGTGCCTCTGGGAATTCTAGTGGAGTATGGATGGATGTCTTGGGGCCCAGATATGGCTCCAGCCCCTGAGTCCGCTCCAGAGGAGCATATACCCGTAGCCATAGTGGCCGAGCCTGGAGTCCTCTGGGCCAAGGCCACGGAGGCTGCACCGCCATGGCGCCCTGAACTGCCGGCTCCGCCTTGGTCACCTGCATGGCCGGCACCTGCCCACGTCCTCCAGGGTGCCCAGCCCCCTTCCTGGTTGGACTTTTTCTGGCGCGAGGACACGCCTTCCGGGAGGGGGAGTAATGTCACATGTCTGTTTTGTACTCTCTTTTTGTTCATTTTGTCACGTCCTTCCTTTGTTCAGTTTTTCCCACCATTATTTTGTTGTCATATGTAACGACTGAGACAAATCAGACACAATTATTTGTTATAGTTAACCAATAATTGGTTAAAGCTCACTCTGGGGTCTGTTCCCCATCCCCCGAGAAGTTCTCTGTTACAAGTTTTATTGCACTAAAGAATGTGGTTGCCACATGGAAGAGCAGAGAAGAGACACAGAAACGTGCATCTTTCCTGCATTTTCCCCACAGAACACAGACTTTCCTGCATTAATTTATAGACAGACCATTCTATAAATGAACATGCACATCCCTAGGAAAAGGTATCCATTATTACTGTTGTTGTATTGCACTCATTGTATTTGCTTGTTTTATGATACATTTAAGGTAACTTCAATTATGTCATGTTTAGTGTCTATGGGTTCATATGGAGAAGATTTAAATGCTTGTGTATGCGGTATGTCCATACCCGTGCAACTCATCAGTATTACAAGAATCTTTAATAGTTCTTCTTCAAAAACTCAGCCAGTTAATCTTGCTCGGTCGTAAAAGCCCTGACAGGAGGGGTGTTTTCACCCAGAAATACAACATCTTCATTGGTCACGTCAACCCTAAGAGGTGGGACTTTGACCAGAGGTTAAAAGCCAGTGCACAACACCCCTCCCTCTCTCTTTTTCTTGCTTTTTGGATGACTGAAGAGACCCCTTGTTGCTGCAGGCCTCTTCAGGCCAAGGCCTGTAGGCCTGCAGGCCTCAGCCTACAACACAGCCATGTGCTTATCTATGACAGAGAAACAGAACTTTGTTCCCCACTAAGAGTCAAATTAACAGCTTAAGTTGTTTCATAGTACTTCATCCAACGCAGAAGATACTGGCAACAACCGGACCGAATCATCAAGATCTCTACTCAGCCTGCAGACCCGATGCTCCTCAGCCTAAAGGCATCTTGCAAGTATCAGACATTTGAACACTAAACAGCGATTTAGTATTGATTTGTAGAACTTACCTTGTCAGCAAAGGTGTTTTATTACTGAGGAAACTGATGATTCTTTTCCAGATTGTCTTTGACTTTTTCCTATAGCTCCATTTCCGGTTCCACTTCCTGTTCAACTCTATCATTGCTCATTCTTACCTACGTATGTGTGTGACCTGCGTGTATGTTATGTGTTTGTTAGTTTAGTTATGTGTTTGTGAGTTAGTTAATAAAGATTGTGCACAATACATGTTTGGTTCTGACTCCGTCTGCTAATAAATTGCCTCTTAAGTGATTTAGATCCTGACTACATGCTCTGAGTAGTACGGTACAATAAGAATATTGTTTTTCCATAACCTGGAAATGAACATTTCTTAGAATTAATAAACAATCAACACTGAGTGTTCACTGGACGAAAAGGTTAATTGATTGTAATATTAATCTTAATGTAGCTACATCCAGTTAATCTGATTAACCGATTTACGTATTCATAACTAATCATAATTAATAATCATAATGAGTTATGAATAATTATTAATATTTCCCCCTTGAGTTAATTCGCTACACATAGTTACAGATTGATTTGAGTTTCAGTTCAGGTGTGTTTATTAATTATCTTGTTAAGTTCCCTTTGTTTGCCTTGTGTGTGTGTATATATATATATATATATATATATATATATATATATATATACACACACATATATACCCTGTGTTCTCCCTCATTCTCTGTCGGTTCTCATTTGTGTATAGATGTGGTTTTTCTTATGTTTCTCCTGGATATCCGTTATTAAATTCTACCTTTCTACATTCCTCCTTGTCGTGAGTGTTTATCCATCACGTCTCATTACATTAATTCAAAATGGAAAAAAATCTGCAACATATTTTGATATGTTAACATATAAGTAACTTAAAAAGTGGCTTAGATTACATACTATACAAATATAGAAATCTTAATACATAATCATTCCAAAGAATTGAATTGAACACATTGAACACATTGAATTAAAGGGGTCATGAATTGCATTATTTTATTATTTTATGTTTCCTGGGGTGCACTTATAATATTAGTATGATTTTCACATCAAAAATTGTCATAATTTAGAAATAAAAGGCATTTTTCATACCCTGATTTTAGCCCTCTGATTTGAACTCTGTTTTAAGGGGCGAGTCTGCTGTGAGACTTCAGTATAAACGCCTACTGCTGTGATTGGCTAACATCTTTGCATATGGAAATAGATTAGTATTACATGTGGAATTCTCTCGAAAACTTTGAGCATGTTTTTACCATTACAGTTTTTAAGGTTTACTAATCGTGAAAAGTGTTGATTATAGCATTATATTTAGATTGTCAAGTCAAGTCATCTTCATTTATATAACGCTTTTCACAATACATATTATGCCATGAAAGGTTGCAGTGATGAGCATGTAGCTGATCACAGACATGTTGAGTGCAGGAATGCAGTGATCTCATCATTGTAACTTGATTTCTGCACACTTACAAATGCTTTCATCATAACTAACAGTGCAAACATAATGTAATAAGAGATTCGTTAATTCTAACGGGAGTTTTGGGGAGAGTCCAGAACACTCGCACTGTCTGATTGACAGTTCCAGTGACTGTAAAGAGAGCGTTCTTTGATTGCTTTCTAGATATCATTTAATCACAGTTTAAATAACAGATTATATTCATCTTACTAATGGTACTTTTCCACTGTATGGTACGGTTCGGTACAGCTCAATACTAAATGTGACGTGTAAACACTGCAGATCACTGATTGGTCAGAGAGAATCGTCACTACCAGCGTCATTGGATTTGAAACACGAGACACCAAACCCACTAGATTTAAATAGTCAGTAACAGCCACCGCAGTATCAAACATTTTACATTTTACACAGTAAAAACATTTTTACTCACATAAGTGTGTTATGCCATTCCTGTTAGGTCCAATATTTCAGTCTGCAAATCCAATGCAGCTACTGTGTTTTTTCACAACCTGGCACTACACAACATTTTGTACTCTTCAAAGGCATGTTTATCGCTTAGTTGCTCAATCCAGTGTTAGCGTCACATCTGTTATTTACCTACTACTACTTGTCGTCCTCGAATCAGTGGGCGGGGCTAAAGAAATTTATACAGGTTTGGAACAACTTGGGGGAGTAAATGATGACAGAATTTTCATTTTATTTCACTTTAAAAAGCAATTTCTGTAAAAGAAAATATCTCCCTTTGCATTGAACTTTGAGCGTCGTAACTTCACAGATGTTGTTTATGCTCAAACAGCAACATTACACACTAACTAAAGTTAAAAAAGTGAAATCATAATCAAGGACCCCTTTTAAGCTAGGGTAGGCAATTTTGGATGTGCAATTTTGCTTTGAAAGAATAAAATCCAACATGAATGTGCACTTTGTGTCTCAAAGCAATAATAATAAACATTAATAATAATAATAATAATATTACAATAATAATAAACGTAAACAACTTAAAGAACTATGACTTGTACCACCTGACTGCTGCAGATTTATTTCTGGGTTGATAGCGTTGCCATAGAAATGAATAAATCAGAGTCTGAAAACATGAACAGCTCAGAGTAGAACGTCAAGTTGTCACAATTTGTTGCAGTAGATGCTGGATCTAGTTGCAGCAGTAAAACAGTAGAACGGACAAATGAACAAGGGAAACTGAGGACTTAAATACAGAGGTTAACCAACCAAACCAAACGAACAACCAAATTGAACCAAATGAACATCAGATAATCTTGACAGTATGCCCGCCTCCGGAAAGTCCTCATGCCGTAACAAGAAGTCCAACTGAGCTCACACACCTGGTCAAACTTCTCATTGGGCTCAGGCTCCGGGGCGATGGTCGGTTCAGTCCATTCTTTTGGCTCATTCAACACCACTTCACCATGTCTGCGGTGCATGGGCTCAGGCATGATGTCCATGGAGGGCGTGGCTAATGGCTGGCTGGGCTCTATGATGTCCACTGAAGGATTTGGGGCAGGGGTGGCTGGAATAGGCACAGAGATTGTGGAGCAGGCTTCCTCTCTTTCTTCGTCCACAGTGAGGGGAGAACCAGTTATCCACAACGCATACAATGTACTGGAGCAGGAAACATCTGGACTCCCCCATGTGCATGAGGAGGAGAAGGAGGTGGTCGTCCAACCTGCTCCAAAAACACATCTTCAACCTTATCTCATTCTAGTTTACATTGTGGCACAGCTCTAAAAAGTCATCAACAAAATTTTACAGTGGCCATCCTCCCTGATATAGGGACAAAAGTTGGTCCTCTGGTGGAACTGCTGCTAGATCCATTTATGATACGTTCTTCTGTCACAATTGTTTGCACCAAGGATGAGTGGATGCAGGATCTAGTTGCAGAAGTAAAACTTTAATAAACAATAAAAACCAAACGGGAACAGAACAGCCAACTAATATAGACGTAGAATGGACAAATGAACAAGGGAAACTCAGGAGTTAAATACACAGAGGTAAAAGAGATAACTCAAAGATACCTATTTGGGTGGCTCTGTCTGATTTGATTCACCTTTTAAAAGAGTAATTTGTTTGTGAATCGAACTACACTGAGCACACTGTTGTTGCATTACACAAGCAAAGAAAACTCAATAGGAATATGTGCAATATGAAATTAAAAATAATATTTATTTTGTTGTAACACTGCTGTGGGGGAGCTCCAAAAGGGAAAAGCGTTATAGATATGTAAGAGAAGCCGTAAATGTAAGTGCAGCTTCTTAAATTGTGTTCTTTAATGTAACGTAATCTGTCTGCTGCACTAAAGCAGGCGCACTTTTGTTTAGAGTGAAAGAAAACTATTAAAGTGTATATATCCCGTATAATGTGATTAAAATCGCAGTACTTTTTTTTCCCCTTTCCTTTCCTTTTTTTTTTTTTTTTACATATTTTACTGTAGTGGGAATTACTACTGTATGATTATGAGTGAAGCTAAACTCAATTTAATCTGAACACACTATTTAGAATCTGACACCAAGACCTTTTTACCAATATTTTAAACTCCTGCATGAACTGCATGTCAACAACATTTATCAAACATATAGGCTCTGAAAAAACTGTAATACTTAATAATATTTAATTAATAATAATAGATTTAATAATTACCTTACAACATGTATTCCTTTATTTCAAAGCTGCAGTTAGGAGAAACCCTCACATCTAATGCAGCTGAAATGGAGGTCAAGGGGACCATAAAGAGGTAGCTCCAACTGGCTGCAGATCGAGAGGGCAGACACAAGAGAAGTCTTCCAAGTGTTGTTCGGGGGCAGAAACACACTGTCAGTATAAACCTATATTAAAGACCAATTTCTTTAACCTAGCACACACATAACACTATCACATTTCTATAATTCCAATACCTTAAAGGTTTTTTAGGCTGCATAAATTAGGCCAACTGGAACCAGAAGCACCTACAACACCCAGTGTACTTGTTGCATTGTAAAAGAAATGGCATCTACACTAATATTAGTCTATCTGCCTCATTCTTATCCTGAGGTTACGTAGTCAGCCAGATCTGGTCCGTATCCAGACCAGATTGTGGACCTGCACCCTAAAACGACCACAACAGCCCTGAATGTAGACAATCTCTAGAGACAGACCTCTCTGTAAAGACCACGCCGACTCGACAAAGATACTCCGCAAAGACCATGAGAACCAGACAAGTCCTCTGCACAGACCCCTATGGCCAGCTTCAAATCCTCCCCACCATACTGTATGCTGGTGTGACTTATATATATCTTGAGCAGAGGAAGATGGTTGCTGACCCAGATCACAGCTGAGACTGTGCTCAATGGCGGCGTTGCAAGAGGGAGGAGCCATGGAGCTGTTGGTGGTAAGGATCCGGAATGCTGAGGTCAAGCTGGAGCGACAGAGGGCAGAGGCGGAGCCTGAGAGCAGGAGGAGCTGGCTGAAGCTGAAGGAGTGAAGGGCCAGAGAGCAACAACCAGCCTGCAAGTCCACTGCATAGGTGTAGTGATGCCTGACCCAAGTGGAGATGACGTAGAGAGGGAGTCTGGCAAGGCTAGATGCCCGATGGTCACTGCCAGCATCGAGAGAGGAAGGAGCACAGTTGCAGGAGCCAGGGTGACGGGTCGAGGAGGAGTGGAGCGCACAGAAGCAGAAGGTGGAGCCACGGGCTTCCCACATCCAGGAAGAGATGGCTCCCAGCAGGCCCGAATGTTGACTCATCACTGAGAGGAGGCGATGTTCAGCTCGGTCGCTCTTGTTAGTTGCTCTCGTTGCCTGCGGTGGGCCCGGGCTGCCAATCCCCACAGTCTGGATGTTGTTGGCTGGGCACTGGGTATTTTGTGGGGCTGTTGACAATGTCTACTGTGAGCGGCGAATCACAGGACACCAGCACCCACTCTGCATACACTATATTGCCAAAAGTTTTGGGACGCCTGCCTTTACGTGCATATGAACTTTAATGATATCCCATTCTTAATCCGTAGGGTTTAATATGGAGTTGGCCCACCCTTTGCAGCTATAACAGCTTCAACTTTTCTGGAAAGGCGTTCCACAAGGTTTAGGAGTGTGTTTATGGGAATTTTTGACTATTCTTCTAATTCATCCCAAAGGTGTTCTATCGGGTTGAGGTCAGGACTCTGTGCAGGCCAGTCAAGTTCCTCCACACCAAACTCGCTCATCCATGTCTTTATGGACCTGGCTTTGTGCACTGGTGCAGTCATGTTGGAACAGGAAGGGGCCATCCCCAAACTGTTCCCACAAAGTTGGGAGCATGAAATTGTCCAAAATGTCTTGGTATGCTGAAGCATTAAGAGTTCCTTTCACTGGAACTAAGGAGCCAAGCCCAACCCGTGAAAAACAACCCCACACCATAATCCCCCCTCCACCAAACTTTACACTTGGCACAATGCAGTCAGGCAAGTACCGTTCTCCTGGCAACCGCAAACCGAGACTCGTCCATTGGATTCCCAGACAGAGAAGTGTGATTTGTCACTCCAAAGAACATGTCTCCACTGCTCTAGAGTCCAGTGGCGGCGTGCTTTACACCACTGCATCCGACACTTTGCATTGCACTTGGTGATGTAAGGCTTGGATGCAGCTGCTCGGCCATGGAAACCCATTCCATGAAGCTCTCTTTGCACTGTTCTTGAGTTAATCTGAAGGCCACACAAAGTTTGGAGGTCTGTAGCTATTGACTCTGCAGAAAGTTGCCGACTTCTGCGCACTGTGCGCCTCGGCAAGCGCTGAACCCCGTCCTGTGATTTTACATGGCCAACTACTTCGTGGCTGAGTTGCTGTTGTTCCCAATTGATTCCACTTTGTTATGATACCACTAACAGTTGACCATGGGATATTTAGTAGTGAGGAAATTTCAGGAATGGACTTATTGCACAGGTGGCAACCTATCAAGGTACCACGCTTGAATTCACTGAGCTCCTGAGAGCGACTCATTCTTTCGCAAATGTTTGTAGAAGCAGTCTACATGCCTAGATGCTTGATTTTATACACCTGTGGCCATGGATGTGATTGGAACACCTGAATTCATTGATTTGGAGGGGTGTCCCAATACTTTTGGCAATATAGTGTATCTGGCGAAGCCCCCTTGAGGGTCTTTCCCGGACAGCTGCTCTTTGGTGGCGGTGTTGAGGCCGGCAAGCAGGAAGCTACAGAGGCAGTCATCCGGGAAAGATGTCACTTGGCACGAGGCTGAGGAATTCCTCCAAATGTTCCTCGAGGGAGCTGTCCTTGTGCTCAAGGCACAACAGTTTGACTGCTGCCAAGTGGTCCATAGTGTAGAAAGAAACCAAAAACACATACAAGTATTCCAACAACAACAACAACAACAAATAACACTTACAGTAAACAAAACACACTGCTTATCTTTTCTGGGTCTGGTCTTCTGTAACGCACTGGTTGTGTGAATACAAGAAGACGAAGATGACAGTAAACAGGCAGTCTTCAATAATCCAAACAGGTTAAATCCAACATAGAGGCAAGCTATCTAACACAACCGTAGTAGAAACGAGACTGGACAAAGAGACTACCAGAACTGAGCTTAAATAGTGAGATGATAATGAGATGATTGATTAGTGCACAGCTGAAACTAATGAGTGTCCATGAAAACAAACTAAGGGAAAACGGTACTGACCGAATACAAGAGTCCATGTGGTGAGAGGGTGTGACATCACTATTTTTGTAGAGGGGGGGGTCAATGACAATTTTTGCTCGATACTTTGTTGAAGCACCTTTGGCACCAATTACAGCCTCAAGTCTTTTTGAGTATGATGCTACAAGCTTGACATACCTATTTTTGGGCAGTTTCTCCCATTCTTCTTTGCAGGACCTCTCAAGCTCCATCAGGTTGGATCAGGAGTGTTGGTGCACAGCCATTTTCAGATCTCTCTAGAGAAGTCTGGGCTCTGGCTGGGCCACTCAAGGACATTCACAGAGTTGTCCCGTAGCCACTCCTTTGTTATCTTGGCTGTGTGCTTAGGGTCGTTGTCCTGTTGGAAGATGAACCTTTGCCCCAGTCTGAGGTCCAGAGAGCTCTGGTGCAGGTTTTCATCAAGGATATACATTGCTGCATTCATCTTACCCTCGATCCTGACTAGTCTCCCAGTTCCTGCCACTGAAAAACATCCCCACAGCATGATGCTGACACCACCATCCTTCACTGTAGGGGTGGTATTGGCCAGGTGATGAGTGGTGCCTGGTTTCCTCCAGACATTACGCTTGCTATTCAGATCAAAGAGTTCAATCTTTGTTTCATCAGACCAGAGAATTTTGTTTCTCATGGTCTGAGAGTCCTCCAGGCGGGCTGTCATGTGCCTTTTACTAAGGAGTGGCTTCCGTCTGGCCACTCTACCATACAGGCCTGATTGGTGGAGTGCTGCAGAGACGGTTGTTCTTCTGGAAGGTTCTTCTCTCTCCACAGAGAAATGCTGGAGCTCTGTCAGAGTGACCATCGGGTTCTTGGTCACCTCCCTGATTAAGGCCCTTCTCCCCCGATCACTCAGTTTGGCCGGGCGGCCCGCTCTAGGAAGAGTCCTGGTGGTTCCAACTTCTTCCATTTACGGATGATGGAGGCCACTGTGCTCATTGGGACCTTCAATGCTGCAGAAATTTTTCTGTACCCTTCCCCAGATCTGTGCCTCGATACAATCCTGTCTTGGAGGTCTTCAGACAATTCCTTGGACTTCATGGCTTGATTTGAGCACTGACATGCACTGTTAACTGTGGGACAGGTGTGTGCCTTTCCAAATCATGTCCAATCAACTGAATTTACCACAGGTGGACTCCAATCAAGTTGTAGAAACATCTCAAGGATAATCCGTGGAAACAGAATGTACCTGAGCTCAATTTTGAGTGTCATGGCAAAGGCTGTGAATACTTATGTACATGTGATTTTTTTCATTTTTTATTTTTAATAAATTTGCAAAGATTTCAAACAAACTTCTTTCACGTTGTCATTATGGGGTATTGTTTGTAGAATTTTGAGGAAAATAATGAATTTAATCCCTTTTGGAATAAGGCTGTAACATAACAAAATGTGGAAAAAGTGAAGCGCTGTGAATACTTTCCGGAACTTTGTCAGCTGAAGACACAAGTTTGGTATGAAGATGAAAAACATACCAAGCACAATGTTCACCATTCCTGATTTCTAACATGCACTCACAGCGTTCACCATGGTCTTGCGGCTGTTAGAGTAGGAACGAACAAATGTAAATTGCGTGAGCTTATTTTGTCCATTAGATTGAAAGATCTGATGTGATGTGTACTTTGTTTGGGCGAAGAACACGCATGCTTAATACTTGAGGGGCTGTTTGCGTGCATTGTGAGCGTTTCCATTTGAAGAAGCTCTGCTCTCATTTGTCCCTCTTCTCGAGGGAAGAGGGACAGGCATCTGGACCCAGCGGCTCAGGTCCCTCTCGCGCTGAGGCAGAGAGGAGACTGAGATTGTGGGGGTCTCAGATGGAGCTCACTGAAGAGTTTGAGAGAGGTGTAAATCTCTTGTGCCTTCAGTGGCTGACGTGAGTGTGCTGCTGGATAAGGATGTAGTATCCCTTACATCCTCTGATCCAGCAGCCAGTGCTCTGCTGGGGGTGAAGAAGAGGAGTCATCTGAGCCCTCTCAGCCGCTCTGCCCCAGTATGCTGAGCTGCTGGGGGTTATGGAACGCGCTTTGGCTAGAATTCAGCTGCCATGGGAGCGTGTTAGGGAAGGAACCACTTACAACAGGCTTGCTTCTTTCCAGTCATAACCCCCCAGCTCAGGGTTCCCACTCTTTCATGAACACCAGATTCAAGGACTTTCAAGGACTTTTTAAAGCACTGTTTATTTTATATCAATCACCTATCAAATTCACATCACATATGGAGCGTCATGAAAGATCTCTTACAATACTTAACAATAACAATCCTCCTATTGCATTTGAATCCATTTTAACCCGGAAGAGGTACAGAATCATTTGTACATTAATTTTGGAAATATATTAAAACCGTTTGCAGCTTTCTTATCCCTAATGTTAACAATTATTCCATACTAGTTTTGGTTTTCATTTTTTATGAATCATTACTTGAGTAAAAACATTATAATATAGAGAGAATATTATAAAAATACATTTTGCAATTGAGTGGGGAAAAAAAGGATTATATGGATCGTAATTGTGGCTTAAATTCAGAATATATACAATACATTATAGATATAAGCTGATTCTGAGAAAAGAAATTCAGAATTGAGAGATATAAATGAGCACTTCTGAGAAAAAAAAAATCAGAATTGCAATTGATATTTCACAATTCTGACTTTATAAGACACAATTGTGGCTTTATAATCACGCAATTCTGACTTTTCAGATCTCTCCCCCTATTGACTACCATAGTAATTATTCCAAATATCTTTCTTTGTGTTCAGCAGAATAATGAAATTCAAACAGGTTTGTAACTACTTGAGGGTGAGTAAATGACGACAGAATTTTCATTTTTGGGTGAACTATCCTTTTGACTCACAATTGTGAATTTAGGGTAGAGTAGGGGAAAAACGCCCCCTTGGGGGAAAACTAACTCTACATAGTATGCATAATATTCTTATTAATAAGTAGGGGTGGGCGATATGGCAAAAATATCATGATTCATGATTTGATCACAAATCTTTTTCATGTTGGTTTTACTATTTTGCCAGTGAATGAGCAGTACTGTCAAACTAATTAGCCTTACAAGGTAACAAAATATAAAAAAAAAAAAAAAAAAAAGGAATGACAGACTTTTAGATAAAGTGGATGAAGATAAAAATACTAATTTATTAGTTTCTTGTTAAAGCTACTGTATTAAAGAAATTGGAAAAAAAGGAAATTCTGTCATTATTTACTCACCGTAGAAGTTGTTTAAAACCCAAATAAATTTCTTCTGTTGAACATACAAGTTATTTTTGAAGAATGTGGGTAACCAAACAGTTGCTGGTCCCCAGTGTTTCTTTTCCATAGTATGACAGAAAATACTATGGATGTCAATGGGTACTAGCAAATGTTTGGTTACCCACGTTATTCAAAATATGTTCTTTTGTGTTCAGCACAAGACAGAAATTAATACAGGTTTGGAACAACTTTAGAGTGAGTAAATAAAGACAGAATTTTCATTTTTGGCTTAACTATCCCTTTAAGGACAAGTAACAGCATTTGTTGTCTGTCCCTTTAAGGCTCATGTGCGCATCTAATATATTGACACGCATTCGATTTTCTCTCAACTGTTTACTTTAACTTTACACTTAACCGATAATGTAAACCTTGTGTTTATTGACAGTATTAGCAGAATAAGATGCAAATGATAATTCTGTCCAGCAAATGCAGCGTTTGACAGGCTTTTAGAGTGTGCACTCTTCTGGTGTATTGCTTAGAAAAGCACGTGTCAGACCAGCACGCAGATAAAATGTTTAACCGGCAAGGCTTTGAAACTCATGCAAATAATAAACTTTTGTGATTGTGAATAACTGCAGTGTTCCGTGAGTATAACTCTACCGCTGTGTTAACATGTGATGTGAATGTATGTCGCTTTGTACTACACAGTATGTTGAGACAGAGGCGCCAGGACTGCAACTGACAGAAAGCACTACCATGTATCTGATCAAGATGTCCAGGACCTCCAGCAGAAAAATAGGCCCACAACATTAAAGATCCAGCAGTATATTTAACCGTGGGCATGGGGTACTTTTTATCCATGTGTGCACAAACCCATCTGGTGGGTTTGCTGCCAAAAAGCTCTACTGACCATAGAAGCCGGTCCCGTTTGAAGTTCCAGTCTTGTCTGACAACTGAATATGCTGGAGATTGTTTCTGGATGAGAGCAGAGGATTTTTCTTGAAACCCTCCCGAACAACTTGTGGGGATGTAGGTGCTGTTTGATCATTTATTTTTTTTTAGGCTTTCTGAGACTCAAGACTCAACTAATCTCTGCAATCCTCCAGCTATGATCCTTAGAGAGCCTTTGACCACTCAAACTTTCCTCCTCATCGCGCATTAGGATGATTTAGACACACATCCTCTTCCAGGCAGATTTGTAACATCTTTAGTTGATTGGAACTTCTTAATTATTGCCCTTGATAGTGAAAATGGGGATTTTCAATGCTTTAGCTATTTTCTTACAGCCTCTTTCTATTTTGTGAAGCTCAACAATCTTTTGCTGCACATCAGAACTATATTCTTTGGTTTTACTCATTGTGATGAATGATTAAGGGAATTTGGCCTTTTGTGTTTCCTCATGTTTATACTCCTGTGGAACAGGAAGTCATGGCTGGACAATTTTATGTTCATGATCACCCTGGTGTGTTAAACAAAATGTAAATATGAATGTGAATATACTTTGTTTTTTTTAGTCTAGATTTAAACTGCTAGAGTGTGTCTGCTTCCCGAACAATGCTAGGAAGACTGTTCCAAAGTTTAAGTGCTAAATAGGAAAAGGATCTACCGCCTGCGATTGATTTTGATATTCCAGGTATTATCAACTCGCCAGAATTTTGAGATCGCAACAGACGTGAAGGACTATAATGTGTTAAGAGCTCGCTCAAGTACTGGGGAGCTAAACCAATTAGTGCTTTGTAAGTAATTGGCAAGATTTTCACATATATAGGATGTTTAATAGAAAGCCAATGCAGTGTTGACAGAACCGAGCTAATATGGACATACTTCCTGGTTCGAGTAAGAACTCTAGCTGCTGCGTTTTGGAACAGCTGGAGTTTGTTTATTAGGCGTGCAGGGCAACCACCGAGTAGAGCATTACAATAATCTAGCCTTGAGGTCACGAACGCATGAACTAACTGTTCTGCATGTGTCATTGAGAGAATATGTCATAATTTAGATATATTTTTAAGATATGCAGTTTTACAGATGCTAGAAACATGGCTTTCAAATGAAAGATTAATATCAAAGGGCACACCCAGGTTCCTAACTGACGACAAAGTCTTGAAAGAACATTCATCAAGTGTTAGACAGTATTCTAGGTTATTACGTGCAGAGGTTTTTGGTCCAATAATTAGAATCTCTGTTTTTACAGAATTAAGTAGTAGGAAATTAGAAAACAGTAGGAACTATTATTAAACAAGAGGTTTAATTATAGTCAGCTTAAAAGTATAGGGTCTAAAATACATGTTGTTGATTTAGATGATTTAACAAGTTTAGACAATTCTTCCTCTCCTATAGCAATGAATGAATGGAGTTTTTCCCTCAGGGACACTACAATGCACTGTCTGATGTGGTACTGTAGTAGACGGTTGCATAGTTATAATTTTATAATATCAATCTTGTAAGTAAAGAGTTCATAAAGTCATTACTGCTGTGGTGTTTGGAAACGTCTAGGGTTGAAGCTTTATTTCTCGTTTATTTAGCCACTGTATCAAATAAATACCTAGGGTTGTGTTTGTTTTCTTCTAAGAGAGTTAAAAAAAAATAATCAGATCTAGCAGTTTTTAAGTCCTTTCTGTGCGCAATCATGCTCTCTCTCCACGAGATGCGAAAAAGCTCTAGTTTTGTTTTCTTCCAGCTGTGCTCCATTTTTCTGGCTGCTCTCTTAAGGGCCCGAGTGTGCTTGTGTACCACGGCATTGGACTATTTTCTTTAATCATTTTTAAGCGCAAAGGAGCAACTGTGTCTAAAGTGCTGGAAAAGAGAGAGTCAATAGTTTCTGTTGCAACATCAAGTTATTCTAAGCTATCTGGTATGCTGAGGAAATTAAACTGATCAGGAAGATTACTTATAAAGCAATCTTTAGTGGTAGAAGTGATGGTTCTACCATATTTGTAACCGGGAGTCGGCTTTGCAGCCTTGGCTAAATGAAGAAGTATACATGAGAATAGATAATGATCTGAGATCATTATTAAAGAGGTGTGTGAACTCGCAAGTACAATGTCAGAAGAAGTAATTAGCTCTGGTCCCCTTCCTGTTCGTCGGAGTGATGAGATAGTTAGCAGATTATCATCACTCAATGGCTGGCTGTCTAAGTGGTGTCCACAGAATAATATAGGTTTCATAGACAATTGGAAAAGTTTTTGCGGCAGACCTGACCTGTTGAAAAGAGATGGTATTTATCCCTCCCGGGATGGTGCTGCTCTTCTCTCTAGTAATATGGCACATAGTCTTAGAACTAAAACATGACAAACTGGGGTCCAGGTCAGGAAGCAGACAGACTGGCTAAACCGACCATCTGCTAGCTGCCTCACGTTACAGAAGTCAGATAATTCCCAACACATAGAAACTCTTACACCTAGATATTATCACATAGAGACTGTGTCTGTCCCCCGAATTAGTAAAAACAAAAAACTTCCAAACCCATTTAATGGTAAAAATTTAATTGATGTTCAACAAATAAAAAACAGAGATAATAATGATAAACAAATGATAAAGCTTGGATAAATATTAGATCCCTTTCTTCAAAAGCACTTGAGATAATGATATTATCACAGACAATAATCTAGATGTGCTGTGTTTGACAGAAACTTGGCTAAAACTGGACGATTACATTACTTTAAATGAGTCTAGCCCTCAAGGTTATGATTATCGACACAATCCTCATCAGAAAGGCAAAGGGGGAGGTGTTGCTGTAATTTATAGTAATATTTACAGTATTAGTCAAAAGTCTTCCAAATATAATTCATTCGAAGTGATGGTGCTTTACGTAACATTATGTAAGTTGACATTTGTGCTGGCTACTGTATACAGGCCACCAGGACACCATACAGACTTTATCAAAGAATTTGCTGATTTTCTATCGGAGTTAGTACTAGCTGCAGATAAAGTCCTTGTTGTTGGTGATTTTAATATCCATGTAGATAATAAAAACTAATAGATAATAAAAAATAAAAAAAGACTCATAGGGATTGGCATTTACAGACATTCTAAACTCTAATGGTGTTAGACAACACGTGTCAGGACCCACTCATTGTCGTAATCATACTTTAGATCTAATATTGTCACATGGAATCGATATTGATGCCGTTGAAATTCTGCAGCAGAGTGACGACATCTCAGATCATTATCTAGTCTCGTGTATACTACATTTAGTCAAGGCAGCTAAACTGCCTCCCTGCCATAAATATGGTAGAACCATCACTTCTACCACTAAAGATCGCTTCATAAATAATCTTCCTGATCAGTTTCATCGCCTTAGCATACCAGACAGCTTAGAAGACCTCGATGTTGCAACAGGAACTATTGCCTCTGTCTTTTCCAGCACATTAGACTCAGTTGCTCCTTTGCATTTAAAAAAGATTAAGGAAATTAATCCAACGCCATGGTACAATAAGCACACTCGGGTCCTAAAGGTAGCAGCCAGAAAAATGGAGCGCAGCTGGAAGAAAACAAAACTAGAAGTTTTTCGCATTTTGTGGAGAGAGAGAATGATTGAGCACAGAAAGGCCTTAAAAACTACTAGATCTGCCTATTTTTCAAAACTTTAAGAAAATAAGCACAACCCTAGTTATTTATTTGATACAGTGGCTAAATTAACAAGAAATAAAGCTTCAACTGATGTTTCCAAAGAGCACAGCAGTAATGACTTTATGAACTTCTTTACTTGATAATAGAGGAAAAAAAATTATAACCAAGCAACCGTCTACTACAGTATCGTGTCATTTAAGCCAGCTATTATTAAACCTCTTATTAAAAAACCACAACTTGATCCTAGAGAATTAGTCAATTACAGGTCGATCTCAAATCTCACTTTTCTGTCAAAAATACTAGTATCATCACAACTATGTTCCTTTTTAGAAAGAAATAGTATCTGTGAGGATTTCCAGTCAGGATTTAGACCGTACCATAGTACTGAGACTGCTCTCATTAGAGTTACTAATGATTTGCTCTTATCATCAGATCGTGGTTGTATCTCTTTATTAGTGTTACCGGATCTTAGTGCTGCATTTGACACTATCGATCACAACATTCTTTTAAATAGACTCGAAAATTATGTTGGCATTAGTGGAATTGCATTGTCATGGTTCAGATCATACTTATCTGACCGTTATCAGTTTGTAGTAGTAAACGAAGAGAGATCATATCAATCACAAGTTAAATATAGAGTACCGCAAGGCTCAGTACTAGGACCGTTGCTTTTCACTCTGTACATGCTACCCTTGGGAGATATCATTAGGAAGCATGGCGTTAGTTTTCACTGTTACGCTGATGATACTCAGCTCTATATTTCTTCGCGCCCTGACGAAACTTACCAATTCACAAAATTAACAGAATGCATAGCTGATATAAAAAATTGGATGACCAGTAATTTCCTACTACTAAATTCAGAAAAAACAGAGATTCTAATTTTTGGACCAAAAACTTATTCATGTAATAACCTAGAATACTGTCTAACACTTGATGGCTGCTCTGTTAATTCTTCGTCGTCAGTTAGGAACCTGGGTGTGCTCTTTGATACCAATCTTTCATTTGAAGGCCATGTTACTAGCATCTGTAAAACCGCATTCTTCCATCTTAAAAATATATCTAAACTACGACATATGCTCTCAATGAAAAATGCAGAACAGTTAGTTCATGCGTTCATGACCTCAAGGCTAGATTACTGTAACGCTCTACTGGGTGGTTGTTCCGCTCGCCTGATAAATAAACTACAGCTCGTCCAAAATGCAGCAGCTAGAGTTCTTACTAGAACTAGGAAGTATGACCATATTAGCCCAGTTCTGTCAACACTGCATTGGCTTCCTGTTAAACATCGTATAGATTTTGAAATCTTGCTAATTACTTACAAAGCACTAAATGGTTTGGCTCCCCAGTACCTGAGCGAGCTCTTAAAGCATTATAGTCCTTCACGTCTATTGCGATCTCAGAATTCAGGCCAGCTGATAATACCTAGAATATCAAAATCAACCGCAGGCGGTAGATCCTTCTCCTATTTGGCACCTAAACTCTGGAACAATCTTCCTAGCATTGTTCGGGAAGCTAGACTAAAAACGCATCTCTTTAACCTGGCATACACATAACACATTATCAGTTTATATTTTCAAATCCGTTAAAGGATTATTAGGCTGCATAAATTAGGTCAGCCGGAACCGGGAACACTTCCTATAACACCAGATGTACTCATTACATCAGAAGAAGAATGGCATCTACGCTAATATTAGTCTTTCTGTTTATCCCGATGTTTACCGTAGTCAACCAGATCCGGGCCATATCCAGGTGAGACCGAGGACCTGCGCCTTGACACGACCACAACGCAGCCCTGAAGTATCAGCAGAGATTGAGTCAACTAGATCATCCATTGTGAAGGCCTCATCAACACGGCAACCAGTGGCACAGCTCCTCAACAAACCGTCCATACCGGTGTGATGAATACGATCCTCAACTGGATTGAACTGGAATAAATACTTTGAATGTTGCGATCCTATCGGACATATTATAGCAACCTGAATCGTAACAAAGCACTGTTCGCCAGAGGAGAACTGGCCCCCCGACTAAGCCTGGTTTCTCCCAAGGTTTTTTTTCTCCATTTTAACACAGAAGTCCATTTGCCACCTTTTTGCCATCTGATGTCACCTGTTGGAGTTTGGGTTCCTTGCCGCTGTCGCCTTTGGCTTGCTTAGTTGGGGACACTTGACATTTGACTTGACATTTGATATTCAACAGTGCTTTGATCTGCCTACATTGACACTATTCTTTAAGAGCTGCTGTGCAGCCAAAATTATATACCAGTTATCAATGTAAAGCTGATTTGACACAATCTGCATTGTAAAAAGCGCTATATAAATAAAGGTGACTTGACTTGACTTGAGATGTCATCGCTCTGCTACATAATTTCAATGGGATCAATATCGATGTGACATTAGATCTAAAATATGATTATGACAATGAGTGGGTCCTGACACATGTTGCCAAACTCCAATAGAGTTTAGAATATCTCTAAATGCCAATCCCAGTGCGTCTTTTTCATTATCTACATGGATATTAAAATCACTAACAATAAGGACTTTATCCGCACCCTGGTGGCTGGTATACAGTAGCTAGCACAAATGTCAAACGGGATTTATCACGTACGCTAGAAAACATTACATAAAGCACCATCACTTCAAAAGAATTACATTTGAAACTAGACCTCTGGGTAATACTGAAGGTATTGTTATAAATTACAGTAGCACCTCCCTCTTTGCCTTTCAGATGAGGCTTGTGTTTATAACAGTAAACTTGAGGGGTGGACTCATTTAAAGTAATGTAATCATCTGGTTTTAGCCAGGTTTCTGTCAAACACAGCATATCTAGGTTATGACCTGTAATCATATAATTTACAAAGAGTGATTTTGTAAAAAAGGATCTAATATTAAGCAGACCGAGCTTCATCATTTGTTCGTCTGTTTTATATCTATTTTTTATTTGCCGAACATCAACTAAATTTTTACCCTTAAATTGGTTTGAAAGATTTTTGTATTTACTAGTTTAGGGAACAGACACAGTCTGTGATGATATCTAGGTGAAAGAGTCTCTATGTGTTGGGATTTATCTGACTTCTGTGACGTGAGACAGCTAGCAGACGGTTGGTTTAGCCAGTCTGTCTGCTTCCTGACCTGGGCCCCAGTTAGTCAAGGTTCATCTCTGAGACTATGGGCCATATTACTAGAGAGAAGAGCAGCACCACCCCAGGAGGGATGAATACCATTTTTTTTTCAACAGGTCAGGTCTGCCCCAAAAATGCTTTCAATTGTCTATGAACCCTATATTATTCTGCAGACACCACTTAGACAGCCAGCCACTGAGTGATGATAGTCTGCTAAGTATCTTATCACTCCGACGAACAGGAAGGGGGCCAGAGCAAATTACAGTGTCTGACATGGTACTTGCGAGTTCACACACCTCTTTAAATGTTCATTTTAGTGATCTCCGACTGTCGAAGTCGAACATCACTAGTGCCGACGTGAATAATAATCTTAGCGCATTTACAATTAGCATTAGCCAGCACTTTTAAATTTGCTTTGATGTCAGGCGCTCTGGCTCTTGGCAAACATGTGACTATGGTGGCTGGTGTCTCTATTTTCACGTTCCATGTAATAGAATCATCAATAACTAGGGCAATTTCAACAGGATTCTGAGTGGGTGCATCACTGAGTGGGGAGAACCTGTTTGAAGTTCTAATCGGAATGGAAGAACGGTGTTTTGTCCCGCGACTATGCCATCTCAGTCAGCCAGTTGCCCTGTTGCACGGACTCTACAGCCGGAACCGAACAATGTACAGAGTTTACTAAGCTAGTCGCATTCTAAAGCAGTATCTAAAGCCCTTGCATTCTTACGATCCTCAATTAAAATTTGGATGCGTGTCTCGAATTCTGAAATCTTCTCCGTCAGCCTGACTATCTTCCTGCATTTATCACATGTGTAAATCTCACTGCTGACAGAGAAGGCTATACTATATATGTGGCAGGCAGTGCAAATGACAACAGGTGAAGATGACATGACTTACCATGTTTGTTGATTGATCCAACTCACCACAGTCGTTTGATGGACTCGTAAAGGCACGAGCGCGCGAGGGACAACAAAGACGGCAAGCATGTATGGCAGGTTAACAGGCTAGCGAAATGCTAGCGCGTTGTGTTAGCGATAACGATCTAGATTAAAGCTAGCGATGTCAGATTAATATGATAATTTTAGGCAATATTAGACAATATCTGATATATGGTGATGACTAAGTTATATTTAGCAATATAAACAACAAGGAATGATAGTAAATAGAGATTCAAAACAAAAAGGTTATACAGAGCTTACAGACACAAACCAAAAAATATAAATATTCAAATTTTTATATTAATTAGGGATGTATCGATCGCCGATATTTATCGGCTGATTTTTGCTCAATTTACAACCATCGGCATATCGGCTGAAGCAGGAAAAAGGCAGATATAACAAACCGATGGTTTATAAATTAACTGCGTGAAGGCACTGAACTGTATAATGTCCGTTGCATAATCCTAGCGCTGCTGTCTGTGCTTTAATGCTAATCAAATAACAAAAGATCGCACACTATTCTTGACTAAATAACTTTTGTAACTTTCATGTGAAGTGAAGTGGACCCCATCCTAATGATTAAACCTTTACTGATGTTTTATAAAGTTTATTGCGTCCGTTTTCACTCCAAACAAATCACCACAAAAGCTAAACAATACAGAGCACAAGAAGTGCGCATTAAACACTCTCTCTCTCTCTCTCTCATCATCAACATACAGCAAATTATTCAAAACACTTATTACAACTAATAATTAGCAAATACATACAGATCTTATGCCTTTTCAGGGGATGCTTAATAAAGGGACAAACTTTAAATCTGCAAAATTACTCTGAAGAACTGCGTGCTCTCCTCAGATGGTAGGCTAGAGATGGTGCAGATCTCATACATATTTAAACTTACAAAAAATTTTTTAAATGTATACAAAAACAAATTAGAAGATTAATCACAATAAAGTCTGTTACAATAAAGAAGGATTAATATGTATATAATTTATACAGTGAAGAATATGCAGTGTTATTTTACATTTGTTTACTTTATTTCTGTACCTGAAAACTATTAAACCTACCTAAAAAGCACTGTTTATTTCATATGTATCTTTGTTCTGTTGTCTTTATGTAGGCCTGCTGAATGTTAAATTGATCCAATCCATGTTCATTAAAAATTATTTGATGATGCAGCAATAAACCTGCTAGTATATTTTAAGCAAAGTTCAAAAACACCTGCATTATTTAAAACATGATCAAAATACTATCTATTTTGATGACAAAATTTCAAAAAAGAGAGGAAGTGACAAATATCGGTAAAAAATTGTTTGTTAAAATCGGTATTGGCCCCAAAAAAATCATATCGGTGCATCCCTAATATTAATAATTCATTTGTTTACAGCCATATATTTACTTTTTTCAGTGTTTTTATACATTTAATCTGTTATTTAACTTGAAGTTCCTTCTGTCTCTGCCAGTACCCACTAGTAACCTGGGTTACATAAGCAGATCAAGCAGTATCTTTCTGTAGGTAGAAACACTATCTTTCCACGCAATGTGAAATACTTTTGTTTTCTCCCAGCTGCTTTCCATTTTCCGGGCTGCTCTCGAGGGTGCGAATGTAGTTGATATTCCACAGTGCCATACTCTCTATTCTCTTTAATCTTCTTTAAGCACAAAGGAGAGATTGATAGTTTCTTTTGCAACATCGTGTTCTTCTAAGCTATCTGGTATGCTGAGGAGTTGAGACGAGTCATGAAAATTATTTATAAAGCAATCTTTAGTGGTAGAATTTATAGTTATAACACATTTGCTGCAAGGAGCTGGTTTTGCAGACTTGGCTAAATGGAGTATACATGAGTCTAGATAATGTTCTGAGATGTCATCACTCTGAATTTTAACACCATCAACAAATCCAAGTGTCTAAAGTGCGATTACAACAATGAGTTGGTCTTGACATGTGTTGTTTAACTCCAGTGGAGTTTAGAATGTCTATTTCTGTCAGACCACTATCGTCAAAGATTATTAATGATAACAAAGAACGTTAGCAATAAAACAACGATAGTGATTTGTAATAGTGATAGCAATTAAAGGTTGGCGGTATGGAACTGTTCTGGGCAAAACTCCCCGCTCATTCAAGCAGCCATGCCTGGACAGAGCAGGGAGCGCAGCAATACATTTCCCCATAACCAGAACAGGTTAGCAAAATAATAGAACAGAGAAAAATACATGTGAACATCACCTGAAAGAGAAATAAACAGATATGAGGAATTAATAACAACAATAATAAATATAGCTGCAAGCAGCAATTACGAGGCCAAGCACAAAAGAGGCACAAGAAGCCAGCCAACATGGCTGGGAGCATCAGACCAACTGCAACAGTGAGCAATTAAAGAACTATTAAGACCGTTTTAGGCAAAAGAGCTGAAAAATCACAAATAGAGTCAATAATAAAGATTAACTGGTTTATCACTTTTGACCAATAGGCGCTGTGATTAAATTATTGAGGTATGGTCAAAGTGAGGTGACAATGACACTCGCAAAGTTTGGTGTCAATATGTGAAACCATTGCAGAGATACAGCCTCAAGAGTCATTTTGGCATCAAGCCTCTAATTTGTTGCGGTGGCAAATGAATACGGTTTCGTCTATCAACATGAAATCCATAACATTTTACCAGCATGATCTGAAGATGATACGATTCGATTTTGGTGAAAATTGGACCAACGGTCTAGGAGGAGTTCGAAAAAGTATGTTTTTAAAGAAAATCAAAATGACTGACAGGAAGTTTGGCTGACTGTGGCAAAATTGGCATCAATGTTCTCAGCATGACCCACGGAATCTAATAAGACCAGTCTCATTACAATAGGCCACATTTTTATAAAGCTATTAGCATTTTTTAAATATTTCGTTATAAAATTTGACCACAAGGAGGCGCTGCTTCAAAACCTATTGTGTACCTTCAGAGCATGATGCCGATGCCACATCCTGAGTTTCGTAAAGGTACATCAATGCATTCGTATAATATAGCATTTTTTATCATAATACTGTATTGTAGTCAATGTAAATTTCATGTTTTGTTCAATTATAGCGCCACCAAGAGGCACAATCCCACCAATTTTATTACATGTCCTCATGGTGACCCTATACATGTGTGTATCAAATTTGATGCAAATATCTCATTTTGTTTTGGAGTTATAGACATTTACATGTAAGAGATCATAAAAAATGACCCATGGACGACTTTGTTTTGATTTTTTTGCCACTTCCTATCAAAATTTTGACATTTGGGCTTCAACATGTGGTTAACCAGCTTAGGTTCCTTGTTTCCTATGGTGGTTTTGTCTCGATTGGACTAACGGTTTCAAAGATATTCGCAATTGTTTTTTAAGCGCTAAAACACGACGCCGCACAAACCGTAAGTTGAAATCTATCATGTTTGGTATCGTTGGACTCGGCAAGGATTCAGGAGTCTAAGGATGTGACTCGCGTGAAAATAAGCCAACCAGATCAAAAGTTATATGCATATGAAAACAAAAATTCTCCACTAGGTGGCGCTGGTCCGAAAGTTCTCAGGCTCCTTCAGGGCATTGTCCTGATGACCCGTAACGAGTTTCGTAACGATACGCTAATGCGTTCGTAAAATACAGCATTTTAGCACAAAATTCAAAATGGTCGACGGCCAAAATGGCCGATATGGGAAAATTGGATATCATTCGACTTGGCATGATGCCCCGAATCCAACGAGAGCAAATTTATGATTTTTGGACAAACCCATCAGAAGTTATAAGCAAAAATAGCCATTTTTCGTATCTCCGGACCAGTAGGTGGCGCTGCGTCAAAACGCTGCATGTTGCTCATTGCCTCATGCTTGTGATGATATGTACCAACTTTGGTCTGAATACCATAAAGCGTTGCGGAGATACAGCATTATGTCTATTTTCGCAAACGCTTCGTAAAATTCATTTGTGTATTTTTCGAAAACGGTTTGAGAAATCGACTTGAATTTCATAACTTTTTGTCGGCATGGTCTGAAGATGATCTGGTTCAATTTTCGTGAAAATCGGAGTAACGGCCTAGGAGGAGTTCGAAAAAGTATGTTTTCAGAAAATTCAAAATGGCGGAAAAATTTTAATGACGGAAAATGACGTCATATGGTGTAATCGATCGAATCTTGTTTCTAACCCTTACGGTTCAAAAGTTATTAACATAAACATAAGTGCAACTTTGGACAGCTGATGGCGCTAGAGGGATTGAGTTAGAGACTCCAAATTTGCTATGGACAAAGGTCAGACTGTCCTCTAACTGTGTGCCAAATTTCACAACTTTCCCGCAAGCGGTTCTATGGGCTGCCATAGACTTCCAGAGCGGAAGAAGAAGAAGAAGAAGAAGAAGAAAAAAAAGAAATCCAACGGATACAATAGGTGCCTACGCACCTTCGGTGCTTGGCCCCTAAAAAAGAAATCCAACGGATACAATAGGTGCCTTCGCACCTTCGGTGCTTGGCCCCTAAAAAGAACGCCAACAGATACAATAGGTGCCTACGCACCTTCGGTGCTTGGCACCTAATAACCTGGATTACATGAGTAGAGGTGCGGTACTGAGCCATGGGTGCAGTCATATATTGGAGGAGCAGGGGATGGAGGCGTGTATAGCAAATGCAGCACTGCGATCAAGCAGCATCTGAATGCTGGAAGGTGTATTTGAAAGACGCGGTCTAATCTGAAATGTATTCCTATTGGATGGTATGGATCAGCTGAATGTCAGCTGACGCGAGCTTGACTGAAGTGTTTGCCAGAACTGACGCTATACGCTTAATTTCCGTCAGACCACTATCGTCAAAGATTATTAATGATAACAAAGAACGTTAGCAATAAAACAACGATAGTAATATGCAATAGTGATAGCAATTAAAGGTTGGCAGTATGGAACTGTTCTGGGCAAACTCCCCGCTCATTCAAGCAGCCATGCCTGGACAGAGCAGGGAGCGCAGCAATACATTTCCCCCAAAATAAACCATCCCCCAACCATAATAAATGATAAAGGTAAATGAGCAGCCTTAAGCGAGCATGATTAATACAGACGGCTGCGAATTGCGCATAGTATACTAAACGATCCAGCCGGAAGTGGTATGATTCTTAAAACAACCATGTTGCTAAGCGCATATCAACAAGCGTGTTGCCAATTGAGTATCGTGCACCTTGGCAGCAAGCATGCTGCAAAAACACGAATCAGCAATAGTAACAAGCATGTTACTGAGCCCGGATGAGCCTTTATTGCAACAAGCATGTTGCAAACCTAATTCGGATGGGCTTTTCTTCTCTAATGGGGAAGCTTACACCCCTAGCGGCAGCAAATCTGATACAACAAGCATGCTGAAAATCACAGACTAGTTTAAACTAGTGACATTCTGGTCAGGGAAGCATACACCTGTTGTCTAATACATAAAATAGTATGCAATATGCTTGGATAGCATAAAGCATAAAGACTAAATCACCAGCTTATGATAGCATGTACCTGAATAAACTTAATGCAGCATGTGTTTATAGTAGCGGCAATGACACTAGAAGCATTGGAAGCGAGCATTTTTTTTTTCTTTACATTTGCCTTCCATAGCAACTAGATAGTTTTTAGAACAAGCTTTTTATATATATATAGCACTAACGTTATAGCTTTAAGAACGAGCGTTTTTCCAATGCAACTATAGGTTTAAGAACAGCATGTTCCCACTTCCCAATATTAACTATAGCTTAAGAACAGCTTGTTTCCAAATGCAGCTATTACTTTAAGACCGAGCGTTTTCCCGATAGCAGCTATTGCTTTAAGAACGAGCGTTTTCTGATGGCAACTGTAGCTTTAAGAACAAGCGTTTTACCAATAGCAACTATAGCTTAAGAACGAGGATGTTTCCTATTTGCTGCGCCACAGCAGAATAATCCGTTTGCACTAAGAATCATTGTTTCCTGTCTCTACCGCAAAGCTGCTTGAATCTGTGATGTATAGCATTATACAAAGGCGAGTCGACCAGCATGTATAGCACATGCTATAAAAACGAAAGCGACCCGACCAGCGTGTGCTGCGATCGAGCAAGTTGCCAATGACAACAGATAAGTAACGCACGATGCCAATATGATCGCAAAAGCCTAGCACAAACATTTTTTCTGACAATGACAAGAAGCCTAGCAACTCGGATAGCCTTAGCAACAGCATGTTGCCAATAACCTGATAGCTTTAAAACAATGAGCATTAAAAAGAACTTAGCTTGCTTCTGAAAACATTCAGAGATGAAGGAGAATGAAATAGCCAGAGTGGATGCTTGATCTCTCTTGATATCCTTCTTCATGCGGGAGTGCAGATCCATCTTGAGTGCAGCGCTGCGATCAAGCAGCATCTGAATGCTGGAGGGTGTATTTGAAAGACGCGGTCTAATCTGAAATGTATTCCTATTGGATGGTATGGATCAGCTGATGCGAGCTTTACTGATGTGTCTGCCAGAACTGACGCTATACGCTTAATAAATGCCAATCCCAATGTGTATTTTTTATTATCCACATTTATTATCCACGATCTGATGGAGCGCTCATACAGATTCAAAGCACACACAAATAAGGCCCCCTCACAAACAGCTCATGAGTACCCAATTGCGCTTAAATGGTCAAACACACAAATGTATGTACAAAATTACCATCTTGACGAGTATGCATGTAAACATGAACGTAAACAGTTGAGAAGTCCCCCTAAAATCAATATGTAAGTTTTTTAGCTTTTAGTATGAATATGGTAGCCTTAATGTTATGAATAAGTTGGTGTGTTCACACTGCATCACTAGGCGGATGAGCTGCTTTTGGCAGCCAACGGCTAAAGGGCGGAAGAGATCCTGGACTGATCCAACGGCCAAGTGTGGGGGAGTAAACCTTTCAAATCAGGAGTGGAGCCCCGAAGGCGGACAGTTCCCTGTATTCACGCACTGTTCTGGCAGCTCCTGCAGCCAAGCCGGTGCCAAATGTATTGCTCTGCATTCCTTTGGACTACATAGGTGAGGCCGAGAGGGGGATCTTGACGACTGGGCATCCCAGGATCTCCATACATTTTGCCCAGGCTTGCGCCCTGGAGAGGTCACTCCAGTGCCGCTGTTCTAGCGATAACACAACATGGGAGACGGCAGTTACAAGTTATAAGCCCAGAGTGGATTGGCGTAAGCTCGAGCGCTACGGGTTGTCTCCGACGGTGGGAGGGATCATCGTGTTCCACTGGTCAGCTATCGCCAGCCTTAAGCTGGGCAGCCCCCAGCCAGTAAGGTGCTGACCCGCCACAGTCTGCCTGCTTCAATGGGTGCTTGGAGCTTAGGGAAACGACCGAAAAGCAGACTGCAAAATCTGCACCAGGCAAAACAAGAAGAAAAAATAAACAGCCAGCCCTGCGGCTGGCAAGCTGGAACGTCAGAACCATGTGCCCTGGCTACTCTGATGAGTTACAACAAGTTGATGACACCAGGAAGACAGCCATTATCAACCATGAGCTGAAACGACTGGACATCGACATTGCTGCCCTACAGGAGAGTAGACTCCCCTCCAACGGCAGCCTCAGAGAACAGGACTACACATTCTTTTGGCAGGAAAAGGAGCCTGAGGAGCCTCGAATTCACGGCATTGGATTTGCAGTGAGGAACTCTATGCTGTCCTCAATTGAGCTGCCTTCTGGAGGTACGCCCAGAATCCCCTCTCTCCGCCTCTCTACCTCTTCAGGCCCAGTTAATATCCTGAGCATCTATGCTCCTACACTCTGCTCTGCAGCTGAGACAAAGGATGAATTTTATGAAGAGCTTGAGATCACCATCAAAGAGATCCCTACCACAGAACACCTGTTCCTACTCGGGGACTTCAACGCCCGGATCGGAGCCGACCACAATTCCTGGCCCCGCTGCATCGGCCACTTTGGCATTGGCAAGCTTAACGAAAATGGACAGAGACTGTTAGAACTTTGTTCGTACCATGACCTGTGCATTTCAAACACGTTTTTCTCAACCAAACCCTGCCATCGAGTGTCCTGGCGTCACCCCAGATCCCGTCACTGGCACCAGCTGGATCTTGTCATTACCAGAAGATCCCTGTTGAACTGCATTCTCACAACCCGCAGCTACCATAGTGCCGATTGTGACACTGACCACTCACTGGTTGGGAGCAAGGTTCCAGAAGTTTGTACACGCTTTACCAGTGCCATCGAAGTGGCCCTTAAGGACTGCCCAGACAGCAGTGCTGAAGAGAGATGGAGCCACATTCGTGACGCCATCTATAACTCGGCCATGGCAACCTTCGGCAAGCGGGAGAAGAAAAATCCTGACTGGTTTGAAGCAGGAATAACCAAACTTGAGCCAGCCATCACAGCCAAACGTATAACTCTGCTAGACTTCAAACGCAAGCCTTCAGAGAATGCATTAGCTGTACTCCGGAAGGCCAGAAACGATGCCCAGCGGATTGCCAGGAAATGCACTAACGATTATTGGCTGAACCTCTGTCAGAGCATTCAGCTCTCTGCAGACTGTGGGGTCATCCGTGCCATGTATGAGGGCATGAAGAAAGCATTTGGCCCAAGTACCATCAAGATTGCTCCCGTGAGGTCCGCTACAGGCGACGTCATCACGGACCACGGTAAGCAGATGGAGAGATTGGTGGCGCACTACCAGCAGCTATACTCGAGGGAGAACATCATCACTGACACTGTAATGGAGAGCACTACCTCCTTGCCCGAGATGGAAGAACTTGATGCTTTGCCCACTGTGGACGAGCTCAGTAAGGCTATTGACCTTTTAGCATGTGGCAAAGCTCCAGGCAGTGACGGCATTCCCCCAGAGGTCATCAAGGCTGGCAAGAAGAGTGTTCTCCTCGACCACCTCCATGAACTCTTACTTCAGTGTTGGGAGGAGGGAACAGTTCCTCAGGACATGCAACATGCCAACATCATTGCGCTCTATAAGAACAAAGGAGACCGCAGTGACTGTAACAACTATCGCGGCATCTCCTTGTTGAGCATTGTGGGGAAGGTCTTCACCCGTGTGGTGCTGAACAGAGTCCAAGTGCTGGCTGAACGTGTCTATCCAGAGGCACAGTGCGGCTTCAGATCACAGAGATCAACGATTGACATGATCTTTTCACTGAGACAGCTACAGGAGAAGTGCCGGGAGCAGAGACAGCCACTCTACATCACCTTCATCGACCTGACCAAGGCCTTTGACTTGGTCAGTAGGAAAGGCCTCTTCACTCTACTGCACAGGATCGGATGTCCCCCCAAGCTTCTGAAGATGGTCACGTCTTTCCATGATGAAATGAAAGGTACCGTCCAGTATGATGGCTCATCTTCGGAACCTTTCCCGATCCGAAGCGGTGTGAAGCAAGGCTGCGTCCTTACCCCGACACTCTTCAGCATCTTCTCCCTGCTGCTGCGCCACGCCTTCAGTCAGTCAG